>JANHMN010000015.1:18853850-18877268 GCA_030674055.1 Rhabdomys pumilio | reverse complement strand
TATGTGTGTATGTGTTTGTTTGTGTGTCCATGAGTGTGTGTGTCTGTGTGGGTGTATGTGTCTGTTTGTGTGTCCATGAGTGTGTGTGTCTATGTGTGTATCTGCAAGTGTGTGTCTGTGTCTGTGAGTGTGTGTGTGTGTTGTGACTGTGTGTGTATCTGTGTGTCTATGTGTGTATCTGTAAGTTTGTGTCTATGTCTGTGAGTGTGTATATGTGTGACTGTGTATGTGTGTCTGTGTGTGCACAAGATGAGTATTATGTGAATAGGCATTTGTCTATTTCATTCAGTTGTGTTATTCCAGACTGCTAGAATAGCGCTTGGCTGTAAATATTTGCTGAGTAAAGGATATTACACTTCTCAAGTTGGATACAGTGGCATACATCTTTAATCTCAGCATTCAGGAGTCATTGAGGGGTAGAAGGTTTGCCACAAGTAGGAGGCCAGCCTGGTCTACATAGTGAGTTTCAGGCCAGTCAGTGATGATTACTGTTGTGAATTCCTATCTCAAACAGCTAAAACCAAATCTAAAGGCCAAAGATGCAAACTCCCTGACTGAGGAAAGTAGCCCAGAAGGAGCCCTCTGCTGAGTCACAGGAAACAACTTACTTTTGTCTACCCAAACATACAAAGGCACTGGTCCTGGAAAAAAGGCTTGTAGGCTCTCTAGCCTGGAAGTTATGTGCTTTTGGCAGTTCTGAGACCCCACCCTGATCCACTGAATCAGAAACCTCCAGTGTTTATTCCATCAGTGCATTTTAACAAGCTTTCCAATTCATCCTGATACACGCTACAGCTTACATAAGAACCATTTATGCAATAGGAGAGATGACTGGAAAATGAGCAAGACAGAAGGTAAGCGGACAAAATGAGTGCCAGTGGGGTCTGAAGAGCAAGAAGATACATCCTATTCCCTCTCGGTTCTTTAGGAAACTAGTGAAAACTGTTTGGAGTGCATGGGTTAAGCCACGTGAGGTACATTAGAGACTCTGAAGAACATTAGACACCAGAAAGGGGTCAAAGTGAGACTAACTCCCTTTGATCCCTGGTTTCCGACTGGATGTTGCAGGTGATTCTGTGAAAACTGCAGAGGACCAGTGGATGCCGTTGTTTGGATCTGTAATCCTCCATCCTCCCAGAGCCTGTGTGCTATAGATTTGGTCATCTGCACATGGCAATGTTAGATGGTTTTGGAAACTCTAAGTGATGCTGCTTCGTAGGACACATGTCTTTCCCCACCCCCTTCCTCTTCCTTTCTTGGTTCTCTTTATTACTTTAACTGTGACAACATTCCTGACAAAGCAAACGATGGGAGGGTTTATTCTCCTTTATAATCTGAAGACATACAGTCATCCCAGTTAGCGTCAGCTGTCAGCTTGATCCTTGTTTGTTCATACTGGCTTATTTGATGGTAGATGTAAATGCATACGCTTTATTCAGGGTGAACCAGGGATCAAATACCTTTTTGCAGGAAGGAATGCCCAGGAAGGGAAGCTCACTGGTTGATTGCTAGGGACCTATCTAGATATCTCATTAGCATGGAGAACTCCAGGTGTTTATGCTTTGTGACTGATTGTCATGGTCCTCTCAATGGGGTGGCATGGTTATGTGTCCCGGAGAAGGAATCACTTAGCTACTGAAGGCCTGAGTGGTGGGCCAATCAGGAAGCAGTTTGACCACAGCTTGGTCCAATGAGTAAACAAGATCTTGACAAGATTATCCCAAGCCAAGGTGGGGATTAGGGCGTAGCAGGGCCACATTTTGAAGCCCCTTCCCTTCTGGCGAGAAGTGAGGATCCAGTGGCATATTAACAGAGAGACTGCAGAATCCTTGGGTCTTAAATACATACAGCACCTTCATTTTCTCCGGAATGGACTCTAAATGAAAAAGCCTTATCTGAGAGACCCGTGTATTCCTTACTCAGATAACTTCCTCCAGCAGGGGGCAGCACTTACCCAAGTACCAAGATGATATTAAAACTCTGATCTGGAGTTTGAGGAACAGAGACTATCTACAACAGAGATCTCTACTGCCTTCACTGGGGCGCTGGCTCTTCCTAGGTTTAACTGTCCTACCACAAAACGGTGTGTGTCCTGAGGGAGTGGAGAAATTTGGCCTCCAGGAGGCCAGGTTTGACTTCCCAATGAGAGTTCGCAAAGGGAACTAGATCATAAACTAATGGTACTCTAAACCTACAAAGTGCTTCGTACACAATAGGTACTCGCTGCTCAGCAACCTTCCGTCCCTGCTATCCTCAGTTCAAACCCGAACCCAAGAGACCTGAACACCTGGGTGACTCTAGGTCCCTCAACACCAGTCTCAACTTTGCTGTGATAACGCTAACCAACAGCTGTCTGCTAAGAGTTCCGAGCCTGAACTGCCCAGGCTTCATTTCCGTTCAGCGCAGCACCTATGTGGACCTGAGCTTTTGAGGCTAAACCAACAAGAACTGGAATCCTAATTCTGATACTCATTAGCCACAGGCATATATAAAATAAGAATACAATTGCTACCTGCCAAGTGCTTGAAGCTTCAGGTGTGTACAAATCATTGTTATAGCTTTTCTGTCGTTCTAGCAACTGAACTCCGTTGTCATCTAAATTTACACGACACCCAACACACCACCTAGCACACTTTAAATCCACAGGCGCACTAGCTTCCTTCCAGGTACACCTTTGCTGGTTGTGGCGATTTTGGATGTGAATGGCCCCTGTAGGCTCATATATTTGAATGCTGGTCACCAGGGAATGTCACTACTCTGAAAGGATTGGGAGGTGTGACTTCATGAGAGTGGGTGTGGCTTTGTTGGTGGGAATGTGTCACTGAGTCCACTGAGGGTGGACTTTGAGGTTTCAAAAGCCCATGATGGCCCTAAGTGTGCAATCTCTCACCCTTCCTCTCTCCTTCCCTCCTGACAGTCTCTTCCTGTAGCTCTTCTCTACTGCTGAAACACCAAGCCTCCCAGGCTGGCTGCCATAACAGACCAAGCTTCTGAAACTGTAAGCAAGCTCCAACTAAATGCTTTCCTTTATAAAGAGTTGTCATGCTCATGGTGTCTCCTCACAGCACTAGGACAGTGACTAAGAAACTGGCACAGTCTTCTCCAGTCTCTACATCCTTCCCACTGTTCACCTTGTACCGTTTCTGTGTGTACATTTAGTCAGGCTTCCTTGGGTTAACTTTTTCTAGGGTGCTTGCTTAGGTTCTCAAGGATGTCCACTTACCGAATCTCATCCTCACACTGTTCAAGTAGCAAAACAGACATCTTTGTTTGGTCTTGTCTTCGTTGGCCTTTCCAGTTGCCTAAACATCACACTAAACTACCAGGAGGGAGGAGATAGGAGACGGGATGTCTGGCAACCTGGGAGCCAAAGGAGCCAATAGCTCTCTAGTTGGACAGTTACCAGTTCAGATCCCTACACTGCACTCATGCTAACCAGGTAAGTGCATGCCCCAGGATTATTTTTGCCCTCCTTGCCGTGCAATTTCTAACTGTCCCCCTCTGTGCATTGGCATGTGCATATTTGTGTATGTGCACGTGGCATGTGGAAGCCAGAAATACATAGTTAGCATCACTCACAGGAAATCACTCTCCACTTTCTTTCTGTTTTTTTAAGACAGGATCATTCACTGAACCTGGAGCATGCCAACTGAGGTAAATTGGACAGGCAGCAAGCTCTCCTCTGCCACCCAGGTACTGAGATGAGTGTACCATGGATCAGTGCCTCATCTTTGCACAGCTAAAGCTATCACCCCAGCCTCAAAACCTCCAAGACATTTGCCTCTGGCATCTACATCAACACAGCCCTTTTTTTTTTCCCTGACCACCAGGTTGGTCCTCTTCACTAAAGTATGCAGTTTGTCACCTCTGATATTTACTCCAGCAAACTTGTTCTTGGGGACCTCAAAGCACAAGCCACTCGGGGTCCAGGAAGGATCTGGAATCAAACCCACTGCAAGGGTCAGCTACTAAGTAAGATCTTAAACCTGCTTCCATTCGTTCACAGAACAGCTCCAGCCTCCAGGGCAATGGATAATCACCACTTGTTGACATTTCCTCTCCGTTAGGCTTTATGACTTGGGAACATACACTGTACCTTAAAGCTGCTTTGCATTTCTGGTTCGTGGCACCTGCCTACAGTGGCCCAGTTAGCTCTTCAAGGGCAAACAAACAGTGGTTTTGGTCACAGCAGAGAAGGCATGCCAACCGGATGGGTTAAGATTCCAGCACACGGGGATGTCAAGACAAACAAAACAGGCTCGTCTCTCCAAAACTCTTCCTGGAGAACAAGTACTAGACTTAAGAGTCTTGCCACCATACAGCACTTGGTGTAGAGACTGAGCCTTCTTCTGAAGGATACATTTCTCTGTGAGGAAAGCTGCTGACTTCTGAAACACTGTTTTATGGCTCCTGGTCTACCATGGGGGTGCACGCTGACCCTGAGAAAATGGGAACTGCCCTCAGATTATATACATTAGTGACCAAGACCTTTAGTGAGATGCCAGAGCAATGAGATGCTTTCATTGAGAAGCTGACAGAGAGGAAATGTTGACTTAATCTGTCACTTAACCTAGATGAAATTCCCCTGTGGTGGTAACCCCTCAGTGGCCTCCTAATCCCACACTCAGGAGGAGGCTATGCCATATGTATGCAGCCAACACAGCAAAGCACTGTATCCTTTCCTGTATGACCACATGAATTCCAGATTCCTTTGGAAGGGCCTGCAAACTGGCTGTAGAGAAGGCAGCGTAAGATCTGGCCTCTGAGGCCTACCATTCCCCCAACGGCAAGCTAATGAAACACTATGACCGAACCCTACAAAGGGCACAGCCTCCTGATCGGCCACTGCCTCTTGATCTGGGGTACCCACCCCTCAGCAGGTCCCGTGGCGAGACACCTGCCACTCCAGTCTCAGTCTAACAGTCTCGACTCATAAAAGTGGCTCTTTCTTTAGCAATTGGTAAGTCACATTCACACACAAAAGTACCCACTGTGTCCATAAAGGGATCCAGGACACCCCACCCATACTCATCTCGGCTCCCCAAGACCATCTGATCTTTGTAACACTGGGTGTCCGCCTCCTCTCCTTCTCAGCTACACCATTTCCTCAAAGCTCCACTCCCCTCGCCCCCCAACCCACTCCACACGGACCACTGGGAACAAGTCCTATACAATCGACTTCATGGTGCCTTTTTTAATTGGTACATGGCACACCTCAGTAAAATCCTTACTGTTATCTCCTCTGCATCCCCCATGGCAGCACACACACAGAGATGACAAAGACTGCCTGCATGTGGACCAAAGACTCTACCCTGGCCCAGTCTGGAAAGGTGACCACCTCACCAGACAAAGGTAACCCAGGCCCGTGGAGGACTAGCTTATCTTCTCAGCTGTAAAATGACAGTAAGGCTTGCTGCTCTGCTGACCCAGAGGGCTTGGTATAACAATCACATAAGATAACGTAAAGGAAACACACACCATAAGCTCTGAACAGAGAGTGACTGTGTCCTCATCTCAAGTGGAAAACAGTTCAGACAGGGCCCAGCTGTGGGCCTAAGGTAAATGTGGCTTTTATTTCCTCTCAGGGAAAGAAGAAGTAAAGGGGTGGCTTTCCCAGGTACCCCAACCTAAGGAGAGTTGGGTGTGCTCCAGAGGCTGGGGCTAGAATTGTCAGATCATTCTGACAGACTCCTCTGCATCCACTCGCTGGCGCTTGATGCAGGGAGGCTGTGGGTGAGTGAGAGTCATCCCCCTGGAGTAGCAGCTCAGTATCAACAGAGGCACAAGGAGGTATGTGCTGGTGTTCACAAATGGAAGGCAGAGTAGGTGCCCTGAGTAATGAGCAGGACTGGGTGGCCGGTCCACACCCAGTGTCTGCCTGGTACAAGGCCTGACTGCTTGCTGTAGCTCTCCTCCCAAAGGCCCCAGGGGCCCAGAAGCATCATGGCGTCCTATTGCTGGTCCCTTAAATGTCCATCTCGAACTGTGACTCTTCACCTGCGGAGAGAAGAGACAGACAGCCAATAAACAAGCGGCAAACAGAAGCGCTCCAGGCTTAGAGGCCAGAGAGAAGACGTCATCTTTGTTATTCTCACAGGTTAAGTGGAAGCGAGTACGCTGAGGAGGAGAAACGAGAAGTTGACTAGGCTGGGAGAGCAGCTTCCTCATGAGGACGATGACAGTGCTGAGTTTTGTAATACGTGGCCCAAGGGGTGGAGCTTTGTGTCCTGTGTCCAGTTAAGGAAATTTAAAAGTACGCCTACACCACCGCCACCTAACTCTATACAGGGCAGTCAAGCTACTGTTTAGGGTTGACAGCTAGAGAACCATCAGAAACTAGGAGGTGTGCCAGCAAGGGTAAATGACAGCCTTCGGTTAATGGTGACAATTTCGTGGGTCGTCTAACTTCACCCTCTGTCACCTTTGGTTTGAGGTTAGAAGGTAAAGGTGAGAGTTCTGTGCAATGACTGAGGAAATCCCTCCACCCTTGAACACGTGACAGGGACCCACACGTGTAGCTTGGTAATCACTTGTCACATCGTCCTCTGCAGGCAGATTTACACCTTCCTATTGCTACTCACCTCCCCCATGGCCATCTCAGTCTAACAAGGTTAATGTCTATCTTGAGCTGTCAAGCTCCCGGGGTAATTAGGAATCCCATCCTACAGGGCCATGGGGTGTCAGCAGCTCCCCATCTGAGCCTGGAGCTCTGCCTTCAGGGTGGAGAGTCAGAGGCTCTCCCGTGACCAAGGGTACGTGGACATGCTTGCACAACACGGTCCCACAACGGAGAGCTCAGGAGCTCTGCCACAAGAACGAGTTCACACTGGCTGCCAGGGTGGCTGCTTTGATTGTTTTGAGGAGGAGGGGGGACCAGGAAGGACCTAGATATAAATGTCAGAGCTTCCGTGACAATAGGAGGCATTGTCTGCCTGTCTTCATCAATAATCCATTTAATGACCAGTAACCTGCCAGGAGGTACTTGGGTTTGTTTTTTTATCTTGCAGACGTGTAATTTCCTAGAGGGGAAGTACACCGTGTCTTTGAAAAGTTGTCTCCTTGCATCAAGAATATCGCTGCTGCGTTCCAAGAGTGGTACTTTGTGAGCAATGATACGGAGAGGTGGCTGATGAAAGATGCTGGGTAAAGCCGCTGACATTTTAGATCAGCTCCTAATTACCTGATGCCTGAGATCCTTGAGGTCCTTGGAGCTTTGTAGGGAACAAGCTGACACCAATAAGAGTCCCGCTTCCCACTCATCCCCCACCCTCTGGCCTCTCCACAGCTGCTCCTCAAAAGGTAGACAGTCACCATCACCCTCTCCCTGAAACGTGGAATTCCTGAGAACAGACAATCCTCCTCCCAGTCCAGGGCCTGGATAGCACTCACCGCCTGCCCGCTTATCTTCCGGGCTGCTGTGCAGGTGGCTCTGGCTGGCTTGCATGGGAGGCTCATCACTAGTAGGGCTGGTGACCCCAGGAATGGTTGGCAGGTCCTTTGGGGGTGTTTTGGCAACAGGTGAGTTCCGACACTCCATCAGGAATTTCCGGTCATAGATGATCCTAGTTCCTGGTGGGGAACACAGCACACAGAAAAGGTGGTCACCCTGTCACGGCACCCATCCTATCCTACAGAACTTCAGTAGGTCGATCATCTAAAACAGAAAGACAGTAGGTCCCTCCCTGCAGTGGAGACTTGCCTGCCAGGGTCTTTGCAAAAACAGGAAACCAATCCAATCCAAAAAGGACTTAGGCTGTGCCCTTCTCCAAACCACACTACATCAATCTGCCTGCATCACCCTTAAGGGCTGGCCTGAACGCCAGTCCCATTCCACCCAACCTCCAACAACAAGTTAGTCTTATTCCCCAGGGAGAGGGTCAGTCTTGGTGAACTCTTCTCTAACAGTAAACCATACTCAGAACCCTCCACCCAGACAGCCACCTGAACGCCACCATATAAAGGTACGTTTCCCAAGGTAAGGGAGCAAGATCATTGTGGGAGACCCAAGAGGTGACAGTGAGCAGATGAACTTATCCACTGCCTCCCGGGGCCTCTAACTCAGCAGCAGCAGCTCGGCATTGGTGATCTGTTTTTAACCCCTCAACGGCACTTACTGCACGCCTTCTTCCCAACAAATCTCAAGCCTTAGAGGTTCCAAGGCTCCAGCAGACAATGGCATCCAGCTGGAATGTAAAAACTGTCTTGCATTTCTATTTATAGCTACCCTAGGGCAGATGACAAATAAGTCTGGTTTCTCAACACAATGGCGGTAGCCAGTTTCTTTTTTATAGAGACTATACACTATCAATTACATAGTATATAATGTATACCATGCGTAATGAAAATAAATTAAGGACTGGCTAGATGGCTCAGGTGACAAAGGCACCTACCTGCCACCAAGCCTAGTGCCCTGAGTTCACAACCAGAAACCTGCATGGTAGGAGAGAATCAATTCTCACAAGATGTCTTCTGGCCTCCATATGCAAGGTGTGGAATGCATGCCCCCACACCTATACCAATACTTATTCATATTCTCTCTCTCTCTCTATCTCTCTCTTCCTCTCTTCCCTCTCCCTCCCTCTCAATTAAGTACATAAATAAATGTGTTTTAAAAAGAAATCAATGAGTCTTGGCTTGGGATTAGTGCAGAATTGCTGACAGCTTCTGAGACGCCCTTAAGCACACTGAGGCTGTCTTCTCCTCTTTATTTCAATGAATGGCTTCCCTGGCATTGATGATGGTTTTGTACCACCTGGAGGATGACCTACGAAAACTCTCAGTTTTAAATGAGTAAGTGTACAGTAAGCCAAATTAAAAGAATAGCTAGTGAGCGAGAACTGGGTAGACAAACTGTATGAAGCCAGACAAACATTCAGCAGAAGGTGACTCTGCTGGAAGGCAGCCAGCTGGAGTCGCAGCCAAAGCAGATGGTCCCCTCAGGGCAAGGCTTTAAACAGGTGAGTCTAGCAAACAGAGGACACGTCATCAAACTGTGTGTCCACAAACAACATCCAGCAGAATCCGAGTAGGGGAAGTTGAGGCAGGCAGCTGGAGCCCCCGACTGAGCCTGCTCTCCACAGATGAGCTTCCAAACCATGGGATGGTGCTGCCCACACTGATCCAGGATCTATCCTCACCTAATCCACCCTGCAAATAAATGACCTCAGGCACTCCCACAGCTGCACCTCCCCAGGGTCCTATGCATTTATTGGAGGACAGGTCTTTTGACACAGCCCTGGCTGTCCTGGAGACTGCCATGTAGATCAAGCTTCCCCCGGCAGCACTTCTATAGGTTGGCACAAACAGTAGTGACCCTGGTTGGCAATGGTCTCCCCTCTGGCTGTTCTCAAGGGCATTTCACCCTCAGGCTGCTATGCCCGCTCACTCTTCTTCCCTCCGGTCACACAGGGGCCAGACACTAAGATAAACACACTTGGGTCTGAGGTGGGAGGCAGTAGCCTTGTGCCCACAGACAGCTTATCAATCATCCCAAACAGCACAGAACAATTTACCAACACAATGCACATCACAGATTATTATAAAAACAAAACACCAACCAACTGAAAAACGAATACGCGCTGTGTCCTACGTTGCGAAACATTCAGCCAGGATATCATTCTTCGTAAACAAGATCATCTCAATATGCAAACTTGCTTTTGTCTTTAATAGACAGTATATACATATATATGTGTGTGTGTGTGTGTGTATCTATACATATATGCCCCCCAAAAATTGCCTTTAAATAATTTATGATTTTATAAGTGAATATGCATACCTATTTCATACACCTACACATTCTGGATTACATAAACACTCATGCTAGACAGAAGAGGTCAAGCAAAAAAGGTTTAAGAGGTCCTGATGGCCAGGTATGGGGAGGTGCAGCTGTGGGAGTGCCTGAGGTCATTTGTAGGGTGGATTAGCTGAGGATAGACCCTCGTTCAATACAGGCAGCACCATCTCATGGTTTCGAAGTCAGCCAGGCATCAGCATCTCCCTTCCCTCTGCTTGCCCACCCTAAAGTAAAGACCCGCCTCTACCACAGGCTCTTGCTGCCATGATGATCTGCCCAAGGGCAATGAGTCAATTTTGGACTGAACTGAGAAGTCAGGAACAAGATAAATATTTCACTTTTAAGTTTTTCTGTCAAGGATCTTGTCACAGTGATGAGAAAAGTAAGAAAGTTTTATATATATGTTGAGGTAAGCAGAGCACACACACAGTGAGTCACAGGTTAGTAGTCGTGGAGTTGGAATCCAGAGCCTACTGGGTGCAGGGGTGAAAGTTCAAAGTTCAGTGTTGAACTGCCTGTGGACTCTCGCTGAATCTTGATACACAACTGTCTCATTTGCTAGCTCCACTCTGTGGACAAGGTACTACTTTCTCTACCTGTGCCTCAATGATCTCTCCAAGACCTCAAAATTGGCCTGCTGATTATCAAGGTAACTTCACCAACTTCTGGTTGCATGAGAACGGTGACCCTCCCAAGGGACTCCGTGCACAAACACTAACAATTACTCTGTCCAGTAAAGATTTAAGTTGACAAGCTGCCACCAGTTACTCAGTCCCACCCACAGCAACATCCAATTCCCAGGCCAAAATGGAGCCCCTTCAGAAAGAAGGTAAGCAACCAAGAAAGAGACTTGGGGGCAGTGTGGGGCAGAAACGGTCATCCTCCATCTCTCTCAGACACACAGAATATGGGAACCATCATGAATGTAGGTATGGCCTTTGGGACTTTTAATTCCTGGAATGCACAAAGTATAGATCCATGTTTACTTCCAAGGCGTGGTTTAACACTGATGCCAATTTTCCTGGACACACAAGTGAAGGCGCATTCCCCAAGGATCTAGTTTTCTCACCTGTCAACCAGGAGTGTTAACCTGGGCTCGGGGACACTATATTTAAAGCTCTAGTCATCACTATCTATATTTAGGATCTCGTAATGTGCAAACCACATGGGACTCGGAGGCACAAGTCCCAGACTTGAACTGGGAATCACCTACCTAAAAACCTCAATTTCTGGGTCCCAGTTCTTTCTATGCCACATGAAGATAAGAAAAAAAACTCACACCCCAAAGGAGTATCACCAAGACTAAATAACACATACCAATATTCCTGAGAGCTAGAGTCATCATTCCATGAAAGAACATCTGCCTGACTTGCACAAGGCCTTGGGGGATCAAAAAATAAAAAAAAAATAAAAAAGCCAGCCATGCATGGTGGTATATGCCTCTCTAATACAAGCGCTCGGGAGACAGAAGCAATTGGATCCCTGTAAGTTCAAGGCCAGCCTACAGAGTGAGTTCTAAGATAGCCAGGACTATGTAGAGACACTGTTTCATAAGTAGACAGACAGACAGACAGACAGACAGACAGACAGACATAGAGATGATAGACATACGGATGGATGGATGGATGGATGGATGGATGGATGGATGGATGGATGGCCAGTCTCAAGCAAGCAAAGTAAACTTATCAGAAAGAAGACTTCTATGAAGGAACAGGAAGTGAGGCAGTGACCTATACTCCCAGCACTTGGGAGGTGGAAGCAGGAGGATCAACAAGGCAATGTCAGGGCCAACGAGCCACCATTCTTGACAAGGACAAGGCTTTTACAGAGACTCTTAGAACAAAATGGCTGAAATTATTCTAAGGCTGGCCAAGCACCTCCCCCTTTGCTGACCTCTCCCCCCATGCTTCAAAAGGCACCAGTGAACAATGTTGGTGCCACAAGGCAATACCAAGAAGGAGTGTCCTGGTCTCCAGGCGTCTCCCAAAACATAGCATGTGCTACTCCAGTAGGAGTGGGTGGGAACAGTTATGAACTATACTGTGTTTCTCCAAACCACCTGTTGAAGCCTAAACCCCAGCACCTCCACTATGGCATTTGGAGAAGTCTTTATAGGGTAGGTCTATATGAACCCTTCAGAATGGACTCTGATGTCACCGGAGTATCCTCAGAAGAGGAAATGTATGAACAGACTCACAGATGGAAGACCATAATCTGACAAGAGAGAAGGTAGCCATCTGCAAGCTAGAAAGAGAGGCCTCAGAAGGAACCAACCCACTCTGGTCTTAGACCTCCAGTTACCAACAGTAAGAAACTAAGATCCAGCATCTTAAGCTAGCTCGATGGCAGAACTTTCATATGGCAGCTGCAACAAGCTAGGAAAAACTGTCTGGGATTTCCCTTTTCCAGTGCTTGGGATTAAACCCGGGTTCCAAACACACTTGTTCTTCCACTGAGCGACAACTCCAGTCCAAACACACATTTTCTTCAAGTAAGACGACTGCTCTCGCCATTCTTTGAGTGTTTTGTGACAGGGTCTCGTGTAGCTTGGTCCACCCTCTACTGAAATATGTAGCTGACGCTATCTTAATTACTTCTCTATTTCTGTGATAAGACACCATCACTAAGACAACTTACAAAATAAAGCATTTAACATGGGGACTACATCCATGACCATCGTGGCGAGAAGCATGGCAGCAGGCAGGCTGGCATCGTGCTGGATAGAGCAATAGCTGAGAGCTTTCATACTTATCTACACGTATAAGACAGGGAGCTAATGGGAAATGGCGTGGACATTTTATTTTTTGAAATCTCAAGGCCCACCACCCCCAGTGACGTACATACCTCCTCCAACAAGGCCACGCCTCCTAATCCTTCCCAAACAGTTCCACCAATGGGGACCAAGCATTCAAATATATGCATCTATGGGAGGAGCCATTCTCATTCAAAGCACCCGCACAGGCCTTGAACCTGTCTTAAATGTGCCACTGCAGCTGGCTGAGAAACCTGCTTTTTAACCTTCACACCGTATGCTGCCAGCCAAGCTCTAAAGGAACGGTACCTCTTGTATATCATCCTCATTCTGGACTGCCGGGCACACCGGACTCAAGCCAATTGCTAGTGCCCAGAAAACCCAGGTCTTTCGAGTTAAAATGAGAGGGGTGTGTTGGACCGTAAGCATAAGCCCTGCAAAGCAATGGGCCTAAAGCCTGCCATTCAGAAGAAGCAGGGGGAAAAAGCAAACAAAACAAAAAACATACAACAACAACAAAAAAAACAACAACAAAAACCAGTGGTTCATACATCGGAGAAGTATCGGTAGAATGATCGGGATTTTAAGGTCATCCTCAGATGTGAGGCCATCCTGATTGGGCAACAAACTTAGCTTGGTCCTGTCTCAAAACAAAGAAGGTCATTCCATCTTCCTCCCTCCCCCACTTGAAGCTGAACTGCCCCCAAGAACAAAAGAATATGTTTAAAATGATGCGCGAGGCCCCCATGCCTCTGCCCTGGTTATCATCTGTTCAGAAGTTCAAGTTACACTAAATGATTTGAGCCCCAAGGGGGCCCTCCCAGCTTCCCACCAGGGGCCAGCAAGTGGTAGGCTCACACGTGGGTACGGTCACTTTGGACCTAGTAGCCCAGGGTAATCCAGCTGAAGCGTGAGTCAACTCTGCCAAAATCAGCAAAGGACAGACATGAGCCGTTGTTTACGTTACTGAGTTCGGGGATGGCTTGTTAAAGACTAGTGGTGACCTGGTACAGCCATCTCTACCCTGGAGTTCCTGCAGAGACCCAGGAAGGAAGCTAGAGATTCTAAGAGGATGCTTCATTTCTGGGCTCCGTTTAGTCCCCTTCATCTTCATCTTTTCCTTAGTGCTAAAGATTAGTCTAGGGCATCACACAAGCTAGGAGGGCACTGTGCCATGCTAAGCCACACCCAGCACGACTGGTCACCTTCTGAACACCGGACCTGGCATTAGGTCCTGGGGTCATAGCGACTGCTCTGGAAGAACATCCTGTCTAACCCGAGAAACAAGCATGTCAACAGACTCGTGGCTATGATTCACCACAGAGAAAGACAGCTGAGGTAAGAATCAGACCAGAAAGTAACGGATGTTTTTGTTTGTGTGCCTGAACATATGGGGATACATATGCGCGAATGAACGCTGAGGAGGGGAAGGGAACAAACCGGTCACGTTAAGCAGTCCTCTAAGATCGCTATTCCCTTCTTGTTTTTGTGAACATCAAATAAAGGCTCATTTGGAAAATAAATGAAATGAGATCAGTACCATCCTATCTACCTCCCTTCACCTAGTCGGTAATGACGTTTGCCGTCATGGTGGGGGAGAATCCAGCTCACCTTGCAAACAATGGATACCTGCCACTTTGGGAGGATATTGAAAAGAAAAACACAACCTCTGAAGGTCATTAAAACATAGAGGCTCACCTCCTCAGACTGTCATGTATCGTGGAGACGAGTTATGTTGGCTATCAAACATGTTCTGTGGCCCTGGGGTCCACATACAAAGCCACAAAGCAAAATCACTATGGGTGGGGCTAGAGTGATGGCTCAGTGGTTAAGAGCACTGACTGCTCTTCCAGAGGTCCTGAGTTCAATTCCCAGCAACCACACATGGTGGTTCACAACCATCTGTAATGACATCTAATGCCCTCTTCTGGTGTGCCTGAAGACAGCTACAGTGTACTCATATAAATAAAATAAATAAATAAATAAATAATAAATCTTTCTAAAAATCACTATGGGTTACAGAGCTGAAGGGCAGAGGATGCCTACGGAATCACTGCATTCTAAAGATATATGCCTTTGATTCTTAGAATCATGTCTCCCTTCAGCTTTACTGAACTCGTAAGTACAACTGGCAAATAAAAATTTCATGCACTGAAGCTGGATGCCACGTGCCTATAATCCCAGCCCTCAGGATGCTAAGTCAGAAGGATCACCAGTGTTGAGGCTAGCCTGGGCTATACAGTAAGATCCTATCTTAAAGAAGAGGAGGAAGAAAGAAAAAGGAAAGGGGAGAGGGAGAAATAAAGAGAGAAGAAAGGAGGCAGAAGCACCTAGTCAAAGCACACAAAATGACAATCTGCTATCACTAGGAAATGTAAAATAAACCCCACAATCAAAGCCATCTGCACATGTCTCGGATGTCTGTGTTTGTGGAAGGAAGGATATGGCTACGGTTGCTCTTAGCTAATTTCTAGTAAACACCGCAGGGTTAAT
This sequence comes from Rhabdomys pumilio, assembly GCA_030674055.1. Lineage (NCBI taxonomy): Eukaryota > Metazoa > Chordata > Mammalia > Rodentia > Muridae > Rhabdomys > Rhabdomys pumilio. The sequence goes on along the minus strand of JANHMN010000015.1, from coordinate 18,862,230 downwards.
TATAGCCACTGATGAGTACACCCCTGGAATGTATCCCTCTCATAACTGAAAGTCTGTGCAAAACATCTAATCCCCACAACCCCCAACACAGCCATTCTCTCTTACACTTGATATTCATCCCCCAGCCTCGGTTCCCCCTCCCCCTCCCTTCTTGGTGATGTGAGATTCTCTTGCAGAGTTATTTTAATTTGAGGAGAGGTTCCTGTGGAAGTCAGGAGAGGCCACCCCTCCAGCTAGAATCCTAGTGGGCAGAGGTCCAGGGGCAGGCACCCTGTAGGTGCTAAAGGACAGACCTTTCCAAGAGCAGCAAGCACGTTTTAACCGCTGAGCATCTCTTCAGTCCCATGCTTGTATCCCATCTCAGCTGTATCTTCACCTGAATCCCAACCCTCCAAGTCAGACTACCTATCTTCCTCGTTAGGATGCAGGGCATACCTTAAAAACCAGGAGGCTCCAAAGGGAGTTTGGAGTGCTCTACCCAACCCCCTCCAAATTCAGTAGTATGTTCTGGAACCTAATGTATACTGTTTCAAACACTTTAAAAGGAAGCTCGGGTGCATGTGCGATGGGGACCATTCTATCTCCTTGCCACCTCGATGGCCAAACTCATTCGGCCCTTAATAATAATATTCTTAGCCGTAATTTCTCCCCTCTTTGTGACTAAGACCTCAGGACATCAAGTCACCAGCATCAGTGCCCAGCCCACTTCCCCTCTTCCCAGCACTGCCAGAGTTAAACACTTGGCAGCCACCTCAAGGTCTGCATTTTTTTATTTCTCTGATAGGGTCTCGCTATGTAGGTCTGTCTGACCTGCAACTTACTATGTAGACCGTAGACCAGGCTGGCTTCAAACTCACATATGTTCTCCTGTCTCTGCACCATGGCATTCAGCTTTACCACTTAACAGAACAGTGTCATTGACACCTGCCACCCTACCTGCCTGCCTGATTAACCTCACCCAGGTACTGTGAGGTATGACCACCCAAACAACTTCTGTAGGTTTAGAAGGCAAACATCCACCCTAGACAGTCAGTAGAAGATTCTGTTTATGACATTGTTGGCAGTCTTAAAGACCCCGAAATACTCTTGTAGGACACTCCCTTCAGAAATGCCTTAGGTTACCAAAGGGTTAATAACCACCAACCAGAGTCCCAGGAATGGAAATGGTTCAGGCCACCTGTTGTGTCCTTGCCTCCAGAGGCAGCTGCTTCAAAGCCATCCTCAGCTGGAGTGGCTTCCTGCAGTATTTCTTCATGAACCCCTACAGGTCAAGTCCCATGCCTTGGTGTGCAGAAAGCCTAAGTTCAAGAAATGTCAGTCTGTGGGGGCTGCTTGACCCCTCCTCTCTCTCTTGATCTCTTGCCTTCTTGCTCCAGCTCTGTCCCCTCGCCCCTTCCCCCTCTCTCCCTCTCTCTATGTGCTTGTGGCCAGCCTCTGCTCCTCTATTTCTCTCTCTCTCTCTCTCTGCCTCTATTACTCTCTTAACTCCCCTCTCCATGCCCTGAATAGATTTTATTCAATAATAATAATAATAATAATAATAATAATAATAATAATAATCAGCCTGACTTTATGCCTGGTTGGAATCTACTTTTCCAGACTCCTTTGTCTCCCAGTTGGCCCCTGATATATGTAAGAAAATTCAAAAGTTAGACGGATTTGCAGGGAAGAATAAGGGAAAGCAAACAGAAATAGCCCAAAAGGTATTCAACAGCTGAGACAATAAAGAAAATCGAGTGACCAAATGTGGTGTCGCACATCATTAACCCCGGCACTACCAGCACTCAGGAGGCTGAGGCAGGTGGATCTCTGTGTAGCCCTGGCTGTCCTGTAACTCACTCGGTAGACCCCTGCACTCAGACTCCGTATTTAATTGGGGTTCTAAGTGATGAGAAACACTCCGGAGCAAACGGGTCAGACTTCTGCAGTTTAGCAGAGGCGGCCTGGAATGAATGGCCTTCGGGACAAGATCCCACTCCCTAACTACAGAATAGGCTTGCCGGCTTTGGCAGAAACAAGCAAGACTTTCCTCGAGCTATGGGCTGTGTGACACACACACACACACACACACACACACACACACACACACGAACGACAACAATAACCCGACAAGGTCCAGCTGGCTTTGAGGACCTGGCACTGCTTTCTTTCAGTTAAAAAGCAAATGCTACACTACAAGGAAACCCCTTCCTCTTCAAAGACAACGGGAACTGCCTGGTTTGCCAACAGGGACACGTCCCAGACCACAGTGAGAAGTGGATCAGAGTTCATTACAAATAGTACTGGCTATTGCTACTCAGCTAACCTGTCCATCCAGAAAGGGAGGGACAAGAGAGAGAAAAAACGTTTCCCAGAGCCTTTAGGTCCCTCTCGGTGCCATATATATCTCCAGATTCACACCTCACCTAAAAGAACTCAACTATCCGTGGAACTCTGTGCTCAACACAAAGTTCCGCGAAAAGACAAAGAGGCAACAGTATGGATTAAAAAGAGGACAGGAGGGATGAAAAACTCCAGTAACAGGAGGCCAAAAGCCTACAGAGAACTCTTTTCCTTGGGCCATTTCTAATAAGAGGGAGAACGCTTTCTACCCACCCACCCACCTGCTTGCTACTTCTTGCTGAGTCTAGAACACAGCGTGACAATGCATAACAGACACGTGCTCAAGTAGCGAGGCCTTGGTGCTGTGTTCTGAAGATCACAGCACTGAGGTGGGCACTGACTGGTCTCCAAGATCCCTTCATCGGTGCCTCAGTTCTGGGATCTGGCTGTGCTCCCTGGTGTAGGGACAGCTGCCCGAGAAAATAGGCATGTGGCCCGGCTGCGCCAGCAGTAGCCCAAGGTTCATCACCGCGCCAGGATTTTTCTTGTTTTTGAGTTGTAAGAGGAGTAGTTGGGGGAGGAGACCGGGGAGGGGAGAAGCGCAAAAGTGGGTGGGAGCAGCCCGAGGATTGGGAGGGAAGTAGTGAGCCACGAGGATTTCATCATGCAAACGGGCGGATAGGTTTCATCAGCGTCTATACTGGGGCTCCGGGGCAAGCTGGGAATATGCCTGGTTCCCGGAGGCCGGCCCCCACCCGCGCCAACTCAGCTTCCTCTTCCTCATCCTCCGCCACTTGGGCGAATTCAGCGCTGCGCCCTCCCCCCAGGCCCGAGGAACGTGTCGTTCTGCACTACACCAGACGTGGCCCCTGCAGGGACCTGTCTCTTAACAGGCTTCATGCCACAGGTGGCAGGGACGTGCTTCTGGGGCAGAGAAGCACCCTCAGCGACTAGCCTCCATGAATGAGCGAGTGCCCAACGCAAAAACGAGGGTTGCCCCGGGAGAGGTTTAAAAGTGTGCAGGCGTCATCTATTCCAAGGGAAATCAACTAAACTTAGTCTCCGGGCCAGCCTCTTTCCCTGATCCTGTCCCACCCCAGGGTGTCCTGCCCTGACACCCACAGAGGCCTCCCTTAAGCACATGGTGGTGCTGGCAGAGTGCCTTATCTGTATGTTTAGGGCACTCTGTTGTATCTCCCAGGAAAAGGCTAATAATTCAGGCAGTTTGCAGCCCGGGTTCCAGACCAGGCTCCACCACACCCAGAAGGCGGGCAACTGAGACGGTGACCCTTCTGCTTTCGCGACGCCCCTCGTGCGTTCTGGCCAGCTACCGAACGCTGCCCTCCCCGTCGCACGTGAGAATCCGGATCCCGGCGTATCCTCCAAGCCTCCCCCCCGCCCCCGAGGTTGCCCCGGACCCCAGCCAGTGCCTACCTCCCGGGGTGGTGCTGAAGAGTGTGCCACCGGGGGTGGTGCTGTAGTCCCCGGGCGGGAGCTGCACGCCATCGCCGAGGGCTACGCGGCGAGTGGGGATGGCCCGGCTGGGAGTCTGGCTGCAGCTGCTGCCCGCCGACATGTCTCCTGCACACCGCCCACGACCCTCCTGCAACCCCGCGGCACCTCGGCCCAGCCCTTCTCGTGCCCGGCCCGCCCCTTCCGCCTGGGCTCCACGCCCCCTGAGACTTGCGGTCCGCCCGGCCCCACCCAGCTCCAGCCCGCTGCCTGCAAGTGGTTCCCAGCTGCTGACCTAGGCAGCTTCTGTACTCTCCAGTGCTGGAACCCCAGTACTGGCCCCTTGGGTTCCTGGGTTTCTCCCCGAGGATCTGGGAAGAACTATGTAGAGGTGACAGTGACGGAGCTCTCCTATTTGGTAGCAGTGTCTCAGCGCACCAGACCGCCTGCTTTCTATATTAGGATATGACCCCTCGATCCCTGGCCGTTCCTCAGAGAAGAGCGGGTGGGCTGATCCTTCGCCCTTCTTAACGTTTCTTCAACTTTCACGGTGCAGTAGGAGCCAGCACGGTGGCTGCACAACGCACATTCGTGGACTTGAAAGGAGTAGTGGAAGAGTAAGAGGAAACTAGCGAGCCAGCTGGGAACTGAATGTAAATCTCATGAGGAATGGACAGGATCGAACCTCTGTGGACTGTGGGCTGGGAAGAATTAGAGTTGGTCAAAGAACCCAATAGTATGTGGATTGGGTTCTACTCCCAGCAGTCACTAGGGAGGGAAGAGAAAATGCATGTCGAATCGGTTAGAGTCTGTGTACATCTCTATGTGGTTAGAAATGCCTATAATCCCGGCATTGGGGAGGCTGAAGCCCTAGGAGGATCCCGAGTTGACAGCCAGACAACTTAGTGAGACTCCATCTCAACGAAACAAAAAACATGTAAACAATAACAACCACAAGTAGCAGAAAACCCAAGTTCAGTAAAGGAGGGGGCTTTGCACAAGATCACTCCGCTGTTGAATACATATCTGAGACCGAGGCAGGGCAAGAATCCTGTTTTTACTGCTGTCCAGGTTAGCCTGAGAGAACACACTGGGCCACCTTCCTCCCTTTGGGAGAAGCGTTTTGAAAGGAGTTTTGCTTTTTGCCTTGTTTTGTTCCACTAGACGCCCCAGATTTCCTGGAACTAAGATTTCAGGAAAGGGCCTGCTTATAAAGTCCAACATTTAAATTCAACATTCGAGTTCTACACACTTCTCCCAGCAACTAGGAGACTGAAGCAGGATTGTAGCCTGTGCTACGCAGCAAACCCCTGTCTCAGACAAAAAGAAAAAAAAAGAAAAAAAGAAAAAGAAAAAGAAAGTTTAAACTGGGCATGCTAGCTCACATAGTCCTAATGCTGGAGACACGGAGACAGGAGGATTACCGAAAAGTCAATGCCAGGCATGGTTGTGGTGAGTTTGAGGCACAGCCTGGGCCAGACATGTAAGACAGAAATGAAAACCATGTTAAACCATGAACGAGAGAAAAACTGGGGAAGGGGGAGCTTGGAATGTAGCACACGTGGTAGACTGTTTACCTGGCATACTCTAAATTCATGATTAAACCCCCAGAGCCACATAAAAACTGAATGTGTTGTAAGCTTGTAATCCCAGAACTCAGGGAGCGAAAGTTGGGGGAATCAGAAATTCAAGGCCGTCCTCGGCTATATAGCTATAGATCAGACCCTGCCTCGATTTTAAAAAGGAGTGGGGTCGAAGGGAGTCTTAAGGGGTACAAAGGAAGTAAAAGACTGGAGATATCGAAGCTTCGGACCTCTTGGCTCAGAAGCCCCATAGTTCCTTGTACAAAGACAGCTACTGTGGTGGTTTGGGTAAGAATGGCCCCCATACATTTGAATGTTTGGTCATCAGATAGTGGCACTACTTGAGAAGGATTAGGAGGTGTGGCCTTGTTAGAGGAAATATATCAGTGGCATTGGGCTTTGAGGTTTCAAAAGTCCAAGACGGGCCCAGTGGCTCTCTCTTACTGCTGCCTACAGATCCAAATAAGAAACTTTCATCTACACCTCCAGCACCATGTCTGCCTGTGTGCCACCATGCTCCCCGCCATGATGATAACAGACTAAACCTCTGAAACTGTTAAGAAGCCTCGATTAAATGCTTTCTTTCCTAAGAGTTGCAGTGGACATGGTGGCTCTTCACAACACTAGAACACTAAGACAGCTACCCCTAAGGCTCTTGGGGTACGTTCTGGAGTTACAAATTGCCAACAAGCCTACAATCACAGCTAGGAGGGACCTGAGCCTGAGCGTATCCTGCCTTGATAGTTCCATTAAGTAGCTCTCTAGTCCAAAGTAAGCTTCTCTCCTGGGCCTTATGAACTACAAGGACCCTGAGCATTTAATTCTTCCAAATTCTCCACTCCATTCTGTCTCTGGCAGACCCATTTGCCCATGATGATTTCTGCCCCTTTCGGGACAGGAACTCATTCATATCAAATCTTCTAATTGAATATAAAAGGATATAGGAGGTTGAGATAAAGGAGGCCAAGCAGATAAAGGTACTTATTGCCAAATCTAACCTGAGTTTCACCCCTATGAGAGAGCAAGAATGGACTCCCATGTATGTACATATGCAAAATAAATAAGTGTAAAAAATTTTAATGGATATGAGAAGCTAGGCATGGTGGCCAACATGGGCTCTCCCAGTACTTGGGAGGTGGAAGCAGGTAGATCAGGAGTTTAAGGTCATCCTGGCCTATAAAACACAACCCAAGTGCAGCCTGGAACATATGGCCCTGTCAGAAAGGGGAGTCAGGGGAAAAGACCCCCTCACAGACTTGTCACACGTACTTCTCACATCAGATGTAGGAGTGGAGATTTTCTCACAAGAGCTAAGTAATCCTACTGTAAGGGCTTTACTGGACCAGTTCTGACACTGCCTGCCTGGAGATTAGTATCAGACCCACCAACTTGGTAGGAGAAGATTTCAGATTCGGGTCCCAAGTGGAGACTGTACCCTTTGTGTTTTGAAATGCTGGCTGTCAGTTGAGTTCCCACAACACTGTTTCTCTGGCTTGAATAGTTTGCTATAGCAGTTCCTCAAACTCAGGGAAGATAATTACATTCCCCAGTTTATTATAAAGAATGTTACAAAGTCTGCAGTGATCAGCTAGACTGGAAGACTCACAGGACCAAGTGTGAGAGACATCTTCCTACCTTTCTAGTGTTGTGTTAACACTCTGCCCCCAGTTAAAACATTCCCTGCTACAGGGAGAAGGGAGGCAGGAAAAACTCAGAAAATAAACTTCCCTGAATCCGGAAGTTCAAGAAAGTTTCTTTTCTTTCTTTCTTTTTCTTCCTTTCTTTCTTTTTTTTGTTTGTTTGTTTGGTTGGTTGGTTTAGTTTGGTTTGGTTGGTTGATTTTTTGTTTTATGTGAGTACACTGTTGCTATCTTCACAAACACCAAAAGAGGGCATCAGATCCCATTGCAGATGGTTGTGAGCCACCATGTGGTTGCTGGAGATTGAACTCAGGACCTCTGGAAGGGGTCAGTCAGTGCTCTTAACTGCTGAGCCATCTCTCCAACCCTCAAGAAAGTTTCAAAGCTTCAAAGTGCTAAGAAGAAAGTTACAAGGGTGACCACTTTCCTCCAAGTCTTTCCATGTCCCCACCACCACCACCTTCCCTCCCAAATTTCTGTATTCTGTTTTAAACCCACAGAGTATTGTCGACAGGTGTATAGGAATAGGCTACCCATTGGAAGATGTGTAGCCCGTCAGCGGTCACATCCCTGAGCAAAATTGGCACACTCCTTCCCTGAATCTATCAATTGCTGGTAGCTCCCCAGCTAGGGGTAGATTTTTCTAAGCCTTTTGTCCATGCTGGGACTTTGGCTGTCTTGATCTTGTGCACATGTGATTGTGGACAGAGGTATTGTGTGTGTGCTCCTGTGAGCTGTGGCCCTGCTGTGCCCAGAAAATGCTGTTTCACATGGAATGGGTTCCTTCTCTGGGTAATGTCATTGGTCCTCTTCCCAGGACCCTGGTAAGGCACTAGTGTGACTGCCTTTGTCTTCCCTTCATCTGACTCACACTGAATCCCACCACTCATCCTTCCGGCTTCACATCATCTAACATGACCAACATCGTTAATAATGACGTAAGTTTCCAAGCTGATGGTAAAGTGTTAAGCCCATAAGGATATAGACAAAAAAGTCCTCCTGGGTTCAAATCCACTTTCTATTTCTGTAGACTTCACAAATCACTTTGGGAAAAAAAAGGGGGAGGGTTGACTTGAGTTGTCCCTGTAAAACAGTAGCCTGCCTGGGGCCATAGTGGACTTAGAGGGACTCTAAAAAGCTCTGCAGAAAAGCCTGCCTTCTGGTTCTCAGACTGGACTGCCCAAGCCCAGACACGTCCATTATCTGAGGCATAAAATAAGGCAAAAGGAGACATATATTATGTGTGTTAGTGTGCTGGGGGCTTTTTACTTTGAGAAGATAGTCTGATCCCTAACTCCTGGATCAGAAGTTAGCACGTACACACGAGAAAGCTTGTGAATAAGAAAGAGAGAGAGAGAGAGAGAGAGAGAGAGAGAGAGAGAG
>JANHMN010000015.1:18814069-18853750 GCA_030674055.1 Rhabdomys pumilio | reverse complement strand
AGAGAGAGAGAGAGAGAGAGAGAGAGAGAGAGAAGGGAGGGAGAGAAGGAGGGAGGAAGGAAGATCTGGAGATGTGGTGGGGCTTAACTGGAAATTGTTGTTTTGTTTTGTTTTGTTTCGTTTCATTTCGTTTCGATTCGTTTCGTTTTGTTTCATTTTTTTTAAGCCATGGTGGAGTCTGGGAAGTGCAAGAGAGCTCCAGAGGCCATCATCAAAAGAGGAACACCCCAGGGTTGCTTTGCAGCCCTGTAGCTACTGGGCCAGGGCGCCCTCTAGTGCCTTCCTGCTTCTCTTACATTTCTCTTACATTTGCCCCTGCCCAGGCTGGCCTTAAACTCATTATGAAGCAGAGGGGATGACCTGTAACTCCTGGTCTTCCCTTACGTATTGGGATTACAAGCATGCACCACCACTCCAAGCCATAAGAAATTTCTTTTTAGTAAAATCAATTCAGGGGCTGGAAGATGGCTCAGTCGGTGACTGGATTTAGTTCCCAGGACCACATGGTGGCTCACCACCATCCTGAACCCCAGTTCTTTTCTGGCCTTTAAGGGCATCAGCACACACCTGCTTGCACAGGCATGTCTGCAGCCAAAGCACACATACACATAAAAATAGAAATTAGTGAAATACTTAACAAAATAGTCATTTCATAAATTGATCAGTAGGAGAGGCTCCTAATTTCTCTGTTCTCCTTTGGCCCAATTTCTCATTCCAGTACCCAGCAGCCCAACAGAGGAAGACGGTTCAGTTGATCAGCTTCAGGGCTGCCTCTTCCTTGGGAGATCTGGTTGCCAAAGCTGTGCCCTCCTGCCTTACGATTCAGAGTTAGCAGCTCTGCCTTTGCCCTCTGCCCTTTTCTGTTCTCAAGTTGGGTTAAAAAAAAGACATAGGTGTTGTACAAAGGCAAGCATCTTATTTCTGATGAGTGAGTGGGAGATGAAGATAAATGCCTGACGAACTGAACATAAAGCCACTACCATGTAGCAAAGAAAGCTGGACTAGCATAACCCAGAGATAGGCTCCTCCCATTTCAGCAGCTAAAGAGTCTGCGACCTCAGACCCCCAACCACAGGCCTCAAGATTGTACATACAGAGAGGGATGTGGGATCCAATAACTTCCCAGGTCTATTGTGGTACAAGGCCTGCAGCTCAGCCATTGCCCTTTCTGAGAGTTGATAGACAAGTAAGTTGCGATTAAAATAAAATAGATACTCCCTCTCCAAAGAAAACATGCAGCGCTGATGATTCCACTGGAAAATTCTGTTTGTTCCATTGAAACAGGACAAGGTCTCACTCTGTATTCCTGGCTGGCTTGAAATCCACTCTGCGGGCCAAGCTGAACTCAGAGTTGCAATAAAACTGCTTCTCCTTCTCCTTCTCCTCCTCCTCTTCTTCCTCCTCCCTCTGTTCCCAAGTACTGGGATTACAGATGTGAGCCACCACACGTAGCTTTTCACTGGAGAATTCTACTGAAAGAAAATCTAGGCACCAATGTTGTACAACTACTCAAGGGCACAGGAATGTGTTCCTGTTCCTTCTACAAAGCTAGCTAGCATCATCATACCAAACAAGACCGAGAGGGCACTAGAAGGAAAACCATCAGCTAAAATCTCTCTTGAACTCAAATGCAAATCTACCCAATTAAACAGCCACTAATTGGAAGTTCCCCTTGAGGAGAAGTCTGGTGCCAGCTTAGAAACAAGCTTCATATTCCCAGCTTCATGGTGGCTAGGAATCAAAGCAACTAGAAAACTGTTCCTCAGCAAGTAGGGTGACTGAGGCATGGTCCTGAGAGCTGGAGAACCCAGCACTGAGTCCCTGTGGCATGACAGAGGGGGGAAACTGCAGAACACAAAAGCAGAGACATAGTGGAAAAAACCCCACAGAGGAAAAAGGCAGCCAGAGCTTAGCTGATGTAAGGGTGCTCTATGGAATCCTCAGTGCAAATGCCTGGCTCTGTAACAAGCGCCATCTTGACAAGGTTGCTCCCTCCCAAGCTTACTGTTTTGGAAACAAGTTCCTGTTGCAGGGTATTTGATCACACTGTGACCCCTGAGATCCTGTTATTTACTGTGGGGGGGGGGGGGGGCGAGGGGAGAGACTGTTTCTAGTTGTGGTGTGGTTCAGCCCTTACCACACACTTTTAATCCACTCTGGCTTGAATAGACTTGCCCTTAGCACATACCTTTAATCCCAAATAATGAAGGTAAAGTTAATTTGTAGAAGGAAGCACCTATGTTTAAAAGTGACATCTGAGTGGCAGACAGAGTGACAAATCCGAGAAAGATCTGACAGAATAGGAAGTAGCCTGTAGTTTCTACTACCCTGCTTTAAGCTCTGGGCAGACCGTGGTACCAGCCCCACCCTGGTTCCTTTGGATCCGAGGATAAAAGAGACACACACATTAGCTTATTAAAAATAAGCTAATGTGGTTTGGCCGGACCAAACGGCCTTTGATTGTTTCCCTGGCTGTCCTGGAACTCACTCTGTAGACCAGGCTGGCCTCGAACTCAGAAATTCGCCTGCCTCTGCTTCCCAAGTGCTGGGATTAAAGGCGTGCGCCACCACTGCCCGGCACATTAGATTATTTTTAATAAACCCTCAGCTTAGTTGAATTTCTAATCTCCCACCTGCAACCCCAGGCCCAGTCAGGAAAACAGTCAATGGCCACTCCACCCGAGATTTCACATGGTTAGTGGCTCTCTCTCCCGCCGAAATATAGTGAATTTCAACCACCCACCCACCCACCGCCAGCCCTCTACCAGCCTACCTATAAGAACCTGGAAGTCCCGCCTCTTCCACCCAGCCATTGGCCACTAACATCTTTATTGATTGATCAAGAACCAATTGGAGAACAGGACCTTCAGCCCTACAATAGGACTTGTCCAACTCTCAAAACCTCTTAGAGAGCGGAAAAGGAAGCTACTTGAGGGGCAGTGCAGAGAGGAAGGAGGCACTTTACAGAGACAGTTGTACAGAGGCAGGTAGTAGAGAAAGAGAGAGAGAGAGAGAGAGAGAACAAGCTAGACACAGGTGAGGACAGAATGCCAGAGAATGAGAAGGAGCAGAAGATTAGAACAGATTGCCAGAGTTAGTATGCAGACAAACTGAGCAATTCAGTAAGAAACTTGAGAAAAGTCAGATTGAATCAGTCATCTTGGAGAGGGGTTTGAGCCAGAACAGCTGAGTTGACCAGCCATCCAGAGCTCAGAAAGAACTAGGAAGGCGTGAGCTTATTCAGCAGTAAGTCTCAGAGGCTGAAAACATTCTAGGCCTAGATAAGATTGTATGGAGGCTAGAAGCTTCTAAAACTAGGCCTAGGTTAGCAGAAGGCAACAACCTTCAGATGACAAGTAAATAAAAGATGTTTCAACATGTTCCTATAGGTTTCTCACAATGAGTATTGCCACACTGTCCTAGCCTGTTTGTGCCTGTGGTCCAGGGGCCTGGGGGTTTGGGGGGAGAGGTGACTGAACATCACTGAAGCTCCCTAAGTACAACAGGATTCAAGAGAGAGAAACAGGAAGGGGAGGAGGGAGCTTGCCTTGCTCTTCGGGTTATAAGATCAGCTTTGCTGAGGAAGGGGAGTGAGGTCTAGGATTCTGATGAACAGCTCAGCTCGAGGCCATGCACACTCATGCAGAGGATGTATCAGGCTAATCTGTCCTGTTCTAAAGTAAACTCCAGCCTAGCAGCTTGGGCTTGTGCCGCCTTCTTCTAGTCAGCAAGGAATGAATCGAAGCTGTTGCAAACCACTCCCCTGCAGCAATCAACACAAAAGAAAGTGGTGACAGTCCCTCAGCTGTCGGTCTTACCACAGGGTACATAGCCCAGTAAGACATGGGAAGTAGTACAGATTGGCAGAGGTACAAACAGAAGCCAGGTGTGTGTCAGGGGTGTCCCTGCATAGAGGCCCGGAAAGGCCATGACATGAAGCTGTAAGAATGAAGTCTAATTTCACTGGAGACCCCAAGATGTTGGGGATGCCAGAGTCATGGGATACCTACCAAGGAGAGCTGCTAACAGGGAGTGGGACCAGTGGAAGAGAGAGATGTGTGAAGCTGTCAACAAAGCTGAATGGAGTTGGGGATCTAAAGAGCGCTTTTTTTTTGTTTGTTTTTCGAGACAGGGTTTCTCTGTGTAGCCCTGGCTGTCCTGGACCTCACTCTGTAGACCAGGCTGGCCTCGAACTCAGAAATCTGCCTGCCTCTGCCTCCCAAGTGCTGGGATTAAAGATTAAAGGCGTGCACCACCACTGGCCGGTCTAAAGAGCGCTTTGACATCAGACATAAAGATGCAGAGTTCTGAGTTTACCCAACTGATTTTTGGTCTTGCTTTGGTCCAGTATTTCCTCATGGCACTTCCTTTCTTCCCTCTTGGAACAGCAATGTATATTCTATGCCATTGTATGTTGGCAGCATGTGATCTGCCTGTTTTTGATTTTACAGGAGGTTATAGTTAAGAGATCGCCACGAGTTTCCAAAGAGATTTTAAACTTTGGACTTTTAAACAGTGCTAGGACAGTCATAGACTACAGACAGGGATTTTTGAAGTTAGACTGAATCCATTTTTGCATTATGATATGGCCACAAGCCCATGAGGACCAGGGAGTGGAATGTGCTTGTTTGAATAAGAATGGTCCCCATAGGCTCATATATTTGACTGCTTAGTCACCAGGGAGTGGAACTCTTTAAAAGAATTAAAGTTGGGAAGTGTGACCTTGTTGGAGGGAGTATGTCACTGGGAGTGGGCTTTGAGGTAGCAAAGCCCATGTTAGTTCCAGTGTCTCCTTGGTCCTATATAGGTCAGGATGTAACTCTTGTCTACCTCTCCAGCACCATACTTACCTGCTAACATGTTCCTTGCCATGATGATAATAGACTAGCCCTCTGAAACAGTAAGCAAGCCCCCAACCAAATGCTTTCTCTTGTAAGACTTGCCCCGACCATGGTCTCTTCAGCACAATGGAACACTGACTAAGTGTCTCTCTCTCTCTCTCTCTCTCTCTCTCTCTCTCTCTCACACACACACACACACACACACACACGTGCGCGCACGCACGCGCGCGCACACACACACACACACATCAAAACCAAGAAACAGAGAATATGGGTCAAATTATGTTAAGAACTAGCCCGCATTTCCATATATTTGTAGGGTCAGGAAACCTGTTTCCAATAACTAATACCACATTGTTAGGAACTTCCTCTAGTCTAAGGAATTTATCTTATATAATTTTCAAGATATTTATAGTGTGTCTTGGGGTAAACATCCCAGAATTCATTTACTGGAATGATAATTTTTTAAAACATTCATTGTAGCAGAAGTGGGTTTTTGACGAGTAAAACATTCTCTTGCAATGACATGCTGACTGTGACTAGTCTCCATTGCTTCAAGCTTGCAGGGGGTATGGGGGAGTATTGCAAATGGTAGAAACATTTGTACTTTTCAGATTTTCACTTATAGAGCTTTTTCTTCTTCATATATCATCTGGCTGTAGTCTTGATCTTAACTAATCCAGAAAGGCCCACATGTTAAAGACATGCCCAGCCTAGGGCATTACTGGGAAGTTGCAAAACCATAAAGAGGTAGGGTCTAATGGGAGGTCACATGTCACAGGCACGCGCTCTTGAAAGGGAAACAAGGGTCTAGCCTTTTCCTCCTTCCCTTCCTTCTTCACTGTCTCAAGTTCTGTTGCTGTGACTAAACACCCTGATCAAAAGCAACTTGGGAAAGAAAGGATTCTTTATCTCTTACAAGTTAGAGTTTATCATCATAAAGGAAGGCAGGGCAGGAACTCAACTTGAAACCCTGGCAGCAGGAACTGAGGCAGAGGCAATAAAATGCTTCCTGGCTTGCTCTCCAGATCACATTCAGTTATCTTTCTTATACATCCTAGGACCATGATCCAGGGGTGGTGCCACCCACAATTCCCTGAAATTTCCCATACTAATCACCAACTGTAGCCACCAGCAGCTACGGGAAACCGGGTTCACCTGAGAGGAAGGCTGGGAATGAAAGGGGAATGGAGGGTGAGAGAAGCATGGAGCCAAGACAATGTATTCTGATCAAGTTTTATATTTTGCTTTCACATATAAAGGGGAAGTCCCACCCCCCAGAGTCTCTCCTCCAGAGGCTAGGTGAAATAGCAGCCCGAAGGTGTCAAGGCAAGCTCAGCAGGCGGTCCATTCTTCTAGCTCCCATAGCAGACTGCAGGATCCAAGGCCAACAATGCAATGCCTCCCAGGTCCTACTGTTGTTTGGTCTACTGTGGTAAACAGATCGCAGGCCTGCTCAAGGCTGTGGGGGAAGGGCACAACCAACCAAGAAAATCCCTCTCACAGACATGCCCACAGGCCAATCTGATGGAGGCAATGCTTCAGCTGATAGCCTCCTTCCAGATAGCCTAGATCAGCGGTACCCAATCTGTAGTCAGAGACCATTGGAAAACACATATTTCTGATGGTCTTAGAAACCCCCAACCATAAATGTATTTTCATTTGCTAATTCATAACTGTCACTCTGCTATTGAGCAGTGTCTTCGTTCCTGAGACCATAGGAAATATGTATTTTTCAATGGTTGTGACCCATGGGTTGAGAACCACTGGTCTAAATTATGTCAAGTTGACAAAAATTAAATAAATAAATAAATAAATAAATAACCAGCACTCCTCTGCACTGGTCTGTCTCCACCATTATCGTGAGACTGCCTCGACCACCACTTCCCAGTAATGGCACAGAGACCTTTTATTATTTATGAAAGCTTAGACCTTATAGCTTAGGCTTGTTCCCAACTGGCTCATAGAACTTAATAACCCATTTATATTAGTCCAAGCTTGCCACATGGCCCATTACTTCCTATTCAGTCCCCATACAACTTCCTGACAAATCCCCACCTCTCAATGCTTCCCATAGTTCCTGTCTCTGCCTGATCATCAGCTCTTTATTTAACCAATCAGAAGGTGATGGAGAAGATGTTTACAAATACTTAGGCAATGAAAATAACAATACCAAAGTCCAGCTTGAACTCAACTCTGAGACAATACAGAAATCAACATTCAAATAATACAAAGACAACCTTTACACAGTAGACAAAAAGATTATCCCATCACACCATGACGTATCCACAGTCACAGCACCTGCCATGGTTGATCATGGCCTAACGTTCCCCAAATTGTACACTAAAACAAGCCTTCCCTCTTAAGTAGGTTATCACAGGCATTTTTTTTTTCAGTGATAAATGTTGGCTAACATGCTTTCTCTCTTCGGGGATGTGACCTACTCTGGGCATAAACTTCATGTCTATGCATCTCCCCTTCCCCACTTACCAACAAGAAACCATTTAAAATTTAAAGCTACCACCCCAAAGTTTTCTGGGACTGGTGTTTATCATTTATCCACTCCTACATGTCCACTGGAATTGCAGCACACCGTACCACATCACTCCCATGAGTTGGTGAGTGTTCCTGGTTTTCAGACAAGCATTTCATTGTCAATGTAAGGTAATAGGTTAAATGAAAATCACTCTGCCCCTGGCCTGTTCCAGAACCCAAGACTTGGACATCCCCACTCCCATGATTCGGTGTTAACCACCCTGATGTATTCTTTCGCTGGGTCACTGCACCTGCTTCATAAGACTCTATAAAAGCCCACTCTGCTACCCAGTCAACAGAATCTGACCTTTAATCATTTCATTGTTATTAGAAATTTTGACTAGAGACATACCTGCTCCTGACAGCATCTCCTTCATGATTCAAAGAAGATAATGGAGCATCTTCACCTCCAGGCAAGGTTGCTTATCGTGGCAAGGTAGCCACTGGGCAGAAACTGCCTACTTCACCTGCAGACAAAATACTGTCCAAAAGGACACACAGATGAGGGAGAGTCGACTGCTAAACTCTGCCAAGACAGGGTAAGATAG
Source organism: Rhabdomys pumilio (assembly GCA_030674055.1). Lineage (NCBI taxonomy): Eukaryota > Metazoa > Chordata > Mammalia > Rodentia > Muridae > Rhabdomys > Rhabdomys pumilio. Next base: position 18,845,826 of record JANHMN010000015.1, on the reverse strand, counting down.
TCCTTCATATTCCTACTTCATTTCTGGGTCTTCCAGATGGCTCTGGGCCAAAAACGCTGAAGACAGATGCTCCAAGGTTATAAGAAATCAGGGGACTGTCTAGGTAGTCAGCTGTCTCTATAATTTGTTTAAGTTTTGGAAGCTATGATTTTTATGCTTTCTGTATATTCAGGTAATATTTAATTCGGATTACTGACGGGGTTGAAGACTAATTATAGTCTCATAAGCAAACTTAATTTGTTTAGCATTGAGAAATATGATGATATAAATTTGAAAGCATGTTTTTCCAATGGTGATACAGGATAAAATCTAAACATAATTCGGGTATAGAATTATAAACTCGCCTGGCGGTGGTGGCACACGCCTTTAATCCCAGCCCTTGGGAGGCAGAGGCAGGCGGATTTCTGAGTTGGAGGCCAGCCTGGTCTACAGAGTGAGTTCCAGGACAGCCAGGACTACACAGAGAAACCCTGTCTCGAAAAAACCAAAACAAACAAACAAACAAAAAAAAATACCAAACAAACAAAAAAAAAGAATTAAAGAATTATAAACTCTTTAGTTAAGATATAATAGTACTTTATCTTATTGACAAATACAATGAACTGATGATAATTGTATATCATACTCTGAAATTTACATAATTCTTATGGTAATGCTCAATTTATGCTTGAGAGAACTTTTTTTTTTGGACTGAGAAGGTAAGGTATTGGAAATTGGTTCTAATGCTTTGATTTAATCGGGAAACTGCATGTCCAAATGCTGAAGGTTCTTGCCCCTAATTGGCTTTTGATCAATCAGTAAAGATGCCAGGAGCCAATGACTGGGCAAAGGGAGATGGGGTGGAACCTTTAGATTTGTGAAGGCTAGGAACTGGATTTAGAGTTGCAGAAGAAAGAGCCAACGAGTCATGTAAGAATTCGGTAAATGACCTCTGGCCACCTCCTCGATTGAGCCTGGGTAACAGGCAGACGATTAGAACTGTCCAGCCATTGAGTTAGACGGCATATTAAAAATAAGCTAGCGTGTGTGTGTGTGTGTGTGTGTGTGTGTGTGTGTGTGTGTGTGTGTTTCATTCACGGATGCAGACAGCTGCTGGGAGGGTGGCTGGAGGATCACGACCAGCCACTGGGATCGTAAAACAGAATAGCCAAACTTTATGCCACACAAGACACTGAACGATCGCGCTGGCACTGCTTTCTAATCTGGAAATGTATGCTAACAGCAAACCAAGCAAAACAATAGCCCTAAATAATCAGTGACTGGTGATGAAAACCCCCAAGAAATAGAGGCTACCTTGACCCAGCACAGCATGGCAGCTGAGTGGGGCATTTCATAGCTGGTCTTCCCTTTGTTCGTGGGGTTTTTTGTTTGTTTTTGTTTTGTGTGTACTCCCCATTGTTCTGCAAGATCCCCAAGCTATCCCTCCACAGTATCTACACACCCTCCCCCTCCTTGGACAGAAAAAGCTCCAGACAAACATTTAAGCAATTGCTAACATGAGGCAGCTTAAGTTTGCATCCCACAGCTGACCTCTCCCAGATGCCGGGCTCTGGTTTACCACAGCTCTGCCATGGTCAGGCCTGAGAGCAGAAAAGACAGTAGTCCCTGGGGAAGATCTTTTCCAGTAGAGGAACGGTTGGACACAATGGTCTGCTAGCATGAAATATGGGGAAAGGTTGGAACAGGCAGTAGGGAAAGATTCTCTCTCTCTCTCTCTCTCTCTCTCTCTCTCTCTCTCTCTCTCTCTCCCTCTCCCTCTCTCTCTCTCCCTCTCCCTCTCCCTCTCTTTCTCTCTTTCCTCCCCTCCTTCCCTTCCCCCCCTCTTTCTGTCTCTCTGTGTGTCTGTCTGTCTCTCTGACTCTGTTTCTGTGTGTGTGTGTCTGTCTCTGTCTGTCTCTCTCTCTCTCTGTCTGTCTCTCTCTCTCTCTTTCTCTCTCTCTCTCTCTGTCCCTCTCTCTCCTCCCTCAGTGGGAAGGATATAGACAGACAAGAGGGATTCTGGGAAGCAAGCCAAGAGACATCAATTGCCCACTTAAGTTGCAGCATTGCTAAGGTTAGACTCACTTGTGTCTGCACCCAGTGCCTGAAAGTCGATCGATGTCTGACAGCTGCCTCAGAGTTCCACATGCACTCCGCGTGGAGCTCCTAGTAAGTGTGGCACATCTGCTTCACCACATGAGAAACCAAGGACTCCCAAAGAAGCCCCAGCATCAGCCTGAGTTTTCCTGGCAGGACGAGTGAGCCCCTGTGCTAGCTCTTAGAGGCTGTGACAAAGTAAGAGAAGCAAACTCGTGAGGATGGGAAGTTTAATTTCTCTCAGTGTCTCGGGGGACTCAGTCATGGTTATGGGGCCACATTGCTTTAGCCCTGAAGTGAGGCAGTATATTGAGGTAGAAGTATGTGGTAGTGAGAGAGGGGTATTTACCTCATGGTATCCATGAAGCTAAAAGAAACATGAAGGCGCTAGGGTCCTAATACCCCCCATCAAGGGTTTATCTCCAGTGACCTGGCTGCCTCCAATTAATCCCCACTTCTTCAAGATTTGAGAACATCCTGGGAGCACCACAGGATAAGAACCAACTTTTTCTTCTTTTTTTTTTTAAGATTTATTAATTTTATTTTATGTATGTGAGTACACTATCGCTGTCTTCAGACACACCAGAAGAGGGCATCAGATCTCCATTACAGATGGTTGTGAGCCACCATGTGGTTGCTGGGAATTGAACTCAGGACCTCTGGAAGAGCAGTTGTCAGTGCTTGTAACTGGTGAGCCATCTCTTCAACCCAAGGACCAAGTTCTTAACATGCTGGCTTAGGAAGAACATTTCACTTGCAAACCATAGCAATCCCAGAAAGGCTACCCACTGGCCTACACAAAGTCAAGCTATCAACAAACATCAAAATGAACTTAAAAGGGCTAACCCCTGGGATGCCTGGTGGGTTCAGATCTATCTTAGGAGCAGCCAAGCCTTGCAGGAATATTGACAGCAAGCTGGACACCCACCTTTATTAAGGTCCATTAAGATCGTCTTCACCCATCTTTTTTACACAGCATCTGCTCTTTTTCTCGTCTCTCAGGAATCCTAATTTCTACCCATTCAGGCTGGGGTGGGGTGGGGTGGGATTCGGGGAGCTGGTGATTCTTTTGTACCACCCACGTCCAGCTATTCTCACACAAAGTTATGGAGCGCTAAGTAAAAATGTTTCCTCTTTCTCACTTAGTTGCAACAATATAAAGCTGGAAATCTCTCTTCCACATTTTATTATGAACTCTCCAACACAAACAAAAGCAGAGGGGATAGTACTTCTCCTCCCATGACCGTTACCCAGCTTGTATAAGGACCAATACATGGACAACCTCATTCTGCCACTGTATTATTTTAAATGGGATCCCAGTGATCTTACCATCAATGTATAGACAGACTCTTATCACTAGAAGATAAAGGTTGAGCATTAACAATATAAACTCACTAACATCACCCCTGATAAATCCAGAGCAGAAATCTATCTCAGTGGTACTACATGTTTACTATATGAAGGAGCTTAGGTTTAGTGTCCAATACCACCAAAAATCAATGTTATTTTATTTTAATTTATTTTCACATGGGTATTTTACTTTTGCCTACTTCTGTACATCATAAGTGTCCCTAGTGCAGATACAGCTCAGAGGGGGGGCATTAGCTCCCCTGTAATCTACCATATGGATGCTGGGAATTGAACCTGAATCCTCTGGAAGAGCAGCTAGTATTCCTAACCATTGAGACAACTCTCTAGCCGGGTGCTAACTCTTCAAACCATCTTAATATAAATCACTGTTCCTGGCTTGCCTTGTAATAATTTTTTCAGGGTGTTTCGCTGTTTTATTGTTTGAGAACTTTATACATGCATAGAGTATGTTTTGATTAAATCCACCCCTAAGACCCCTCCTAAAGTCCCTTCCTTGTTCTGCTACCACTTTTCCCTTCCAATTTCAGATGCTTTGTTTTTCTTTTTGTTTGTTTTTGTCTTTAACCTTGTTCTGTTTTTGAGACAGGATTTCACTTTGTAGCCTGGGCTTACCTGGAACTCACTGTGCAGATGAGGTTGGTGTTGAACTCACAGAGATATGCCTGCTTCTGCCTTTTGAGTTCTGGGATCAAAGGTGTGCACTATCGTGGGTGTCTTGTTGGATTTTTTTTTAACCCATTGAGTTCACTTAATGCTGCCTGTGTGTGCATGGGTTTAGCTCCATCTACTAGAGTATGAATAGCTTCTTATGTGCCACATCCTGAAAGAAAATCGATTCTCCCTCCCTCAGGAGTCATCCATTGCCAATTATTTTCCTTGGCTGGGGGTGGGGCCTCATGACACCATCCCCACCCCACGGTGGGACTTTGTCTGGCTTGGTGTTGTGTAGATCTTGTGCATACTGTCACAACCACTGGGAGCTCATATATGGAACTGTCCAGGAAACAGTTTCCTAGTAGTCATCAACCACCTCTGGTTCCTATAACAGTGTCGTCCCCTTTTCTGTAATGATCCCTGAGTTTGGGGAGAAGGCCATACGATGCAGATGCCCCATTTAGAGCTGAGCATTCTACAGTCTTGTATTCTCTGCACCTAGGCTGGTTGTGGGTCCATGGTAATCACCATCTATGGCAAAAGAAACATCTCTGATGAGGGCTGAGAGCTGTACTAATCTATGAGTATAAATCCTTAGAAGTTGGTTTAATACTGTGTCCATCTGGTAAAATTATAGCAATCAATTCTTTACAAAGGCCCATGACCCCTGTGATCTACAGGGTTTTGGTCCTGGTAGCAGAGCCAGATTTGAGTTCCATCTTGCAGAGCAAGCCTTAAATCCAACCAGAAAGTGTTTGGGATTTGTGGTAGTTTATCCCAGCTGTCTGTTAGACCATCTGGAATCTACTAAAACATCAGCCTCTGGACAGGAATTTTCTTGAATAGATTGTTTTAAGCAGTATCTTAGCCTGATGGTGATGATGTACGCTTTTAATCTCAGCCCTTGGGAGGCAGGAGCAGGTGGATCTCTGTGAGTTCAAGGTCAGCCTGGTCTACAGAACGAGTTAGTTCCAGGACATCGAAGGCTACACAGAGAACAAAACAAACAAACAACAATAATAACCAAACCAAAGCACTGTCTTAGTTACTGTTATATCGCATATAAATAGAAACCATGTCCAAGGCAACTTGTAAAAGGAAACATTTAATTGAGGGCTTGCTTCCTGTTTTAGAGGGCTAGCCCATGATCATCTTGGTGGAAAATAGGCATGATGCTGGAGCAGTAGCTAAAAGCATTATGTCCTGATCCCCAGGAAGCAGGCAGAGAAAGAGACTCTGGGCCTATTGTGGGCTTTTGAAACCTCAGAGCCTACCCCCCAGGGACCCCCTTCCTCCAACAAGGTCACACCTCCTAATCCTTCTAATTCTTCTCAAACAATTTCACTCCCTAGTGACTAGGCATTCAAATATACAAGCCTATGGGGGGCATTCTCATTCAAACTACCACAAACAGGAAGACCCATTCTAAATGTGGACAATATCTTCTATTGGCAACCCACATAAAAAGATATGGAAAAAGAAAACTGGTTTTGTCCTGCTCATGGTCATTGTTACTGGCAAGTTAATCTATTCTGTTCCTGCAGGATTCCGTAGTGGTTTGAATGAAAATAGCTTCCATAGGCTCACAGAGAGTGGCACTATTAGGAAGTATGGCCTTGCTGGAGGAAATGTGTCACTGGGGGTGGGCTCTAAGGTTTCAAATGCTCAAGCCAGCCCCAGAGTCATTCTCTTCCTGCTGCCTACCAATCCACACGTAGAGCTCTCCAACAACACATCTGCCTGCATGCCATCATGTTGCCTGCTATGATGACAATGGACTAAACCTCTGAACTGTAAGTCAGTCCCCCAATTAAAGGTTTTCCTTTATAAGAGCTGCCGTGGTTACAATGTCTGTTAGCTATTCCTACCCCCTACTTCTCCTCCCCACTTCTTCCTACACTCCTTCCTCACACTCCTCCCCACACTCCTTCCTCACACTCCTCCCCACACTCCTCCATCATACTCCTCCCCACACTCCTCCCCACACTTCTCTCTACACTTCTCCCCACACTCCTCCTCCACACTCCTCCCTCACACTCCTCCTCCACACTCCTCCCTCACACTCCTCCTCCACACTCCTCCCCCACACTTCTCCCCACATTCCTCCCCCATGCTCCTCCCCACACTCCTCCTCCACACTTCTCCCTACACTGCTCCCCACACTCACTCCTCTACCCTGCCCTCCCATTTCTCTCCACACTTAATCCTTCTCGTCTCATTATTTCTCCCTCCCTTTTTGTCCCACTTGCCTTAAAGATTCTTTAATTGTGGCCAACATCATTTCATCTTATCCAGTTTACTCTATGTATTTCTTAAGCATTAAAATTTTTATTTTAAATAATTTTTCGAAACAGAGCTTCACTATGTATCCCAGGCTAATCAGGAACTCATGGCCCTTCTACCTCGACCTCCCAAGACAGGATTGCAGGCATCAGCTGCCACAGTGGCTGTTTCAACAATTGTAAATGTACAACTCAGGGGCATTAATTACCAACACAATATTGTGTAATCATTGTTACTATTTATTTTTAAATGTTTTTCATGACCCCAAATAGAAATTCTGCTCCCATTAGGGTTAGGCAATACTTCCCTCCTCTCCCTCCCTTCAGCCCCTGGTTAACTCTTACCTACTTTCTGTCTGTGAGTTTGCCTATTCTAAATACTTCATGTAAGTGTACTCAGGCAGTATTTGTCTATTCGTGTCTGACTTATTTTGCTAGTTTAATGTTTTCAGGATCCATCCCTGTGGTAGTAATGTGTCAGACATCCATTCATTTTAGAGCTGAAAACCCCCTTTGTACACATCCCCTAGACTTCGTGCTATTTTGACTGCAGTCAACATGATGTGTAGTTTCCTGCTTGGGTCCACTTTCCACTTCTCGTGGTTGACAGCTTGAAGTAGTATTACGAGGTCTGTCTTTTACTTCTGTGGAGCAAAGCGTTTTTCACAGTCACAGCCCTGCCAGCAATCACAGGAGGGTCCCCTTCCCTCAGTGGTCGTTTTCAGTACTTGTGCTCTTCATTTTTAATTTTACTCATCCTAGCAAGCATAAAGTCATGCCTCCGTCTGTTCTGTGTCTGATTTTCCCTGATAACTCATGATACTGAGCATGTCTGCACACGGGTGCTGGTCATTTATATGTCTTCTTTGGATAGATTGCCTGTTCAAGTCCTTGTTCCCTTGATGATCATTCCTTATGTCCATTACTTAAAGGAAGAATACAAACTATTTTTTGAAACAAATTCCAGTGAATACGAGTGTTCCCTGGTGCCATTTTAAAGTCTACTTTTCTGGTTCTAAAGCTCAGTGTACTAGGAAGGAAGCCAACCGAAAGCCAAGACTGAGAGGTCAGGATATGCCATAAGGCTTGTGACTGGTTAGTAGCACCTCTAAGCTTCTACACACAAAAGCAGGTGCTATAAAAGACTGTTTATTGTGATGACTGATTTTATGTGTCACTATTATGTAACTTGGCTAAGGGATGACCCAATGTGGTACTTTGAATGAGAATGGCTCCCATAGGCTCATATATTTAAATACTTGATCCCCACTTGGTGGAACTGTTTGGGAAGGATTAGGAGGTGTGGCCTTGTTGAAAGAGGTGTGTCACTTGGGAGTGGACTTTGAGGTTTTACTACCCTTTACCATTCCCAGTTACCATTCTCTATCTGTGTGTGTGTGTGTGTGTGTGTGTGTGTGTGTGTGTCATAGTTTATACATTCTTTTTGTTACTATATTATCAATATATTACTATGAGTTCTACTGTTTCCATTTGTCTGAAGAACTCTTACTAATATGCCTACTATAGTCAGATGTGGTGGCACATGCCTTTAATCCCAGCACCTGGGAGGCAGAGGCAAGTGGATCTCTGAGTTTAAGGCCAGCCTGGCCTGGTCTACAAAGGGAGTTCTAGGACATCATCTAAGGCTACACAGAGAATCTCTCTCTCTCTCTCTCTCTCTCTCTCTCTCTCTCCACACACACACACACACACACACACACACACATACACTCACACATACACACATACACACTCACACACACATACACACACATACGCACACTCACACACACATACACCTATACACACATACACAGATACACACACATACACACACCTACACACCTACACACTCACACACACACACACACGTGCGCGCGCACACGTATACACACACATACACACACACATACATACACATTACATACTCACATATACTCATGCACACACATGTATACACACACTTAAATATACACATACACACACATACACACACACACACAGAGACACACACATACACACCACTCTGAAGAGGTCCATCATTTCAACCTAAACTGAAATCCTAGCTGTAACTGGTCAGCTAGCTTTCAGGACTCTCAGCTTTAAGTGCATTCTCTCCATTTACAAAAATCATCTTTGTTTCAGAGTTTCATGCGGAGGCCTGGGCAAATTAATTTTACCTTAGCTTATGCTTACCACACAGGACATCAACTCAAACAGGCTTCCTTTATCAAGGGGCCTATCACTCCAAATATATCACATACTTGGCTGTACAAAAACTTTCCCCGTTGTCCTTTCAAAGTATCTAAGGTCCTCGTGTGTTTCCCCCCTAAGAAAATAATTCTCAGGAAGAGTTTTTGTAGAATCCTTTTTCTAGCTAGATGGTGGTATACATTTTTTAATCCCAGCACTTGGAAGGCAGAAGCAGGCAGCTCTCTGAGTGTGAAGCTGCCTGGTCTACAGAATGAGAACAAAACAGCCAAGACTGCACAGAAAAACTTCATCTGGGAAAAAAGTCTTTTATCCAAAAATGTAACCTATGGTGGTGGTTTGAATATGCTTGGCCCATGGGAAGTGGCATTATTAGGAGGTGTGGCCTTATTGGAGGAGGTGTGGCCTCATTAGAGGAAGTGTGTCACTGTGTAGGTGGGTTTTGAGGCTTCCTGTGCTCAGACTCTGCCCAGTGTGGAATCAGAGCCTCCTCCTGACTGCCTTTGGAAGATAGTCCCCTACTGCTGCTTTAAATCAAGACTCTTGGCTCCTCTAGCACCATGTCTGCCTGGATGCTGCCATGCTTCCTGCCATGATGATAACGGACTGAACCTCTGAAAACGTAAGCCAGCCCCAATTAAATGTTTTCCTTTATAAGAGTTGCCTTGGTCATAATGTCTCTTCACAACAATAAAATCCTAAGACACCTTCTATGTTCAGTTTCTATAGTGCGGCAGCTACCTGAAATAATCAACTTATAAAGAGAGAAAGAAGGTTTGTTTGGACTTATGATTTTGGAAATTTCAACCCATAGTTTACTAATTACCTGGTGAAGTAACATATCATGGCAGGGATGCAAAACTGCCTGCCATGTGGCCAGGAAGCAAAGAGAGACGAGGAAGGCCCATGGTCTTACAATACCCTTCAAGAAGGAGATAATATAACCCAATGATGACTCCAGCACTCAGGAGAAAGGAAGGAGGGTCACATCAAACTTTCAGGCCAGACAAAACAACATTTTGAGAGAGGGACAGACAGAGAAGCAGAGACAAAGAAACACAGGGAGATAGAAAGACAGAGAGAAGGAAAAAACCTGAGGAAAGACATTACTTTTTTTTGTGTGTATGCATGCATGGTATGTATACCTGTTTATATGTTCAATCTATGTAGCTATACATATGTATACATGAATGTGAAGACCAGAGGTTGATATCAAGTGTCTTCTAGGATTGCTTTGTGTGTATGTGTGTGTGTGTGTGTGTGTGTGTGTGTGTGTGTATCAAGGCAGGGTCTCTTTCACTATTCTAGTTAGCCATCTTGCCCTTCGGATCTTTGGATCCCCTGTCTCCACCTCCCTAGCACTGGGATGACGGGAGAGCTGTCTCACCCTTGTGTTTGCATAGTTGCTAAAGATTCAAAATCTGGTTCTCATTCTTTCATGACTAGCACCTTATCCATCTGGACCATCCCTAGCCCCCAAGCCATTACTTTTGTTAGACTCAACAGGAAAAGTAAGTACCAAAACCTGAGCCTTCTATCTGCGTTTGAACACAAAGAAGACTGAACAGGTGGAAGTAAGGCCTGCACCACTGAGAGTACTCGGTATCAGTGGGTGCCCTGCCCAAAGTGCTGGTATTACATAGGCAGCTTACAGAATCTTCAGCAACCTGAAACCTTACACACTTTTGTTTGTGACACCCCCACTATCTAGAATGTCATTTCTCTTTCCTGGGCCCTTTCAACTTTTATCACTGATTAACCTTCATCCACAAGTCTCTTCTTTGTGACATTTATTGAACCAGGGATTTCTCCTTCACTGGAAATCTGCCCCTGTGGGAACTCACTCTCTTCTCTGCCCTTGTGTTGTAGGCACTAGCTGCCTTCATCTACAGTCTGGTACCTCTCAGCATCTCAGGCATCCAGCCTATGGTTGCCTCCCATCTCGGGGACAGGGTTCAAGTCAGAATTTTTCTGTAGCCCTGACTGTCCTGGAACTTGTTCTGCAGACCAGGCTGGCCCCAAACTCAGAGATCTGCCTGCCTCTGTCTCTGTCACCTGAGTGCTAAGATTAAAGGAGTGCACCCACTGTCCAGCTCTAGGCCATACTTTGGAGAGAGAGAGAGAGAGAGAGAGAGAGAGAGAGAGAGAGAGAGAGAGAAGAGAAGCAAAAACAAAGGAGAGGAGAGGAGAGGAGAGGAGAGGAGAGGAGATATGTGCTTGTAGGGTTTCCTTGGGATGAATGGCAATACAGTAGAGCCAGACAGTGACTTGTTCCCTCTGAGCAAGCAGTGTCTGTGCTGGGTCTAATTTAGGCTCAGCTTTTTATGCTTTAAAAGGACTTTCCCATGACAAATTCAAGACCTGAAGTCCTGTGCACTCAGCACAGCTACTGAGAGGTGAGTGGTGAGAGAGTCAGCCAAGTGTGCCGGCCCCTGACCTCCTCCTCCTGCTTCTACACAGGGCTGGAGATTTTTGCAGCCCTGAGCTTTGGCATTTTGTTCCCAGCTCAGTGGATAAGGCATGCCCATGTAGGGTACAGTCTCTGGCCTTTTGCAGTGGGGTGTGGGCTTGGTTTGGGTGTGCATGGCTGTGATTGTGACTGTGGTAACAGGGAGTCTATAAGAACACACCTCTAAGTTTTCAAAAGTGTGCACATATGTCCTTGAGAGTGTGTGTGTGTGTGTGTGTGTGTGTGTGTGTGTGTGTGCCTCCAGTAAGATATTTATACGGGCAGTGTTTGTGCTCTGGGCACATGAGTTGTGTTCACCTATGTGTGTGCTTGAATTGGGGGGGGGCATTCTCATGAATACTTCTGCCTCTGCTCAATGTATGGCCATCCAAAGTATGTCATCAACCCTCTTGGGTTCCTTAGAACAGTGGCTTTGTCTTGTCCCCAAATTCTAACTTTGCTACCACGTGAAACAGATTCCAGTGGCTTGTTATCTCTTCCTTCTCCTTCCTGTGAGAGGGTGAGGGAATGGCTGAAGGCCACATAGCCCTAGCTACTAGGACTTTTCTCCTTTTTGATATCATTTCATCTTGATACTCTGTTGTATCGATCTGGCTCCTGGGAGCCATAGGAACCCTCGGCCTTTCGTGTCAATGACATCATTTGGAAACTATTATAAGGTCTAGCTAGCAAAAAGTGAAGCTCATTTTAGAAAGCCGGAGTTGCCTCCCACTGCCCCACATCTCAGGACAGAATTGGCATTCCTGACATGGTTTACATTCTCTTCCTCTTTGTCTCCCTGCTCCCCACCCCTTCTAGGACCACCCATTTGGTCTAGAGAGAGACAGCTGCTATAAGTAAGGCCACCCTCCCTTCTCCTTGATGCTCTGGGGAAGCCTAGTCCTCTCTGATTTGCAACAACTCAGAACAGTTACTCTTCCTTCTCCCAGTCTTTGTGTTTGGTTTGGTTCTACTATTTTGTTTTATCTTAGGGTGCTGGAGGCTTGATCCCAGACTTTGCAAACCCTAGGCTAAAGCTCTAGCTCTGTGCTGCAACCCTGTCTTACTACTGGGTCCACCCTTTTGTCTCCTTCAGGGAACCAGAGAGCAACCACCCCCAGGAAACTCAGGCTAAGGTTGATGACTTCCTCTATGTATCCTGCATTCTGTTTCTATTTCCCTAATTCTCTACACACTCCCAAGTCCCTGTCCATAGAGTAAGAAGAAAGAGCCTCTTGACTCAGACCTGGGAAAACTGACTTTTCTTCCCAGCTCTGTCACCCCATTCTTCTCTGACCTTACACAAGTCCCCTCGGTAAATCTGAACAGCACTGTTTATACAAGGAACACACACACACACACACACACACACACACACACACACACACACTCACTCTTTCTTCCAATAGCTTGCAGCACAGCCATGAAGCAATGATTCATAGAGACAGTGGGGAAAGGCTTGGGTGGAAGAGAGGCAGGATATGTGACCCTTGTTAGTGTCATCTCTTTTTTGCTTGATGGGAAGACAGAGGTTAAATGGACCGTCATTCTAGAAGTGAGAAAGCCTATTTGTTCATGGAAAGCTATGTCAAGGTATAGCAGAGCTCTTCAAACATGTCCACTTGATGACTCCTATACATATTTTCTTTCCCTTCTCCATCACAGGACAAAGCCACCCTTGCCTATCAAGACCAGTGGAGCTCCTTTGGCAGAACAAAGTAGAGCCCCAACTCCCTCCATGTGGCTGTGGAGTCTCCTACCCAGGGTCAGGGGGCTAGGTCCTGGTTACTTCATTAGGATGCATAAGACCATGCAAGACAGGTGGGTATGTGGGAATGGTGTGTTAGTGGTGGCAGGAAGCTGGAAATCCAGGTGGATGCACCCCACCAGGAAGGTCTTCTTATAATGATTTAGGCTAGATGACCCAAGGAAGTCCCTTTTCACGAGTCCCTGGGTTCCATCCCCAGAATGCAAGAATCAGTCAAATTAGAAATAAAACACAAGTCACTGGCAGAATCCTCTGTCAACTTATTTTTCATGGAAAACCCTTGACTCAGCCTGTCCCTTAGACATGAATCTTGTGCTCCCTGAGATTGGGATCCTTTTCTCTGCCTCTCCTCCATGCAGATGTGTGTAAGGTAAGCTTTGCCACATGTTAAAGGAAACAAAATGTCTTCCATTAGGGCTTTTTTGAAGCTCTGGTTGACCTCCCTGACTCCAGGGAGATGGTGGTCCATTGTTATCCCGTACAGGACAGAAGAGAAGTGTTGCTGGCACAGTCTGGCTGGGAATGAGGACAAGTTATGCTGGCAAAAGAGCCCACACCTCCTCTGCCTGTGTACCTGTTAGGAATTAGCTTCTCCATATGATTGTGAACGTGCCTGGCTTTCTTCCCTGGGCCTCAGTATATAACTCTATAAGGTGTTGATACTGGATTTGATCTTTAATACCTGTTTTAGAGGTGAGTGTGATACCCTGTAATCTCAGCTACTGATGAGCTCTCGTCAGGAAGATTATAAACTCAAGCTCTGCCTAGGCTACAAAGTAATTTCAAGGTCAATCACTTAGTGAGACCTGTGTAAAATAAAAGAGCAAAACAATAACTGGGCGGTAGAACAATAACCTAGAGGTAGAAGGCTTGCCTAGCATGTATAAATCCCCGACACTGTTAGAAAGGAGAAGAAGGAAAAGCCATTAAGAGTTCCCCTTCCCCCTTTTAAATACTGAGACTGAAGTATCCCAGACCGGCATCAAACATGGTATCTGGTCAAGAATATTCTAAGCTTCTGACCTGCTACCTTTAGCTCTTGGTTGCTGGGATCACAGGCATGCACTGTCATGTCCAGTTTATGTAACGCTCGGTGAAACCCAGAGCCTTGTGACTAGCGTCCTAGCTGTTATCATAAGCCACTTCGGTCCTAAGCCCTTGGACTACCCGTTACAGAAGGACAGACAGTAAACACAAAAGACACTGTCCAGAGCCACGTGGTCTCTCATCAAAACACTGTGAGTAGCCACTGCAGGATGGAGAGAACAGAGATGGCTACAGAGGAAGAGGAAATGTCCTCTCGGCCTTCCTCCATTCTGAGAACTTTATTTTTGTTTTTGAGACAGAGTGTCACCATGTAGCTGAGGCTAGCCTACAACTCAGGCTCTTCTTGCTTTTGACTCCCAAGTACAAGAATTCCAAACCATCACACCCATCTACTTTCCAAGAACCTTAAAGCCAAGATGGTGGGTTACGATTGGTAGGATTTAGCCACTTCTCCATGGCTGGAAATCTTAGAGTTAAAGGGTACGCTTAGTGGAGTGAGGCCTTGGGTTCAAGCCCAAGCACCGGAAATAGAAAACATACATGTATGTACTATATACATGCACATCTAACATACGTGTCTTAGACAAGGCACCAGGTCACAAGCTCATAAGCCCTCCTGGGTTTCTTGCTGCCATATCATGTAAAGACATGTACAATCACCCCATGTCAATGACCATGGAACCACAAATTCTGCTTACTCTCTGGGACAAAACTTCCTGTTATTAGAACTTCTGTCCATCAAGTGGCTGCTGCCTCTGCCGGCTCTTCTCACCACAGATTACTATTTTTTCCAGACACATCCTCGGAGCTTCTAACATAACCTGGGGGTCCACTGTCAGCATCTCAGGGGCCCAAACTCACTGATTGATTCCAAGGGCATAAAACAAAGGTCATGGGGGATTAGGCCTGAGCAACGCTCTCTCTGGGCAATGTATGTGTCTATCCAGAGTTGGACGACCTCTACAGAACAGGCAATGCCAATTCCCGGAGGCCCAGTCATTAGGATGGCTTCCCAGAGCATCAGGCCACTGGCTTGCAACCCCCAGCTGGCCACCAAAAGTGATAGTGAGGTTGGAAACAGACATATTGTCTGGGGAGGAAAATGTAGCAATGACTTCTAAACTTACAAGTATATTCCTTATTTATAACAATTCTGGTCATAGAAACAAATGGGTTTCCACAGGTATGCAAGGACTAGGGCATTAATTATACACTGCAACACCATCGATTGATAAAGACAGGAAGCAAGTCAGGTGTCCACGAGTAGATAACTATTTTTATGTCCATTCGTACTAAAAATGGGCATCGTTTGTGTGTTCATCTAGAAGGGTCATAAGTTAGTTCCGTATAGTTATGTTAAGACTTAAAAGTACGCCGGGCGGTGGTGGCACACGCCTTTAATCCCAGCACTTGGGAGGCAGAGGCAGGTGGATTTCTGAGTTCGAGGCCAGCCTGGTCTACCGAGTGAGTTCCAGGACAGCCAGGGCTACACAGAGAAACCCTGTCTCGAAAAACCACAAAAAAAAAAAAAAAAAAAAAGACTTAAAGGTACAAGCTGAGATACATTTGTGTGGAAAACAATGGAAAAAAGAGTATGTTTTTATATCCTGAGTTATCTCTATATGAATGTTATTGGGAAAAATTAATAAGATCCGATAGTAGTTACTTATTGAGAAATTGAACAGCAAGGTGGAAGCTACTTTCTGTTATTTACATTTTCTATATTGTGGTGGTTGAACAATGTGAATACACTGTCTGTTAAAAACTTACAATAAAGTTACCAAAAAAAGGAGAATAATCTCAAAGACCAAAACAGCAAAATTATGGGAGCAGCCCCGAGGCCCAAGAGGGGAACAAAATGGCAGCGAGGAAGGAGGCAGAGTTCTTGGGCATGACTCTGCTGCCTTCCAGGCCTTTGAGAACAGGGGTCTGGCAAATTTATTCTCACAAGATTTGGTTACAGGACTAATCGTTTGCCACACATGGGTATGTCCTTACAACTGGGGACTCTTGGTCTTTTTCAAAACCATAAACATTTTTGTACATTTTCTTCAAATAACGAGGTCCATCATCGACTCAAGTGTCATACTTGAGTATGTGTTGGGGGAGATATCTTTCCCCAACCTACTCTGATGTCCTAAGCTGAGAAAGTGCCAAATGGCATGTATTTGTATTAGAGATTGCTTGCTGAGAATCTTATGACACCCCTTTGCGATAACTGGCAGCGTTCTGGGGTTGTTGCAAAACATGGTTTGGGTGCAATCAGCCTGATGAGCAGCAAGAAGCCACAGCCAAATGCAGCCTGCACCACCCTGGCATGCCTGGGACAGGAACGGGGGCAGCAGAAGGGAGCTCTGAAAGCTGCAGCCATGAGACAGGGAAAGAGAGCATTTGCCTGAGAACCCCTGACAATCCTGCTCATGGGTGAGTGAGCTGCAGAGTTCCTGGGAGCCCAGCTGGCCCTTTTTCCTCAGGGATAATTTTAGGTTCTCTCTTTCCCTTCCAACCTTTCTAACTCCCAGCCCCTGGTTCAGCCTCCCACAGGGATTGCCTGGACCAGTGACTATATAGTACACTTTTGAAATATAGAGCTGTTCAAAAGAACATGGGGGGGAGGAAGGCGCCTGGAGGCATTTTCCACTATACTTTTTTCTCTTTTGCCCCATCGTTTCAGGGGTGAAAATGAGGCAGCTCAAGGGTCAGCCTTGACAGGCATCCCTAACTGTGGGATGACACGTGCAGGCCATCACTCCAGGCTTCTTTATTCACATCCCAGGAATCATCCAACTTAGGTCCTTCTGCTTGCAAGGCAAGCAAGTCGCTGACTTAGTCATCTCCCTAACCCTCAGAGGTTTATTTCTGAGCCTTTCATTCCCACACCCAATTTGGAAAAACCTGTTTGCTGGGAGACTGGATGGCAGGGTTAAGCCCTATAAGTCTGGGTGAGGGGAGAGAGCTCAGAGGGGCTGGTCTTACTGTATAAGAAACTTCAGAGGCATTAAAATACCAGGCTTATCTTTCTACACACTCCAGAAATGCAGTATGGAGGCCCAGATGTCTCAGTAGGTAAGAGGGTTTGTTCTGCAAGCATGGGGAACTGAGTTGAAATCCCCAGCACTCAAGTGAAGAGTTGGATGTGGTCACACATGCCCATGATGCCAACCTTGGGAAGCAGAGGCAGGTGAATCTCAAAAGCCCAGGATCCATCATCCTAACCAAAGCAAAAGCTCTCTGGCCGTATGAGAACCCCTGTCTCAATAATATAATATTATTATTATTATTAATAAACTGGAATATAGTAGAGAGAGATGCCTGATTCTCCCTCACATCCACATGTGCACACACGAATCCCTCAACTCTAACTTCTTATGAATACATCTCCAAGAAGTTGATGAGAACTCTACCATGGGGAAGGTGACACGTGTTATTTTTTGGAAAATTGAGGATGGCAATAGACCTGTGGTCCTCAACCTTCCTAATACTGCAACCCTTTAATATAGCTCCTCATGTTGTGGTGACCCCAACCATACCATTATTTTGATTGCTACTCCATAAATGTAATTTTGCTATTATTTGGAATCGTGATGTAAATATCTGATATGCAGGATATCTGTTATGTGGCCATTGTGGGGACTGCAAGCCACAGGTTGAGAACCACTGTGATAGACAGATTTTAGCTTCAAGTCCATTTTTCCTTCCTTCCTTTTTTCCTTCCTTCCTTCCTTCCTGGCTGTCTGTCTGTCTGTCTTTATCTCAGTGCTAGACCTCAGGCATGCTAAGTATGCACTCTACCACTGAGATACACACACACACACACACACACACACACACACACACACGACTCCATTCTCCCATTTTAATGTGTCTTTGTCACTTCAGAATTTGAAGGGACTTTTCTAGAAATTTTCTAGAAGTGTTTGTGAACAGGGCAGTACAGGAGGAAGACGGAAACCAGAAGCCCTTAGCATCCCAAGCTCCGAGAAGCCATGTCAAACTAGAGTGACTCCTGAAACAAGCGGGTGTTTCCAGTGACTGAAAAGAAGAAAAAGAACTAAAACCATAGGAACAGAGGGTGAGCGAAACTGAGGAAAGGGAAGGTGACAGATCTCATCAGCTGGGAGAGAAAAGGAAGCCAGTCCTCTGTGATGGTTTAACATAAAGGGCCTTAGAGTTGGGAGTGGTGGCACACAGACCTGTAATCCAAGCCCTGGGGAGGTTGAAGCAGAAGGATCTGGAGGTCCAGACCATTCTGGGCGACACATAGAAAGACTATCTCAAACAATAAGATACCTTAGGGAGAGCAATCAAGCAAAGAGGAGTGGTCTTGGATGGTTTGGGTTGTTTGTTTTTGGTTTTGTTTGTTTCAGGAGGGTCACCTTCCTTGTTGGGTAAAGGATACGGTGGGAGGTTTTCTCTTCCTTTGCAGGGTTGCCTCAGGTTCTACTAGGAAGGAGCTGCTGACCTCCAGGAAACCGGTGCTAAGGGAGTCCCTCTCCGCCCTCCAATTCCCACCAGAGGCCTCTCCTGTGACTATTGGACGCTGCTCCTTTAAAAGCAGCCACTCCTCCCCGACATCTAGGGTGTGTGTGTGTGGGGGGGGGTGAGATGGAGGGAAGCTGACAGACTTACCCCAGCAATTAGGGAAGATGGCCCAAGCTGGAAGAGTCGCTCCCAGGCTCTACTGCCCTCTTCCCTAAGCCAGCGAGTCTGGAGGGAAAACCTTCCCACCCTAGGAGCGACACGAGATGGCTTCGTGGTCTCACAAAAACGACTCTCTGGCTTTGTGGTCGGACGCCCCCACCTTGGACCCCAGTGCAGCCAACACCAGTGGGTTGCCAGGGGTACCATGGGCAGCAGCATTGGCTGGGGCATTGCTGGCGCTGGCCACGGTGGGAGGCAATCTGCTGGTAATCATAGCCATCGCCCGCACGCCGAGACTACAGACCATAACCAACGTGTTCGTGACTTCGCTGGCCACAGCTGACCTGGTAGTGGGACTTCTCGTAATGCCACCAGGGGCCACATTGGCGCTGACTGGCCACTGGCCCTTGGGCGCAACTGGTTGCGAGCTGTGGACGTCAGTTGACGTGCTCTGTGTAACTGCCAGTATCGAGACTCTGTGCGCCCTGGCTGTGGACCGCTACCTAGCTGTCACTAACCCTCTGCGTTACGGCACGCTGGTTACCAAGCGCCGCGCCCGGGCGGCAGTAGTCCTGGTATGGATCGTGTCCGCCACCGTGTCCTTTGCGCCCATCATGAGCCAGTGGTGGCGTGTAGGGGCAGACGCTGAGGCGCAGGAGTGCCACTCCAATCCGCGCTGCTGTTCCTTTGCCTCCAATATGCCCTACGCGCTGCTCTCCTCCTCCGTCTCCTTCTACCTTCCCCTCCTTGTGATGCTCTTCGTCTACGCTCGAGTGTTCGTGGTGGCTAAGCGCCAACGGCGTTTGCTGCGCCGGGAGCTGGGCCGCTTCCCGCCTGGGGAGTCTCCGCCGTCTCCATCGCGCTCTCCGTCCCCTACCACAGGCGGGACACCGGCAGCATCAGACGGAGTGCCCTCCTCCGGCAGGCGGCCTGCGCGCCTCCTTCCGCTCCGGGAACACCGCGCCCTGCGCACCTTGGGTCTCATTATGGGCATCTTCTCTCTGTGCTGGCTGCCCTTCTTTCTGGCCAACGTGCTGCGCGCACTCGCGGGGCCCTCTCTAGTTCCCAGCGGAGTTTTCATCGCCCTGAACTGGCTGGGCTATGCCAACTCCGCCTTCAACCCGCTCATCTACTGCCGCAGCCCGGACTTTCGCGACGCCTTCCGTCGTCTTCTGTGCAGCTATGGTGGCTGTGGACCGGAGGAGCCACGCGCAGTCACCTTCCCAACCAGCCCTGTTGAGTCCAGACAGAGCCCAGCGCTCAACAGGTAGGGGACACAGACAGGGGACCGGAGTCTTTGGGTGGGAACGCCTCTTTCTCTATTTTTGAGTTTGGAGGTTGGGGGAGGGGGAAGTTGTAAACAGGTCTTGAGAGAACAGAAAAGGTCAAGGAACTAAAACGGGAACTAGGGCCCTTCCTTTTCTTGGATCTAATCCTGGTCTGAGGCAAAAGGGAGGAAGGGGATAATTGCTCACCTTAGGATCAGGTGAGCCCCACAGGTAATTGCTGCTCTGCCGGCAGGTTTCTGACCTTTCTGGTAGCCTCGAGTTTGGTTTTTTTTTTTTTTTTTTTTAGTTCCATTCTTCGGGTGCCCAGACCTCTCTCCACCTGTCTGGGATGTCCATAGACAGCAATAGCCTTACCAAGCCCTCTGCCTCAGTTCCACTTTCTCTCAAAGGTTTGATGGCTATGAAGGTGAGCGTCCATTTCCCATATGAAGGACCATGGAGATCCAGCAAGGAACCTGTGAGTTGAATTTGTGCTCCTTTCCTCCCTCAGGGACTGGATTAGAGCTGTAGGGTGGGATTTGGGTGGGGGGCGGAGTGCGGGATGATCCCTGTATCTTTGAAAAGTAAATATACTTTTCAGGGTTCCTGAATCACTTCCCTTTCCTTCCGGTTCCTGATCCCCACCTCCTTGACTGGTTACACCAAGAAATATTGTTTCCGTTTTGCAGGACTTCTGGGTGTTTGTTTGTTTGTTATCTGTTTGTTTTTGCCAGAAAGACAAGCAACGTCCATGGATGCAACCTTTTTACAAAGCCCTTGATTTCTACTCAGAGTGAGTCCGGGGGAACCTCAGTACTCCAGAACCCGAAGACGAGACCACGAGATGTAAAGGGGAAAACTTACCAAGTGGGTTGCGCCATCCTCTCTCTCTGAAAGAAGTTGTCTAAGACCCGCCTTGAACTTCACTACTACCTCAGCAGCTAAAATGTCAGGCCATCTATGCTTGACGACCCTGGGAGGAGCCCTTATGGCCTTGGAGGCGTGCCCATCACCCTGCCTATGTTTGTGCTGGATACTTAGGGCAAAGAAAGCATCCCTACCTCCCTCCCTTCCTACTACTTTCCTAATCCCCGATGAACTGAACGATGAACAACTTGTGTCTCCACAAATCGCTCTGTCTCCAGCCTCTGGGTCTCCAGCCTCTGGGTCTCCGGTTAGTTTGAGAGCAGGAAGCCAGAAAAAAAAAAAAAAAAGTTTGAGGTTCTGTTCCTGGCTCCTCACTGTGGCTCTCTAAGCACCATCTTGGACCATCTCTCAAAACAGGCACAAAACAGCTCTGATCTACCTCACAGTTAGGACTTCAAGATTTGGAGGGAAATTCCAGGGTTCATAGGAAGAAGTCAAACCATTGGAATGGTTCTCTTTTCCATTTAAAATCAAATTAATAAATATTATTGAATGTGGTTTGTCCCCCGCTCTCTTTTTCTCTGGGTTTGTTTTCTTTCCGTGATCCACTTGCTGGCTTCCTTGCTTGGAGCTTCGTTTTGACAGGGGCAGTAAATTAGGAGTAATCCTTGCCTCTTTCTTCCTAATCCTCATCAGACAAAACCAAAAAGTCTGTCTGTGAAAATGGGACAGTCAAGTCTTTGTTTCTCCTTCCTCCCTACCCTTTCTGAAACTTCTGGGGTCTAGTTGCAAGAAGGACCATAGTCCTGCATTATTTATCTGTCTTGCTGGAGGATGGGTCTCGCTCTGTCCAGGACCTGCAATCTCTCATACCACAAACTAGCGTGGCTTAATAAGGTCTCATTGACATCAGCAAACACTTTGCCTCTCTGCTTTGTGTGCCTGTGTATCTAAAGGTTCAGGGCATGGTTTGGGAAGAGGCAAGATGTCTTGTGTTATATTAATAGATGTGTGTATACAATACACACATACGCACGTACCCTCTATCTTCCCATTTCCTTCCTGGGTTGCAGAAATCACCATTTTTCCTCTAGAAGCAAAGCTGGAGTCACAACTGTCTGTTGATACTATTTTTTTTTTCACTTCAGTTTTTACAATTCTTAGGTGACATGGGGGAAAGGGGTTCTACAGAAGTGACTAGAGTATTGCGATGGCTCTTTTCTAATTCCAAGAGCAAAGACTATGATCAGACAGTTAAACACCAAAGGGTTAACATGCCTGTAGCATAGTATGCAGTGCACTGGCTGGGGTTGGGGGGGTGGGGTCCTAGAGATACAAACCTCACATTGCCCACAGGATAAGCTACACAAATTTCCACATATGGGTGTTCCCTGTGAACTGGACCTAACCTATGCAGCTCCCTTTGCTCCTGAAGCCCAGGTTTTATGTCTCAGGATGTTTGCATACCAAAGATGACTTTCTCCTTTCCAACCCAATGCAGTGTGTGATCTCTGGTGTCCAAATGTAGACAGTTTCTTGGCAGAGATTCTGCTTTCAAACTATGGGCCTTAGTACAGAAGGAAGTTTTGGTTGAGCCTGAGGATAAGAGAGTGTCCTCCCCTCATCTCTGGATATTTTCCTAACATCTCTGAGGAAAGTTGCCCAGAGAGGAGAGGATGACTTTGGAGGAGGGGCTTTTGCTTTATAGAATTGTCCTTGAAGAGTGTCCAGGAGCTCATACTGTTTGGGCCTTGCTGTACACATTACCCATGTGCCTACTGTCAGCCTCCTTTGAAGTGTTTAGACTTGAACTGGGCTGTGGATTCCATCTGCAGATTGTCACCAGTGAATCTGACCGCTGAAGAGACAGCCCTTCTAGTCCTTTCTCCAGCCAGGTTTCAAACTGAAGGAGATTTACATCCTTGAATGCGAGGCAAACTGCTTTTGCCAGCATGAAGCCTGAGCACTGGAATCGGTGAAGACAAACGGCCCTGCTCAGACGCTAAAGATGTGAAGATTCACAGACCAGGGAGAACTGGGGAGTTCTAGAAGCCTTGTCTTTCAAGAGTCTGGGAGTACGAGAGAATGTGGGGAAGAAATGACTGGGAAAAGGGGGTTGGGGTGAACAGGTGACCTCGTAGGTGAGACTACAAAGGGACAAGCTGAACTAGAGAAAGGAGGGTGCTGGGGATAAGCTTTTCATGAACTCCCTGTGATTGACTCTTCAGGCCAGTGATGGGTAAGCATAGGCTATGGTCCTCATAGGCCATGGTCCTCATACGCAATACTGCTGCCATTCTTCAGACCTGTTAGAGACAACTCCCCTGGGGTGGTTTGAATATGCTTGGTCCAGGGAGTGGCACCGTTAGGGGTGTGGCCTTGTTGGAGTGGGCGTGGCCTTGTTGGAGGAAGTGTGTCACTTTAGGGGTGGGCTTTGAGAGCTTACTCCTAGCTGCCTGAGGATGCCAGTCATTTGGTTCCCTTTGAAACAAGATGTAGAACTCTCAGTTCCTTTTCCAGCCCCATGTCTGCCTGGATACTGCTATGCTGCCCTTGATGATAATGGACTGAAACTCTGAACCTCCAAGCTAGCCCCAATTAAATGTCGTCTATTATAATGTAAGAATCCATGATTCACTGATGATACCCCAGACTCAAATGTTATGTAAACACAGAGTGTTTTATTCTGCAGAAGTCCAGCATGCTAGAGTCTCCCCATTATCAAGATAGAGAGACAACCAAGTGAGCTTGCAGGCCTGATTTAAAGCTCATTGGGGAATCCTGGGCTAGGTGACCTCTATGTTAATCTGTTGGATCCACTTCTGTGGACATTCCATTACCAGGGTGTGGGGGTTGGAAACTTGCTGGAGGGGTCTGGAAACTATTACTGAAGAAATAGCTGAGAAAGTCTGGAAACTTCTGCTGATCCATTGTCCTTGCCTCAGGCCAGGTGACAAGGCAGCTTCTGAGGCCTGGACTTGCCTGGACTTGCCCAGTTCTTGGAAACAGAGGTTTAGGCCTAGTCTCCTAACTGACAATTTGAAGCCTTTTATGGAATCAGCCTAGCCTTCCCAATAAGAGTTGCCTTGGTCATGGTGTCTCTTCACAGCGATGGAAACACTAAACATCCCCCAGCCACCAACCATCCACCCTGCCTAAGAAAATAAGCACATTTGAGGGGAAATGGGGATGTCTAGAATCCCCTTCTTTTGAGGGCCTAGCTCTGTAGCCCACCAGGCTCTTATGGAACTCATCGTCTTCTAGTTGTAGCCACCTTAGTCCAGGCCCTACAGGTGTGCGCCACCATCCTGCCCTGTGTTAGAATGATATGCCAAGCCTTTTATTAAACCTTAGTCTTGTTGCAAGGACATTAGAAGTGTTAGGCGCCTCCTGGTGGTGATATGAGATACAACAGGAGTGGAATGTTGAGCTGTGTAGTTAATGGTTTTTCCGGAGCTGAAAGACTCCATCCATATAAATAACAATCCAAGTAGATGTAGTGGCCTGTAATCTCAGCACCCCAAAGGGTTCAAGTTCCATCCCAGCATTTGTTGCAGCAAAAAGTCATCTGAAAAAAGGATAAATGATTTAGTTTAATCCTTCGATAAAAATACAAAAAGAACCTGAGTTGTATTCTAGCACTAGGGATGCAGCTCTGTTGCTAGATGCTTTTTAGCTTGCAGGAAACCCCAGGTTCAATTCCCTGCACCACAAAAACTGTAAATGGCGATGCATATCTGTAATCCCAGCACTGAGAAGATGGAGGCAGGAAGATCAGGAGTTCAAAGTCATCTTCTGACACATAATAAGTTGGAGACCAGCCTAGAATGCATAAAACCCTGCCTCAAAACTAATTTTTATATAATATATATGTATGTTATATATACATATACAGATTATATATTATAATTTATTATATATCATATAGTTTATAGTACATGTATATAGTATACAATATATACTATTATATAATAAATATAATATATAGTGGGGTATAGTATATATTATATTATTATATAATATATAATGTATATATACTATTATATAATCTATTTAATTATATAGTATATAGTATATAGTATATAGTATATAGTATATAGTATATAGTATATGTTACCTATTATATATATTCTAGAGGAATGAGTTGGGTAGCCAATTTTCTTCAGTCAAACAAAAGTTTCAGAGCCAGAAAAAAGGTAGTAAAGATACACTTCACATGCTATGCTATCAAATGACAGAAAATTTAAAAACAAAAATACAGCCCCACAGAAATAAAATAGCGGCTGGGACTGATCCTACATCAAGTTTGTTCCCCTCCCCCATTAAATCAGCCATTTTTCTTGTTATGTGTCTGGAGGCTAGAATATTTTCACTCTTTGAAAACACCATCCATGTATATGATGTACTTTGTCCCTTCTCACCTCTCAGTGCCCTTTCTCATCCACCAATTCTCCCCTTTACTTTTAGTTCTCTTGTTGTTTCTTTGTTGTATGTGGCGGATTTGTGACTCACTGAGTTTAAATGAGTTCCTTGAATGAGCATAGGTGGGAAGTTATTTACATGGGCAAACGAGCAGCAGCTATATCACTGCAGAAAATCACCATGCCTTCCCAGAAACAATAACTGCCAGCCGTTCTTCAGAGAGGGTGGGACCTCATAAACCCCTCCTCCGAGGGGGTGGGGCCTCGTGAGCCCCTCCTCCCGCCATGATGGGATCCTCTTCATTTTTGGTCGATTTTGATATTATAATTTAATTACAACACTTTGCCTTCCCTTTCCTCCCTCCAAATAATACCTGTTCAGTCTGTATAATGTTGCTTCTGCATATACTTTCAGGGTTGACCATTTGGCGCTGGAGAACCAATTGGCTTGCTCTTCCCTGGAGAAGGCTACCTCTCCGATTCCTAGCTTTGCTCAGTTGCTTATGGTTCTTTGTGTAGGGTTGAAGCCTCATATGCTTTTTCCTATCCAGTTTTAAATGTTTGTTGGTGTCATCCTGTTCAGCTCAGATTTGGGCAGTCACGTTAGTGAGACTTAACAGATGTTAAGTCTGATGTTACTAACAGACACAATCTTTCGGCAAACTCCCTGAACCTCTGGCTCATATAATCTTACCACTCCATTTCCCACAGTGTTCCCTGAGCCTTAGGTGTGGGAGTGTTATGTAGATGTGTTAGTTGGGACTGGGCTCCACAACTCCGTCTACTGATTGGTGTAATTTTCTATAGTGGTCTCCTGCTGTGGCACAAAGAAATGTCTTTCATGAGAAATGAAGACTACACTTATCTCTGGGTATAAGGACAAATGTTAACAGATCGTTGTTAGGGATTATCCAGGTTTAGTAAATTAGCGGTTGTAGATTCTCCTCTAACAATCAAGGCTTCACAGAACTGAGTAATAGAACTGAATAACTAGCTTTCCAGTACCAGATATGGTATCCCTCTTGTTGAGTCCAATTGGTCTTCAGTCCAATTAGAGAGCTGTTGGTTGTTGTGGTTATTATTTGAATATGCTTGGTCCAGGGTGTGGCACTATTAGGAGGTGTGGCCTTGTTGGAGGAAGTGTGTAACTGTGGACATGGGCATTAAGACCTTAATCCTAGCTGCCTGGAAATCAGTGTTCTGCTAGCAGCTTTCAGATGAAAATGTAGACCTCTCAGCTCTGTCTGCACGCCTGCCTGGATGCTGCCATGTTCTCACCTTGATGATAATGGACTGAATCTCTGAACCTGTAAGATAGCCCCAATTAAATGTTGTCCTTATAAGAGTTGCCTTGGTCATATTGTCTGTTCACAGGAGTAAAACCCTAAGGAAGACAGTTATCACCAAGGTGTGTGTGCCACTACTACACCTGTAGTGTTATCACGTCATGCTCCTCACTGATGCAGTTTATAGGTACAACAGCTGGATAGGACTACTGTGTGCGTCTCTCCTTTGGAAGCTTGCATGACACCATTTGATACCATGTTCAGGGAAGGGGCATTCAGGTGAGTTCCAGCTCAGGGATCTCTTGGCCCTGTTTCTGAACAACATGGTGTAGGAGAGATATTTAGAAAATGGCTCCCGATCCAGCTTGTTCCCAGGAAGCCTCCATGTTCCCGCTGCTCCTCGGCTCTGACTGGGGCTCCAACTAGCTAGATGTGCAGGCCTTGGCACCCACAACACACCAGCATGGGGGATGACTCTGCCAATCCACCGCGCTGCATTCAAAAAGCTCGGCTGAACCCCAGACAATATCCGCCATCCTCACAGTACCCGGTAGACTGAAGACTCTTAAAGCTTAAAGATTATCCAGTGAATTTATATGTTTGCTCAGATGACAAGATGCCTGCACAATTAGAATTGTTACCCAATATCTAGTCTTTTGATAAGTAGCTACCCAGGACTGCTCTTGAACCATGCATCCTCCCCCATCGCTAGCCTCCTTTCTCTCCTCCGGTTCCTCTCCCTCTGCTCTCCCAACTCCTCACTCCGCCTACTTCTCATAATGCCCAATCACCAAGCTCCACTGCATATACACTGTAGCAGAGGCAGGAAATCATCCTGCTACACATGGTGTCTTCATCAATAGGGACTTACCTTCCGCCTCTGGGGTTATGGTGGTTTGAATGAGAATGGTCCCCATAGGCTCATATATTTGAATGTTTGTTTCTCAGTTGATGGGGTATTTAGGGAGGATCAGTAGGTGTGGTCTTGTTAGAGAAGATGGGTTACTGGGCTTTCAGGTTTCAAAAGCCGACACTAGGCCCAGCCTCACTCTCTTTCTGCCTCTAGACCGCAGATCAGGATGTAAGTAAGCTCTCAGCTATCACTCCAGTGTCATGTCTGCCTGCCCGTTGCCATACTTCTGTATGACAAACATACATGCCTACTCACCCCAGATAAGGAACCTATGACAGACCGAAGTACAGATACCACCAAAGTCCAACTTGGTTACGCCATGAGTTTAACTGGGGTTACTTACAGGAATATAGGTGAGAGCATTACTTACAGAAACAGAAATGACTCAAAGACCATTACATCACCAAGGCCCATGCCAGTATGGATGACAGCTCACAAAACCTGAAAACCCAGAGTACACTACGCATCCTGCAGGCAGCTCAATGGGTTCGAGAGTGTCCTTTCCACTAGATTCTGTTTCTTCCAGACAGTCTCAGGATCTTTTTTGCAGCTTGGCTTGTCTGAGAGTGACTCTCAGCAGCTTGCCTTGTCTAGGTAAATAGTTAATAGTATGATTCTTTGTGGCTTTCTCAGCTATCCATATTGCGATTTTACCAACCTCTCTTCTCCTTTATTTCATGATGAACTCTTTTTTTTTTCTTTAATGTGCATTGATGTTTTGCCTGCATATCTGTCTACATAACAGTGTCAGCTCTTGGAGCTATAGACAATTGTGAACTACCATCTGGGTGCTGGGAATTGAATATAGGTTCCCTGGGAAAACAGTTAGTACTCCCAACTGCTGAGCCATCTCTCCAGCCCCTAATGATAGACTCTTACTAGACTTTATCTTGTGCAGGTCACCGCGGCCTCTGTGAGTTTGAAAGACCCTCTCTCAAATCTGGACCGGCACTCACCCAAGGACACACGAGAGACCTCCTTGATGTAATTGCATAAGATAGTTTAATGGCAAGGGCCCTTGGGTTGAAACCCATCCCACGCAGGAGACAAGGGATTTCGACCCCCAACCCCAGAGGCTTGGGCTAGTTATGGGTAAGGGTTGGGAAAGGTGGGAAAGTTTGGTGCAGTTACACACGATTGGTTATTTCAAATATCAGCAACTTGCAGAGGCGGCTACGTGTGAGCTGGCAGGATGGCTAGTTATCCCGGACCTCCCAGAAAGGGAAGGAGAGAGAAGTAAACACTGGATGGCCCATTACTCACTTGGGCTAGTTTGGACTTGTCTGGGGCATGCCTTTTTATTTTTCTTTTGGTCACCTTGCCCCTGGAGGGAGCATGTCTGTTTTAAGCTGTTTTCAAATTTTATTTTCACAAGTTCACGAGTGCAATGGCTGCATCATATTTAGAGGACAGTGTTTCACAGAACTCCTTTGCATCTTCTGCCTCTTTCTGTTCCTTCTTCTGTAATAGTCCAGGAACTTGGAAGGGTTGATATAGCTGTGATGCTTGGGGCTAAGTACTCAGCAAGCACTGTAACCAGTTATGTGTATCTGCTTTAACTGTTGCCTACCTATTGCAAAAAGAAGCTTCTCTAACCAGTGATGAGAGTAGCACTAATCTATGGGTATAAATATTTAGAAGTCAGTTTGATATCCTATTCATTTAGTAAAATAATAATAGTACGTTCTTCCTCAGGTCATGGGCTTTTGACCAGTTTACAGTACCAGACTTGGATTCTACCCTAATGAATAGAGCCTCAAACCCAACTCTAAAGTGGTTGGTTACTTCCATAATAGATATGCCACTATCACATCAGTAAAAACATCTCACCTTAAAGATCAGTACTATAGCTCAGAGGGTTTTCAACTAGGTAAAACTGTTAATGGCTTCTCTCCCCCATCAGCCTGCATAACACCTTCTGGTACTACGAAAGGTAGACAGTAAGAAGGAAACTTCCAGCTCAATGCCAGATCAACCTCTCTACATCCTGCAATGAAAGTATGTAGTATCTTCAGCAATAGGCTATAAGATCTGGTGAGTGACAGAAAAATGCCGATATGCCTATACTGTTTAAGCCACAGTTATCTTAACCTTATTTATTTGATCCAAACAAAAATAATGGTATTGGGAAGGTAAAGAAGGCTACAGGACGTATAGTTTAGACATTCTTTAGAGAAGTCCACAGACATCCCTCTAGTTCTATGATGATACAGCCTCTGACACTCTAGCCATAAATAGCCTTGCTTTAACAAGTGGCTCTCAACCTGTGGGGTATGACCCCTCTGTTGTCCCATATCAGATATCATGCATAGCAACTATTCACACTATGACTCATAACAGTAGCGAAATTACAGTTATGAAGTAGAAACAATGACATTTTGTGGTGGTGGGGGGGGGCTCACCAGAACATGAGGAACTATTTCAGAGTCACAGCACTAGGAAGGTTGAGGACCACTGCTTCAGATCATCTTGGAGCCCTTCTGCTATTCAGGAACTGACATCTGAGTTCTTGTTGTCTTAGCAACAACAAACTCCCATCCCTTCACAGAGATCCTTATGGAGAAATCGTTGACTGTATTAGTTTCCTTGGCCCACATATGCTTTATCTATTTCAGGAACTAGGGGTCCACACACAGTTACCACAGTTTTCATTTCTTTTTATACATAATATATTACGACTTGAGATGCAACTCACAGTAGGGCCTTACCTAGTGTGTATGAGCTACATTTCATAACACAAAACACAGCAGGTCTAGTATACACTACGTCTCCTTAGCAAAGACAAGGTGAGATGATGCTTCTGCTATCAAGGTTCTCAGAAGGGAGCAGGGATGGGCGACTTCTTCCCAAAGGCAGAGAGAAAAATGGGAATGGGTAACTTTCACTTGCCCACTACCGTTCTCGCCTCTCCGGTAGTGTGCACCTTTCTCTCAGAGTCCCAGTCTGAATCTCATGCTGGAATGCTCTCTCAGAACCATCAAGAGAGTAAGAAAAGCATAGAGACTGCTCTCCCCTGTGGGGAATCCCTGCTAGCATTCTGAGAGGACGAAGCATACACGGCTGATGAACACAGTTCCAGCTCCCTCAGGACTCCAGCTCAAGGCTGAGGCAGGGCTCTGTGGACATATGGAAGAGCGTGTGCAGCATTTGTGAGTCCCTGGGTGCCACCCTCAGCAACACACAACAAACACCTTAAAAGCTTCAGTATTGGGGATAGAGAGGTGCCTCAGTTGCTGCCCTTGTAGAGGACCCAGGTACAATTCTCAGTATCTACTCAGTAGTGGTTGTTCACAGTTGCCCATAACTCCAGTTCCATGATATCTGATGCTTTCTTCTGGCCTCTGTGAGCACCAGCCACACATGTACTATACATATATACATACATGCAGGCAAAATATTATTCACAGGTGAAATAATAAAAAAAAAAGTCTAGTATAAAACTTTAAAAAGAAAACATTCAGTATCCCTCCCCACCCCCCAAACTGCTCTCTGGAAGAGCTCCTGAGTATTTAGCATTGACCTTGGGTATCTGCTAGTGGAGTGTCTCACCTTACACAAAGAGGCTTTGTACACGGGTCTGTACCAGGTCTTTTGCATATATATTGTAACTCTAAGCTTAGTATTTTTATGGGACTGTTGAGTGTGTATATAAGTGGGTCTCTAATTCTTGTGTCAGATCTTGGGATTCTTCTCCTTCTGTTAGGTTGCTTTGCTCAGCCTTAGTGTGATGGGTTTTGCTTTATCTTATATCTTATTTTGTCATGTTTGGTTGTTTTCTCTTAAAAAAAAAAGCTTTGTGTGTGTGTGTGTGTGTGTGTGAGAGAGAGAGAGAGAGAGAGAGAGAGAGAGAGAGAGAGAGAGAAAGGGAATGGATTCAGAGGGGAGGGGAGGTGGGGAAGAACTAGGAGGAGTTAAGTGGATAACATTGGCATATAAGATATTGTTTGAGTTAAGGAAATATTTTCAATACCACTGCTGTCTACCAACACCCTTCCCCCAAGGTTGGCCTGGCGCCTGGTATTTTTATGGAGGACATCTGGCAATTTTATTCATCAGCCACTGCCTTAGCTCAGGCTTTCCTCACGTCTTAACTGAATTAACCCAGTCTCCACTCACCCTTCTTACTGAACTCTGGTTCCCTCCAGTTCTACCACGAGCCACAGAAGAAACAAAGGAACAGAAGCATGTGTCGGGTGCTCATAGGCAAAGAGTGGCTCTTCTAGGGGCTTTGGGAAGATGGACACTTGTCAGCCAAGCTAATCACACAGTTGCCAACATAACTGTCAGTGCCTGCAGCAGAGAGAAAATACCTAACTCAGATGACATTCTGAGAAACATATCAATGAGAAGGATGGGAGCAATGACTATGACAGTATCATTCCCAAGGTCATGCAAGAACAATGCATAGAGAAAGCCCTCACACAACTCATGATGGCTATTTTTGCTTGTCAATTAAGATATGTCTGGAATCCACTACAATCTAGGTATGGAGGGCATACCTGT
>JANHMN010000015.1:18788182-18807019 GCA_030674055.1 Rhabdomys pumilio | reverse complement strand
ACCTGCACCTGCACCTGCACCTGCACCTGCACCTGCACCTGCACCTGTGCCTTCCACTAGAGATTCAGCTTCCAAAGAAATACTAGAGAACAGGCTTCCAGATGGTTCAAGAACCCAGACATTGGTGTTAGATGTCTGAGGCAGAGTAGAAAGGCAGAAGGCAGAAAGAGTCCAGTCTGACCTGAGCAGGCAAGACTGTTTATCTCAAAATAGCCAGGGACAAGCACTCATCTGCAGGAACAAGATGCCTATAGGAAGGAGATACTGGAGCTTATATAGGAAATGTGGGGAATGGAAGGTTGACTGCAAATTGCTAGGGCTGTGTACCCTGCCTGCAGTTTCTCCCTCTGCAGTTATTTGTGCAGACAAGGTTGTTTTATCTTTAGAAACTGTCTTGCCTAATATCGGGATGCAGTTGATAGAGGGCGCCTGTGTTTGACAATGGCACTGAGGGATAGGGGCTGGAGTTTCAGCATAGGGACAGGGGAAAATTCACCGGTCAGGATCTGGAAGTTTGTTCAAGGTTTATCCAACAGTCAGACCACTCTACTCTACTGTGTCTTCCCATATGAAGCCCAAATTCTGTTATAGAACAGAATTCCTCACATGACTTTGGAGGATCCTAAGTCCCGTGCAGTACCTTCATATATGTTGAACCCTCTGACAGCTCTTCGTCGTCAGTGGTTCTTCTTTCCAAACCTGTGAGCTCCTCTACCAAGAATTCACTTGTTTTTCTTTACAACTCTCAAGACTTAACATTCTTCAATATTTAGATGAGACCTTTGAATGGGAAATCTATATGCATAACGTAACATTTTAAAGGAAGAGCTAGCCGGGCGCAGTGGTGGCGCACGCCTTTAATCCCAGCATTTGGGAGGCTGAGGCAGGCGGATTTCTGAGTTCGAGGCCAGCCTGGTTTACAGAGTGAGTTCCAGGACAGCCAGCACTACACAGAGAAACCCTGTCTCAAAAAAACCAAAAAATAAATAAATAAATAAAAATAAATAAATATAAATAAATAAATAAATAAATAAATAAATAAAATAAAGGTAGAGCTGGGAACCTACAGAAATGTCTCTATGGTTAAGAATATAGGCTGTTCTTCCAGAGGACCCTGGTTTGAATCCCAACACTCACATGGCAGCTCTACAACCTTCTATAACTCCAGTTCTAGGGGATCCAATGCCCTCTTCTGGTCACCATGAGTACTACATACATGTAGAGCACAGACATGCAAGTGAAACACCAATATTCATATACTTTTTTTAAAAAATCTTAAGATGAAGTTGGAGCTGGCCATGGTGGTAAACATCTATAATCCCATCTACCCAAAAGCTGAGGCAGGAGGATGAAGGTTTGAAGCCAGCTTGGGTAACTTAGCAAGACCCCTGTCTCAAAATACAATTATAAGTGGCTGGAGAGATGGCTCAGTGGTTAAGAGCACTGACTGCTCTTCCAGAGGTCCTGAGTTCAATTCCCAGCAACCACATGGTAGCTCACAACCATCTGTAATAGGATCTGATGCCCTCTTCTGGTGTGTCTGAAGAGAGCAATGGTGTACTCATATACATAAAATAAATCTTTATTGAAAAATACAATTATAAGGATCCATGATTCACTGATCATGATACCCCAGACTCAAATACTTTGTAAATGGAAAGAGTGTTTTATTCTGCAGAAGACCAACATGCTGGGGTCTCCCAGTACCAAGACAGATAAGACAACCAAGTGAGCTCACAGGCCTGATTTAAAACACATTTAGGGTATTCCGGGGTAGGTAACCTTTATTTTGCTCCATCTCTAGGGACATTCTATTACTGGGGCATGGGTACTAGAAACATGCTGGGCAAGTCTGGAAACTGTTGCTGACCCATTGTCCTTGCTGCAGACCAGGTGGTAGGGCTGCTTCTGATGACAGGGCAGTTTCTGACAGCTACCTGAAAGCCTGGAGCGTTTTTTTTGTTGTTGTTGTTGTTGTTGTTGGTTTTTTTTGTTTTTGTTTTTGTTTTTGTTTTCGTTTTGTTGTTGTTGTTGTTGTTTTCTAGTAACTGACTTGCCTGGGCTTGCCTGGACTTGCCCAGTTCTTAGGCCTAGTCTTCTAAACTGCCAATTTGAAGCCTGTTATAGAGTCAGCCTAGCCTTCTCAGAATAAAAGGTCTTGGAGATGTGGCTCGGTAATAAAGGACTGTGATCCAGTACTGTGAGGAGAAAAGCAAATACCAACTAATGCATAGTTAAAGGAAGTCAGCCTTCTTGCTCTGTCTACCAAACATCCATTTCTGCTTTCCAGAGGCTCCTTATATATCCTCCAAGCAAACCCATACATATATATGTATGCAATTATATCTTTTCTCTCCCATCCTGAAATGCCCCCTTCCTTTTCTCTACATTCAGTATTTCCCTGGTTTTTACTTAATGTGTCTTGGAGTTTTCCCACCTTGGGACATTTAGGTCTACCCATAACAGCTGGCATAGAATTCCATTGTATAGCTATTTGCTATTCATATAAGCATCAAAACTGCAGCTAGAGTCAGACACACCCTGGCCTGCCTGTTAGGGAACGGTTAAGTGTTCTTTCCCTCTCAGTCACCCCCTCAAGCTCATTTGAGATTTTTTTTTTTTAAATATCTAGTTTTATGTATATCAGTGTTTTGCCTGCTCTTAATGTGTGTGCACTTACATGTGTGCGCAGTGTCCATGGAAATCAGAATAAGGTGTCAAATCACCTGGACCGCTATGTAGACCACACCATATGGGTACTGGGAATCAAACCTGGGTCCTCTGTAAGAGCAACGAGTGCTCTTAACTGCTGAGCCATCTCTCTAGTCTCCATTACTTGCACATTTTATTGGTGAACCTTTTAAGGGTCTCACAGCTAAAATGTTAAGAAAACGGTATGCGATTTACCTGTGTATCTGGATAAAAGGCATACACCGCCCCCACATGGCTGGTAGTTTGGTTCCTATTGCTGTGATAAAGACCATGAGCAGAAGCAACTTAGGGAGGAAAAGGGTTTTTTGGCTCACGTATCCAGCTCACAGTCCATCACTGACACTTAAGCAAGGCAGAAACCTAAAGGCAGGAACTGAAGCAAAAACAAAACAAAAAACAAAAAAACGCCACAGAGAAATTCTGCTTTCTTAAACAATTCAGGATCACTCGCCCAGGAATGGCATCTCCAAAAGTGGGCTGGCCCTTCCCACATCAATCATTATCATTATCAAGAAAATGCTACGCAGACCTGCTTACAACTCTAATTACCGACCAACCTCACGAAGGCATTTTCTCAAACATTTCTCTCTTCCTGGAGGATTTGTATCAACTTGACAAAAAAACAAACCAGCGTAAAGTCCTGTCTTGTGCAACAACTATGGTTGTTGAGAGTTTGAGAGTGCAATGACCATGTCACATCTGGGTGTGGGTCATCTCAACATTTCCTGTCCCTTCCTCTAGCTCTTACATTCCTTCCCTAATTTCTTGGATGTTACCCGCTGAGTGGATGATACAAGCATTCCATTTCTATCCGAATATTCAGCAGTCACCTAGCCCTGCTGGCTGCTCTCCCTTAATGTGCACCTTCAATGTATATAAAAATTGTTTCTGATAAATTCGGAGTTTGCTTCCAAAAAAAAAAGAAGAAGAAGAAATTTCGTGGAAGAAAAGAAATCGGTTGCATCAAAGTATGACTTGAGCTCTTGCTCAACCCCCTTTGCAAAATGGGAGTCGAAAATAACCCTTGATTGACACTGCTGTATGCTGTGCGGTGTCTGCTTCTGTCAGGGGAGCCCTACCTAGCTCACTAGCTGTCATCTTTGTCCTGCTTTCTAGAGACCAACTTGTTATTTCAGTTGGATAGCTTGGGAGTTATAGACGGCAATGAGTTGGGAGGCAGTGCCGAGAATTCCATGTCCTTTTTCACTCTCTGCTGCTGCTTCCTCTCCCTGAGGACTCTCCTCTAGGGCCATGGAATGTTCCTGTGACCCCTAAACTTTGCTACCCTGGCGACTGGGAGTCCTGAGGTTCTGTTGCTCTGACAACCCACTGCCCATAACCTTGTGCGTCTGCGCTGCCAAGGTTCTGGAAAAAGAGGCCTGAAGTTATTGGCGCCGTCCGTGCTCAGCTATGACCAGTCTTTCTGTGTTCAGGGATGTACCCACAGCCCAGAAGCTAGAAGGCAGCTTACTAAAGATCTACAGGCAAGATGACTGTCCTAACAAGATGTTCCTGGCCTACAAAGGTAGGAGCCGGTCATTTTAGGATTTAAGATTTTTCTACCTGTTTCAACTGGCTGTATGTGGGCAGCGTCCCCAGTGGAGGGTTGAAGAATAGACCCAGCTTCTGCTGTTGGAAAGGCTTTGGTTTATTAACGGAACTGACCAGAACAGAGATGATCAGTGAATATCCCAAGTCATCCCATACCCTGTCTGGGGACTTCTGGGAGTTTGAGAGGTGCCAAGTTTTCTTCCTCCTCTAACCCCCTCCCTTTTTTTTTTAAATCTGCTACTACATCCTCTCTTGCTCCTCCCAGTTCTCTGTGATGTTTTGTTTGCAGTCCCATGTAAATCAAGCTGGCCTCAAACTCATGATTTAGCTGAAAATGCTCTTGAACAGATTCTGGTCCTGCCTCCCCCTCCCAAGGACAGGAGGCACCACCACACACCTTACTTCTCTCTCCTTCTTTCATTGTTTTCTGTTTGTTTATGTGTTTGGTTTTGGTTGGCTTTTTTTTTTTTTTTTTTTTTTGGGGAATTTTTTTTTTTTTTTTTTTTAAATGTATGTGGCTGGGCAGTGGTGGCGCACGCCTTTAATCCCAGCACTTGGGAGACAGAAGCAGGCGAATTTCTGAGTTCAAGGCCAGCCTGGTCTACAAAGTGAGTTCCAGGACAGCCAGGGCTACACAGAGAAACCCTGTCTCGGAAAAAAAAGAAAGAAAGAAAAAAAAAACAAAAAAAAATTGTT
Organism: Rhabdomys pumilio; assembly: GCA_030674055.1. Taxonomy (NCBI): domain Eukaryota; kingdom Metazoa; phylum Chordata; class Mammalia; order Rodentia; family Muridae; genus Rhabdomys; species Rhabdomys pumilio. The sequence continues at coordinate 18,802,060 of JANHMN010000015.1, read as the reverse complement.
AAAAAAAAGTATGTGTGTGTGTATGAGAGAGAGGGAGAAAGAGAGAGAAAGAGAGAGAGAGAGAGAGAGAGAGAGAGAGAGAGAGAGAGAGAGGAGTTGTTGCTTGGCGAAAGTGCTGAGAACTGAGCTTGCGTTCTCTCTGAAAGCAATGTGTGCTCTTAACCACTGGACCTTGCAGCTGGTCTCATTCTTGAATCAAGAAATTAAGCTTTCTGAGGGGGTGTGGCTCACTTGGTAGAGGGCTTGCATAGCCTTTCTGAAGCCCCTGCATTCAATTCCCAATCAAATAAACCAGGCACAGCACGCGAACGTGACTGCAGTCTCAGCCCAAGAGTCAGATGATCAGATGGTCAAGGGCACTCGAAGCTAAATAGCAAGTTCAAGGCAAGCCTAGAGGGCAAAATGACAAAGACAGAGACAGTGACATGCAGAGAGAGAGAGAGAGAGAGAGAGAGAGAGAGAGAGAGAGAGAGAGACAGAGAACACTTCTCATATGGAATCAGGCCTTGCCATAATGAAATGCATAATACATTTTGTATGTAAATTGTAACCTTTAAGACACAAAACAGTGAAACAGTTTCAGCTGGCTTTCTGTTGTTTTATTTGTGGTTTGTTGTTTCTTGCTTACAGCTCAGGCTATCCTGAAACTCATTATGTACCCAGCTTGCCTAAAAATGGTCCTCCTCCCCACCTCCCCCCAGTGCTGAGGTGACAAGTATGGGCTTGACTTAGTTGTGGGTTTTGTTGTTGGTTGTGTTGTTTTGTTTTGAAACACAGTCACTAACAGCTCACTGTTTTTTGAGAAGAATGAATCAAGAAAGGGGAGGGAGAAAAAAAAAAGTGAGCTTTCACAGGCTACTTTAGAAACACCAAGAAACAGGCCAGACTTGTGGTTTGTGGGCTACCCCAGGCGGGGTATCCAGAGCTCCCTTTGAAGTTTTTCCACAGTCTGCATGACCGAAGAAGGCCATCCCTGGGTTTCCTTTGTGGTGCGCAAGACCCGCCTGCAGATTGCAGAGGACCCCTCTCTGAACTATGAGTACTTGCCCCTGGTGGGCTTGAAATCATTCATCCAAGCCTCTCTGGAACTCCTCTTTGGAAAGCACAGCCAAGCTATTGCTGAGAAAAAGGTGAGACACAGAGAGATACAGGGTTTTGTGACCTCAAAGCCCACAAGGGACGGTGCAGGGGCCTCTACCTTGACAGAGGCAATTCCCAAGACTCTGAAAGTTCTTAGCTTTTTATACTAAGGGACAAAGCTGGGATCTAAACCCAAATCCCCATTTAGTCACTAAGTTGTACCCATTCCCACTGCTCAAAACTACAACTGCTGATCTATTTGGAAACTATAAATAGATCGGTTCGATATCAAAGAAAAAAGAAAGGAAGAGGGCTGGAATGTATAAGATGTATAAGACCCTCAGTTCAACCCCAGCACCAAAAATAAGACAAAATTCTAGTATGGGGTGTGTTGGCCTAACCACTGCTTCTTTCAAACATTCTCTCCACGTATTGCTTGCTGACAGGTAGGGGGTGTGCACACTGTTGGTGAGAATGGAGCCTTCCAGCTTGGGGCTCAGTTCCTCAAGATGTGGCGTAAGAATTTGAAAATTGTTTGTATCGTCTCATGTCACAAAGGTGAGTGTTACCCAGGTCGAGGACAGAAGAAGACCCGATCCCCCCCCAAAAAAAACACACACACACTCTGTTCCCAATTCCTGTCCTACACGTACTCTCTACTCTTACCCTCATTTTCTATCAGGAGAAAAATAGTGGCTATGCCAAGCTATGTCCAACCTTTTGTTTTTATTGTCCTACTGTCTGTCAATAATCCATACCCCAGTTCCTGATATCCCTGCCTCCGTTTCTCCGTTGTCACGGACCCCAGCTGTTGGGGGTCTGTGTTCCTACAGAACAATGTGGACTCATCTTCCAGGATATGGGCTTCACAGTTTATGAGTACTCCGTCTGGAACTCCAGTGATCTGTGCTCAGACCCTAGCATGTTCGTCGAGGTCCTACAGGTAGAGCCTCCCCAACCCCCGACTCAGAATCTCCTCCCAGACCTGATTTATGGCCTCACCTTCTGCCCCCACCCCACTCCTGCTGGGTTTGGATTTTCCAGGAGGCTTTTAAGTTAGAACAAACCCAAGGGATTGTTTCAACTCTAAAGGCCTGGTGTTTCCTCTGCACGGAAATGGTGGTACCTTGCTAAAACACTGTCCTCCTGCAGCATATTCCAGCTGGCAGCATCCTTGTGATTGGGAACATCACTGACTGCAGGTTCACACAGAATCAGTGGACAAAACTGATGTCCATCATTAAGGTGAGCAGAGTTTCCAGCCACAGCTCACCTCTTTCCTTATCTGCTTCGCCCCACGGACCTCAAGCTTTTTATCTCTTCCTTCTTTTGCAGAGCAAGCAGATATTCCCGTTCTTTGACATTCCCAGTCAAGGTTTATCCTCTGGTGACCTTGAGGAAGATACCAAACTCTTACAGTACTTTGTGTCTCTAGGCTTCGAGTTCTTCTGCAGCCAATCTCTATCCAAGAATTTTGGCATTTATGGTATGTTAGGAAGGATAAGAGGGATGGGGGACAGAATTGGAGCCACATCCATCACCATGCAAACAAAGTTTGTTTTGTTTTGTAGTAAGCTTACAAAATAATGGGTTTCTTATAATGTTCTCCTTTCTCTCTCTCTCTCTCTCTCTCTCTCTCTCTCTCTCTCTCTTTCTCTCTCTCTCTCTCAGACACACACACACACACACACACACTGTACTTCCTCATATTTTCCCCACTGCCCTCCCACATCCCTCCTCCAAAGGACAAATATTTTTGACATCACTTAGCCCCTGGAAGGAACCTCCTACTCTGGAGAAATCACAGTGGAGGCAGTAAAAAACAGCAGTGAGACTAGGAGTTGGTCTCTGTGACTAAACCCAGCTAGTTACCACACATGTCCTACTTAAAATTTCACTCTCTCCAGCCTCTGCCCCCTTGGCTGGAAGAAGAGGAAGAGGTACTTGACAGATTTCTGAGCTCTTCCCTCCTTGCACACCCTTTTTTATGGATACCCTCTCTCTACAAGAGAAGGCTCGGACAACTTTTGAGGCAAAATACCACCTTGTGTGGGCTGAGCTGGAGACTCCATAGTTCAAACCCTTTCTCCTGCAAGGTTGGAGGGAAGGTGTAGGTGAGATTCTGAACACAAGGACACTGAGGTGAGGCTGTCTTCTTGATGCTGCAGATGAAGGAGTGGGGATCCTAGTCGTGGCTGCCTTAAGCAACCAGCACCTGCTGTGTGTCCTCTCCCAGCTGATGGATTATGTCCAGGCACTGTGGGGAAACCCTCCTGCCATGGGTGCTCGAATAATCACCACCATCCTCTGCAATCCTGCTCTGTTTGGAGAATGGTAAAGGGTGGGAGGGTCTGGGCAGGAGTGAGTGTGACCAGAGTGTATAATTATTAGGAGCAGGACTCCTAATAGTCCCCAGCGACCTAACGCTCACACCAGCGATAGTGAGACAGCCTTTAACACACAAACTTTTCGGAGATGCTCAAGACCCAAAGGACAGCAGAATCAAACCTCCTTCCCACCACAGGCACCACAGAAGCCAGGTTCTACCCATGTGCTTCCAGACACGTGTCCTGCTGTGAAAAGGTGGGAGGGGGAAGAGGAGCGGAAAGGTAAGTAGGCCTTTGCAGCCCGATTTCTTGCTCCTTCCTTGGCAGGAAGCTGAGTCTGAAAGGTGTTGTGGAGAACATTATGCTGATCAAGGAGAAGGTGAAGGAGAAGCTCCGGCTCCTGGGGACCCCTGGATCGTGGAATCACATCACCCTACAGAGCGGGACCCATGGTTACCTGGGACTCAACTGTAAGTTCCAGACTGAGCCGCATGGACTAGTTGAGCAGTCCCCCACTTTACTTCAGGCTCTCCTCACATCCTTGGAGAAGTGGGGCTGTTTCAGAGACCTTTATAGGAAACACCTACACACACACACACACACACACACACACACACACACACACACAGATGCTGACACCTCATGTCCTATGTCTTTCTTTCCCCTGGGCTTGAGAGGAATTCTGAGTTCTGTGACTGTCACAGATCAACAGGTGGAGTTCCTGGTCAAGAAGAAGCATATCTACTTACCCAAGACCAGCCGGATCAACTTCACCTGCATCAATGCCAGGAATATAGACTACATTACCCAGAGCATCCATGAGGCCGTGATGCTAACAGAAGGCTGAGAGGGTGTCTTCTCAAAACTGACCCGGATCGGAATGAAAGCTTTACGTCGTCTGTCTTTGAAAATAAAAATCCTGAAGGAACTATTCACTGCTATGCTCTCCTTTGCTGTGCAATGTGCTGGCCTCAGTAGGTGGGGGGACTTCAGGGCAACACATGCTGAGCATTACACGGAGCCCTAGATTCCAGCCCCAGGAGATTGGAGTGGGGTGGGAGGAACATAAGAACAATTACCCTCATAGGACATGGTTTAGTTCCTAGCCATGTGGCTAATAATTAAGCAAAGAGAAGTCAGTAGATATTTAGTTGTGTGTGTGTGTGTGTGTGTGTGTGTGTGTGTGTGCACTTAAAACATTCATCTGATGTTTCTTCCAAAAACACAAGCTAAGTTGGGCTCAAGTAGTTCCCTAATATGTCAATCATGCTTGAGAAATCAAAAAGCTGGCCTAAAATTCAGGTATAAACACCTAAATTTACTTTGCCAGAATAAATTTGAAAGAGATCAAAGTTAAACAGTTGTCTTAGTTACTGCTCTATTGCTGTGAAGAGACACCAGGTCCAAGGCAACTTATAAAAGAAAGCATTTAATTGGGGGCTTTCTTATAGTTTTAGAGGGTGAGTTCATGACAATCATGGCCAGGAGCATGGCAGCAGGCAGGCATGGGGCTGGAGCAGTAGCTGAGAGCTTACATCCTGATCCACAGACAGGAGAAAAAGACAGAGAAAGAGGGGCTTTGAAATCTCAAAGTCCACGCCTAGTGACATACCTCCAACAAGACCATGCGTTCTGATCCTTTCTAAATAGTCCACCAACTGAGAACCAAACATTCAAATTATTAGCCTATTAGCTAATAATGGCCTACAAAGGCCATTCTCATTCAGAGCCCAATTCAAATCACAATGGCTAATGCTACCTAATTTCAAGTGCTATAAGTTACAATAATCAGGTTCTTGTGACGAAAAACAAAACAAAAAAAAAAATCAATGAAACAGAACACTGTCCAAAAATAATCATTTCAGTTTATGAATAACTGACTTCTTACAAAGATACAGGAGCAACACAACAAATTATGCTACAAAAATCAGATTTGAAGGGACGGAGGGAGGGAAAGTGCTAAAGAGGACTCCTGCAAATGAGTACAGGTGTAGCAGAGAGAGGCCAGAGACCCACATCTCCCTGGAGCTACAGTTCAACATCATAAGCCACCCAACATGGGTGCTGGGAACCAAACTGGGGCCCTCTGCAAGAGCAGCGCATGAGGGTAACTGCTGAGCCAGCTCTCTGGATCCCAGAGGGTTGATTTTGAAGTAATTATTAAAAGAAAGAAAGGAAAAGGCAAAGAATGTAAGGAATATTTGCAAATCATATACTTGATAAAGGCCTTGTATTCAGAATATGTGAATAACTATGAAATCAGCAATAACAAAATGAACACAAATCTTTTTTTCAAAAATGCATTTTTGTTTGTTTGTGTGTTTGTTCCTGTGTTAAAAAATAAAAAAATAAATGAGCAAAAGATTGGTTGTCTTGGATGGAGAGGAAAGTTTGGGGGCAGGGAACAGGGAAAGGTCACTAATAGACACAAGGAAGCCTCAGAAAGAAGGGACAGAAATGGTCGATAACTGGGTGGTAGTAAATGATTCACAGATGCACACATACATCAAAACTCATTCGATCACAGGCTTTAAACATGGGCAGTTTATTACATATCAAACTATACCTCAGTTTGTTTGGTTTTTTTTTTTTTTTGGTTTTTCAAGACAGGGTTTCTCTGTGTAGTCCTGGCTGTCCTGGAACTCACCCTGTAGACCAGGCTGGCCTTGAACTCAGAAATCCACCTGCCTCTGCCTCCCAAGTGCTGGGATTAAAGATGTGCGCCACCACCGCCTGGCTATACCTCAGTTTTTAAAAATTATGATACTGTACATCTGTAATCCTAGCACTTGGAAGGCTGAGGCAAGAGAATTGCAAGTTCAAAGCCAGCCAAAGCTAGTGGGCATAATGTTTTTGTGCACTGTGTAAAGATTACCCTTGTATTATTCAAACGCTGTTTTCTCTGTTCCCATATCTAGCTGCAATCCAGACAGGGCACTGTAATACTTATACCAAGTATTTCCTGTTTCAAGTTTCTGGTAAACATCACTCCCCATTTGTTCTCTGACTCGTCAATAAAAGCTGATCAGCCAATGGTGGGGCAGAAGAGAGAAAAGGGGTGGGCTTCCACCAGCCAAGGGAAATAGAGAAAGAGGAGAAAGTAGGGATTTGCCATGAGGAAGAGGTCCCAGAGATGTCATGAGAAAACATACCTGAAGCCCGGAGAGCCAGACCAGTACTAAAATGCGAGTCTGTCAGGGACTTTGGCTTGGAGGGAGCCAGATTAGCTTAGAGGATCCAACTATATCAATAACTGCCCAGGTAGTGTGCTTGTGAAGTATAGATGAAGACCAACCCTTGCCACCTACAGACAAGGGAAGTCCTTGCCATCTCATTCCCTAAAGACCAATCAGTTTAAAAAGTCACACTGTTCTGCCAATCACATGGTGCCTAATGACTGCTGCCCTAAAAACTATAAAAACTGGCCAAAACTGGCTGCCCAGGGTCGCTGCCTCTCCTTTAGGTGCAGGACGACCTCAATGCATTGGAACAATAAAATTCCTCTTGCTTTTTACATCGATTCTCAGCTCAGCATGTTTCACTCAGGGGGTTCCTGATAAGTTAAGGCTTGCCAGAGTCTTACAGACTGAAAACAAGTGACTTGTTAAAAATGACTGCAAGTGAGTAATGTTACTATTTCAGTTGCTGCATTATGAAATGGAGATAAAATGGGAAAGGACAATTTACTTTCAAGAATAATTGTCAGTCTACAGGAGCAGCCCAGCACAAGACACTAGAGACAGACAGCCTTAAGTGCCATAGATTGTCAATAAATCCCAGAAGGAAACAGCAGTCACTAGCGGATACTGTGCCATAGAAGGTACTATGCTGTAGGGCTGTACTGTCCTAAGAGGTTTGAGTCCACTTCATTTAATGCTCCAATAATTCATTGAGATGAATTCTTAGTGTTATTATCATCTTAACATCTGGCTCAATCAGGGTCCTGTACTTTGCAATCATACAATGAAAAGTGCAGGACTCTAATTCTAAAGGAACAGAAATACATTTGTATATGTGTGTGTGTGTGTGTGTGTGTGTGTGTATGTGTATATGTATAATTGCATAATATATATTATAATTGTATAATTATAATATACATACATATGTAATATATACATATATTCTATATATATACATATATACATAAAATGTCTGTTTTATTCATATATTATATATTTATATTATAAATTACAGATAATTCATATATAAATACATTATATATTATTTAATATATCATATATACAATTTCTGTTCCTATGGAGAACCCCAACTTATACACCAACCCAATTACTTTCCACATCATTACCCTCTCATTTCCAACCTTTAGGTTCTTGCAGGGTCTAAGCAGGCACTCCAGGGCTCTCAGGGGGTTCCATGCTCTGAGCCAACTATACCTACTGCCTGGGGGACACCTAATTGGCAATGAGTTGCATCCTACCTATCAGGTTTAACAAGATTTGAACATAGTGGAATGGGAATTGTCTTAGGGTTTCTATTCCTGCACAAACATCATGACCAAAGTGCAAATTGGGGAGGAAAGGATTTATTCAGCTTACACTTCCACATTGCTGTTCATCACCAAAGGAAGTCAGGACTGGAACTTAGGCAGGTCAGGAAGCAGGATCTGATGCAGAGGCCATAGAGGGATGTTACTTACTGTCTTGCTTCCCCTGGCTTGCTCAGTTTGATTTCTTATAGAACCCACGACTACCAGCCTAGGGAATGGCACCACCCACAAGGGACCCTATCCCCTTGATCACTAATTGAGAAAATGTCTTACAGCTGGATCTCATGGAGGCATTTCCTCAAGGGAGGTTCCTTTCTCTGTGATAACTACAGCTTGTGTCAAGTTAACACAAAACCAGCCAGTACAGGAATGGACTCGGCAACATTCCATAGAACTAAGTAACCTGTGCAAAATGACTTGCCTGCCACCTGAACTTAAGGGACAGTCGTACCTAGTGGTTACAGAAATGCCAAATTTGATGGTCTGAGCTGGAGGTGGTTTCAATTTGGCTCTGCTTTACTGGTGACAGCCATATTTCCAAGGGTCACTGGAGGATGCCTATGTTCTCCAGGATGGCCTTAGGGTAGTCAAAAATGCAGTAATGCCTGGAGCCAGCCAGACCTGCTCTCCTTCCTCCTCCTCATTCCACTTTGAATAATGGTCTTGTCATGTAACCCAGGCTGGCATCCTGATCATCTGGCCTCAGCCTCCAAAGTCCTCTGATTACAGGTGTGTGTTGCCACAATGGCCAGCTAGATGTCAGTCTTCAGATATGAAGGCTAACCTGAGTATGTAGCAAGACCCTATTTCACAAAAATAAAAACAAAACCAAAAATTGCAAACATTCCTTGGAACTTGGAGAAACGAGAAGGCTACTCAGATGTCTTCTATAATTCATCCTGGCCCTGTTGGCTTCTTAACATTCCTTCCTGGAGACTAGTGATACTGGAACTTTCTAGAAGACTTCTGCTATGTCATCAAGTACTTACTACGAATCAGACTCTCTATGTAAGTGGATCTAAATGAGTTTACCCACCCCACCCAAATATATAAAAGAGTATTCTGTCATAATTTTACAAAGGAAAAATCAGACAGTGTAGGTAACTTCTCTAGTGTTCTACAGATCAAGACAGAACATGGATTTGAACCCAGGCATCTCACTCCTAAGCTCCACGCAGCATACTTAGTAACCCTTATGATGCCTCTCTGTCTTTTCCCCCAGTGTCCCTGGATGGCTAAGAAATCGACAATCTCCTCCCCTCTGGATTATTTATAAGCTCTCAAGCCTCATGAAGGCCTCAAAAGTCCTGTAGGACTGGATCTGACCTCTAAAGACATATTCCTCAAGCATTAGCTGAGCAGGGCTTTGTTTGCCCAGGGAGTGGCACTATTTGGAGGTGTGGCCTTGTTGGAGTAGGTGTGTCACTCGGGGTGTGGGCTTTAAGACCCTTGTCCTAGCTGCCTGGAAGCCAGTATTCTGCTAGCAGCCTTCAGATGAAGATGTAGAACTCTAAGTTCCTTTTGAACCATGCCTGTCTGGATGCTGCCATGCTCCTGCCTTGATGATAATGAACTGAACCTCTGAACCTGTAAGCCAGCGCCAATTAAATATTGTCCTTATAAGAGTTGCCTTGGTCATGATGTCTGTTCACAGCAGGAAAACTAAGACAAGTAAGTACCTTCTTGTGGCAGCTCAGACGTAATGGATATTTGAGGGGGAAAGAATGTTATTTTTGCCTGCTGGCTGTTCTTGCTGGTGACTCTACCTTACTGCTGCAACTACTGCCCCCACCCTTCACTGACAATGAAATCCAGCTTCTTTGATCTTCCAAAGTGAACTGAAGACCAGTAGCTCTCCAGGAATTCTACAGGCCTTCAGAACCAGATTGGAATGGCTGGGTCGCTGTTAAACCTGAGATGCCCAAGAGAAACACCAGTTGCACAATTTTTGAGTCCAATTTAAGCAAGTGTTACTTAAATACTGATTAGGATGATAAACTCTGGCTAGGAAAATTCCAAGAAATATTCCTAAGAAATGGAGACAAGTGACAGTTTTCAGAGTCTTAAAAGGACAAAACTGGCCAGGCGGTGGTGGCGCACACCTTTAATCCCAGCACTTGGGAGGCAGAGGCAGGCAGATTTCTGAATTAGAGGCCAGCCTGGTCTACAGAGTGAGTTCCAGGACAGTCAGGGCTACACAGAAAAACCCTGTCCCGGACCACCCCCCCAAAAAAAGGACAAAATCATAAGGCCAGCGTATTTCCCCTCAGTGGCAAAGCAAATATCCTACTTCCTACTTGTGTATGTACCGCCTACATCCAATCAGGCACTAAGTGTACATCCTGATGTCTTTTCTACCCACATACCTCCTGCCTACACCTGATCAGGTATAACACAGTCAAACAAACTTATTTTTTTTGTTGTTGTTTTTTTTGAGACAGGGTTTCTCTGTGTAGCCCTGGCTGTCCTGGAATGCACTCTGTAGACCAAGCTGGCCTCAAACTCAGAAATCTGCCTGCCTCTGCCTCCCAAGTGCTGGGATTAAAGGCGTGCACCACCACTGCCCAGCTCAAACAAACATATTTAGGGGAGTAAAAACTTGCAGTTTCTTATCTCCCACAAACAATAGCCTCTAGCATCTCAGAAAGTCCTTGGGCAAGGGGCTTAGGCACAGTAGGCACAGTAATTAAAATTTAAAACATAACTTTGGTTCTCACAGTATCTAGATTGTAGCCACCAGGGCTCTTGGCTTTTCCAGTATGCAGGCAGCCATTGTTAGATTCCCCAGCCCCTATCATGTTAACCATTCTAAAAACAAATCCCTTTTATAACATATATTCATTCTGTTAGTTCTTCTCCTCCAGAGAACGTTGATTAATACAGGGAGTGTGGCCAGACTCTAAGTTACCGCTCTTCACTCAACACAATCCTGCTTCTAGGAGGCAGTTTGAAAAGGTGGACGATGTCGTTCAGCTGGTAGAGAGTTTAGCCTGCACCAGCACAGCGTAAGGATCTGGTAGCTAAAGGCCGGAAAGGTTGGAGACTAGACACCCTGAGCGTGGTGTGTGTGTGTGTGTGTGTGTGTGTGTGTGTGTGTGTGTGTGTATGTGTATCACAACAATGGTTGTAAAGCATCACAACCCAGCAGCTTGTGTTCCTCCAACGAAAATGAGTTTCCTAGGTAAAGGATTTTATAATAATTAGCTTTACTACATTTTCTTACCGTTTTTTTTTTTTTTTAAAGAAAGCCCAGTGATGATTTGGAAAATGTGCTTAGGAGTGAGATGCCTGGGTTCAAATCCATGTTCTGTCTTGATCTGTGGAACACTAGAGAAGTTACCTACACTGCCTGATTTTTCCTTTGTAAAATTATGACAGAATACTCTTTTATATATTTGGGTGGGTGGGTAAACTCATTTAGATCCACTTACATAGAGAGTCTGATTCGCAGTAAGTACTTGATGACATAGCAGAAGTCTTCTAGAAAGTTCCAGTATCACTAGTCTCCAGGAAGGAATGTTAAGAAGCCACCAGGGCCAGGATGAATTATAGAAGACATCTGAGCTGGGCGGTGGTGGCGCACGCCTTTAATCCCAGCACTTGGGAGGCAGAGGCAGGCAGATTTCTGAGTTAGAGGCCAGCCTGGTCTACAGAGTGAGTTCCAGGACAGCCAGGACTACCCAGAGAAACCCTGTCTCGAAAAACAAAAACCAAAAACAAACAAACAAACAAACAAAAAGAAGACATCTGAGTAGCCTTCTCATTTCTCCAAGTTCCAAGGAATGTTTGCAATTTTTGTTTTTGTTTTTATTTTTGTGAAATAGGGTCTTGCTACATAGTCAGGCTAACCTTGAACTCACAATCTTCATCCCTCAGCCTGCCAGGTGCTAAGACACTGGGTGTGTGCCACACTCCTGAGATGTGTGCACTCAGACCATTTCCTTCTCTAGCTCTTGGCTTAAGTTTCAACTTTGTGACGTCCTTCACAGTCTTAGATTTCTTCATTCAGCTCACAACCATGACACACATAAAGCAAGTGGTACTGTAGGAAACCATGTCACTCACAGCCCTAGACTCTTCCAGAAAGAAGCATAAGACAAAGGAAAACCCCAGACGTGTATTTCCAAGGAGGGTTGGTGGCTCTTAGCCACTCTGGCCTGTCTTGGCTAGGGTTTCTATTGGTGAGGCAAAAATGCCATGACCCTGTCCTTCCCCCACCCCCCTAAAGAAAGCAAGTTGGAGAAGAAAAGGTTTATTCAGCTTATACTTCCACAACTGTTCATCACTGAAGGAACTCAGGAACTCAAACAGGGCAGGAACCTGGAGGCAGGGGCTGATAAAAAGACCACGGAGGGGTGCTGCTTACTGACTGACTTCCCATGGCTTGTTCAGCCTGCTCTTTTTTTGTTTGCTTTGTTTTTTTTGTTTTGTTTTTGTTTTTTGTTTTTTCAAGGCATGGTTTCTCTGTCTAGCCCTGGCTGTCCTGGAACTCACTCTGAAGACCAGGCTGGCCTCGAACTCAGAAATCCGCCTGCCTCTGCCTCCCAAGTGCCAGGATGCTCAGCCTGCTTTCTTATAAAACTCAGGACCTCCAGCCCAGGGATGGCACTCTTTACAATAGGCTAGGCCCTCCCCGCTTGATCACTAATTGAGAAAATACCCTACAGCTGGATCTCATGGAGGCATTTCCTCAACTGAGGTTCCTTTCTCTTTGATGACACTGGTTTATATCAGGTTGACACAAAACCAGCCAGTACAGGAAGAAACTTTGACCCTAGAAAAACACAGATTTTGACATACACACAAGTATATGCAATGTCAGGAGCTCTTAGACTCCATCCATCTGGTATTTCCTCACAGTCTGAGGGACCCTAGTAGGACAGATACCATCTTCAGTACCTTCCCAAACAGTCACCTCAGAGTCATGGCAGCAGGGAGATAACCATCTACTCTCCTCCCCTCCCCTCTGCCTTCACATGAGCAAGAGGTACCAGTACCAGGAAATAACCACTGCCTGAAGAAAGGCTAGAACACGGCAGGCAATCAACCCCAGCTTAAACCCAGCCTTCAGGCAGTAGAGAAGCTGGGAAGCTGGAGGTTCTGAGCTTCCAGAAGCTTCATGGTTTCAGTAAACCCCTTAGGAAGCACAGGCAACAGTGTGGTCATGGCTGGGGAATCTGACAGTGAGAAGTTAGCCCTGAAGTATTTCCAGGACTATCATGAGAAGCTCTCCGAAGACTGACTGAATAATTTTATGTGCATCTCACCAAGATGAACGAAAAAGAGAAAAAGGGGAAGGTCTGGGTACTAGGTCCTAGGTGTGGTGTAGGAGAGTGTTTATTGTAGATAAAAGGGAGAGCATAGCCAGAGGCAGAGACATCTAGGATTGTCCAGAATGGACATGCCCCAGAGCATGTGAGGAGAGAGGAGAGGGGGAGGGAGAGGAGGGAAGGAACCAGGTGCAACAGCCAGGAGAGCAAAAGGTAAACGAGGTGGGTGGAGGCGGGGTGGCTGGTAACCAAAATGGCTACATTCTATAGGGAAGAGCATCTGGGGGGAGGAGAGCCCAGTTCCTGGTCTGTAGAGTTCAGGGTTAGAGGCCAGGGTATGCCAGCCCTATCAGTGTAACAGGTAGGGACTGAAGGATGCTGGGAGAACCTGGGAGGCAGGTTCACTTTGATATGCTCCATAGGTATGTCCCAGGGTTTGAGACTTAACGTAAAATACTTCCCTTTGAGATGGTGTCTTACCAGTTAACTTAGGCTTTGTTGGAATTCACTGTGTCCAGGCTGACCTCACACTCAAGATCTTATTGCCTGCACATCCAGGGAACTTGTAATGCAGGCATGTGCTACCATGTGTGGCCTTGTGTTTTACCACAACTTTGGCAACATAGTGAGACACTGTCTCAAAAACTTATCTATCTATCTATCTATCTATCTATCTATCTATCTATCTATCTAT
>JANHMN010000015.1:18761947-18788172 GCA_030674055.1 Rhabdomys pumilio | reverse complement strand
TATCTATCTATCTATCTATCTATCTATCTATCTATCTATCTATCTATCCATCCATCCTTCTTCCCTTCCCTCCTTCCTCCATTTTGGTGTCTCTGTGTACATTCACATTATGATGAATGTGCAGAGGGCAGAGGACAGCTTGCTAGAGTCAGTTCTCCCCTTCCATTATATGGAGCCCAGAGATCAAACTCAGATCGAGCTAGGCAGCAGGCACCTTTACTGGCTGAGCCCCCTCACCAGCCAAGTTTAGCATAACTTTGAAAAAAAAAAGTTCCCAAGCCTAAAATTGAGATGTAGTTGGTACAGTGCTCACCTAGCAGGCACAAAGCCCTGGGTTCCATCCTTGGCACCAAAACAAAACAGAAACAACCAAAAACACACATACCTTATAATTCTGGCACACAGAAGTTCAAGAGATCAAAAAGTTCCTCAGCTACACAGAAAGTTTGAGGCCAGCCGAGGCTACAGAAGGCCATGTCTCAAAAAGAAAGTGGGGGAAGGAGGGGGTTTCTAGGCAGTAACTCCTCCAGATCTTTTAGGGTCTGTCACTACAGGAGTTTCGGCACCATTTTGGTCTGTTGTGAGCTGTTGCTTCCTGTTTCAGCAGGAAGTTGATGATGGGAGGTCCACTGTGGACCAGTTGGTGGAAGGAACATAGAACTATGGGAAATAGGTGGGCTTTGCTGGAGGGGGTTACAATGGTTTACAGGTTTGTCCTGTCTTCCTTCTCTTTGCTTTTTTTTTTTTTTTTTTTTTTTTTAATTCTTGAGAATGAAAAGGCTTTTCCTAGTCATCAAGTTTTGAAACAGCAGGTGGCGATGTCCAGCAAACTTGGGCACTAGCAAGAAACCTGAACTTTGAACTTGAGAATTGGTCACCTATAGCCTGCTAACAACCTCCTTTTATGACTACAGCCAAATATGGTGCTGGATGTAGGACTTTTCTTCCTCTTTAAGCTTTGCAGAACTCCTCAGTGAGTCACACAGAATGCAGCTGGGATCTGAGATCATGAGAATAAGTGTGTGAGTGTGTGTGTGTGCGTTCGGTCGTGTGTTTGGTTGGTCAAGAGAGAGAGAGAGAGAGAGAGAGAGAGAGAGAGAGAGTGTGTGTGTGTTCCAATTTCAAATGCCTCTGGAATGCAGTTCTGCTAAAGTCCTGGGTGGAGGCCACCTGAAGTCTTTCTGGAGAGGTGAAGAAATTCAGAGGCGTCTCCATGCTTGTTCTGCCCAGCACACAGCACTTTCAGTAGCTCCTCCAGCTCCTTGTGGTTCTGAGTTTGGTACATTTCCTCAGGAAGCTGAGTTTGATGATGGCATTCATTTTTATCCCAGCACTTAGGAGGCAGAGGCAGGCGGATCTCTGAATTAGAGGCCAGCCTGGTCTACAGAGAAAGTTGGAAACCCTAGTTTTGATCCTCAAAACTACCAAAAGACAAAACAAAAACAGAGGGAGCTGGAATTCTGCAGTAAAACATACCTTAGCTTTATATTTGTTAGAAGTATTCTTTTTAAAGCACTTTTATTTCATGGAGGTGGGGCATGATTCACATGCGCCATCACACAAGTGTGGATGCATGAGAACAACGTGTAGAAGCCAGTTTCATGCTTCCACCATAAATCACTCTTTCAGTCTCATGGGTCCTGGGGATTAAACTCAGGTCTTCAGACTTACCAGTAAGCATGTTTACCTGCGGAACCATCACACCAGCCCCTGATTTATTTTTATGTTTATATGTATGACTGGTGTGTGTGTGTGTGTGTGTGTGTGACACATGTGTCTGGTGCCTTCAGAGGCCAGATGAAGGCATCAGATCTCCTGGATGTGGAGTTACAGAAGGAAATGAGGTGCCAGTGTATGCTGAGAACCAAAGTGAATTCTCTATAAAAGTCCTCCTAACCACCACGGAGATGTCTTCCCAGCCCCACCTTAGACATATTTTAAAATTAAATTGTATGTTTTTTTTTAAAAAACATACTTGCTTTTGAGTATGTGTGTAACTTTGGGTATAGGTGCATTGGATTCCCTAGAGTTGAAGCTACAAGCCTTAACTTCAAACTTG
This sequence comes from Rhabdomys pumilio, assembly GCA_030674055.1. NCBI lineage: Eukaryota > Metazoa > Chordata > Mammalia > Rodentia > Muridae > Rhabdomys > Rhabdomys pumilio. The sequence goes on along the minus strand of JANHMN010000015.1, from coordinate 18,786,113 downwards.
AGAACTGGTCTTGCACACAGTCTGGCAACCAGGATGTGATCTTGCATTACCCGGAGTCGAAGTTATAGGTGGCTGTGAGCCGTTCCATGTGGGTGCTAGCCGTGAAACAGGTCCTCTGGAAGAGCAGCAAGGGCTCTTAACTGATGAGCCCCATCTCCAGCCTGTTGACTTATTGTGTGGGAGTGGGGCATGTGTGTACCAGAGCGTGCACTGGAAGGTAGGGGACAACTTCTGGAAGTTGGATCTCTCCTTCCGTCATGTGAATCCCAGAGGTTGAATTTATCAGACATGGCAGCAAGTGCCTTTACCCATTGAGCTATCTGGCTTGCCCCTTAGATTTTTTTTTTGTTTTGTTTTGTTTTTTTGTTTTTTTCGAGACAGGGTTTCTCTGTGTAGCCCTGGCTGTCCTGGAACTCACTCTGTAGACCAGGCTGTCCTTGAACTCAGAAATCCACCTGCCTCTGCCTCCCAAGTGCTGGGATTAAAGGCGTGCGCCACCACCGCCCGGCAGATGTATTTTTAATGTCCAGATTGTTGTTGTTGTTGTTGTTGTTGTTGAGCAAAGAAAAGAAAGGTTCAGAAGGGATGAGCAAATAGGAGGTGGCCTCATGGTACCTTCATGAGGGTCAAAGCCTTGAAATGAGAGGAATGTTAAGCCTCATGAGTCAGCCATCAGTTTATCCCTGGGCCTTGCTTCCATGGAAGACAGGGTTCTGGGAAGTGAAAATCCAGCACTGGTCCCACAGCTCCAGCAAGTTATAAAGTGGCAAGGACGCTGAAGCCCTCAGAGGTCAGGACACACGGTCTCTCCTCCGCCCTGTTTGCTTCCGTTTGCCTTTCTCCCGGTGCCTTTGGTTTATACAGCTTAACTTTATGTATGTGAGTTGGAGACAACCTCGAATCCTTCTGTAGAACAGGGCAGGGAACAAAGAAACTGAAAGAAAACGCTAAAGGACTCGATGCTTGATGCAGACTGAACCACTTGTTACTGTAAGAAACTGTCATCCTTGGGTGGTCAGAACACGAGAGTACTTGTGGAGGAAGGGCCTCCTCCCAGAGCAAGATGGCAGAGCCTCCCTGGTCTGAACCTTAGGCTGCTGAGATTCCTGATGAGAAGCCCCTGGATGGGTATGCCATTATTAACTTGTGATCCTTCCCCGAGCCATGACTACAGAGCTTATAAATTCATAAAACCAGAACACTGTAAGTGACTTTTATGAAAGGACGCTGTGAGGATTAGGAAGTGGCTCAGGGGTAGAGTGCTAGCCTAGCATGGGAAAGGCCCTGGGTTTGATTCTCCAACAACACACACACACACACACACACACACACACACACACGAGAGAGAGAGAGAGAGAGAGAGAGAGAGAGAGAGAGAGAGAGAGAGAGACTGAGATAACAAGCAAAACGTAAACATAAAACAGCACAGAACCACTGAACCACTGCTCCACGTGTGGCTTGCTTGTTTCTTTCATTTTATTTTCCATTGCAGGTGTCCTTCTCCTAAGCAATCACCTTCCTCAGGTCAGTGAGACTGTCTTAAGATTCTCATATATACCTCTTCCAAGGCTAGACCGAAAACAACACCGTGCTTGTTTGCCAAGATTCTCAAGATCCTTGGTTTTCTGTTTTGTTTTGTTTTGTTTTGTTTTGTTTTGTTTTGTTTTGTTTTTTGAGACAGGGTTTCGGTTTCTCTGTGTAGCCCTGGCTGTCCTGGAACTCACTCTGTAGACCAGGCTGGCCCTGAACTCAGAAATCCGCCTGCCTCTGCCTCCCAAGTGCTGGGATTAAAGTCATGCGCCACCACTGCCCCTGCTGACCCTTGGTTTTCTTATCTCTGTGAAAATCTACTTCTCCTCCAGATGACTGACAGAGAACAGCTCTAGTCCCTATCGGCCCAATACATCAAGTATTGACCTTGATAAAAGCTCCTGGGTGTGTGTGGGGTGTGGCAGGGCACTCCTTCTTTACATATTCATAGACCTGAGTTCTCACTTTCAGGCCCTCTGTTCACCCTTCCTTGACAGTTATTCTTTTAATTCATCATTTTCAAACAAGATGTTTCTTAACTTCAGCACCTACTTTAGCTGCTTCCCTATAGAAGGTGATTATACTCTATCCAACATTTAGAAGTTTTTCCCAGATTTCCCAGAAGTATTGTAACCACAGGCATCTAAACATTAAAAGGTCATCCTTACCAACAAATTAGGTTCCAAAGGGTTTGGGGGATGAAAGAGACCACAGAGATAGATTTTATCCAGTGCCATGGAAGTCATCTCACTGCAGACTGGACAATCTTATGGCAGCATTTTCTCAATTGAGGCTCCCTCTTCTTAGATGACGATACCTTGTATCAAGTTGGCAAAAAAATCTAACCAGCACAATGGGTGACACTTGCCATGTAGGCCTGACAATTAGAGTCCATGCTAATGATATCCATGCTAAGGAGAAAAGAGAGAGCAGACATCATAATGTTGTCATATGGCCTCTCTGTACACTACCTGTGGCACACATATGTGCATACATAATACACACATCATACATACACACATACATATCATACACACATATACATATCACACACACACACACACACACACACACACACACAACACATGTACTGGACAGAACAGTGTTCTGAAACATGGTGTAGATTGAAGAGCTCACGGGCAAAGGCTGAGACTGAAATCCACAGCACTGGCTGTCCAGCATATTCATGCATTAAAAAGTGATTCTTGGCAGGACAGTGGAAGCACACACCTTTAATCCCAGCACTTAGGAGGCAGAGGCAGGTGGATCTCTGAGTTTGAAGCTAGCCTGGTTTACAGAAGGAATTCTAGGATAGCTAGGGCTACACAGAGAAACAGTCCTGAAACAAAAAACAAAACAAAATGACAAAAAGTAATTCCTGACTCCCTAACATTATATGTCAGGGAAATGTTTGTACCTCCGTGGAAACCGACATTATCTGCAGCACACCCTGGGGCATCCTGTTTGGAGCTATTTTGCAGCGCTGTAAGCTATAGACAACCACTAACAATGCAACATTCATGAAAACCAATTGTCTAGCTACGACACTGCCCCTGCTCCACCGTGGAAAAACCAGTTCTGCTTCCGTCTGCCATTTGTTAAAATATCTCTGACCTATAAATGTGTCTGTTTTTGAGGGCTCACCTCTGAACAGGTCATAGCATCTTACCAGCTTTTCTTATTAATAAATTACATAAAATTTGAATAACCACCTTATAACTGTTTGAGAGTTATGATTTCATCTTTATCTTGTTTTTAATTTTGGGTTTTTGTTTTGTTTTGTTTTACTTTTTTTTTTTTTTCCAGACAGGGTTTCTCTGTATAGTCCTGGCTGTCCTGGAACTCACTCTGTAGACCAGGCTGAACTCAAACTCAGAAATCTACCTGCCTCTGCCTCCCTAGTGCTGGGATTAAAGGCATGTGCCACCACTGCCCAGCTTCTTTTTTCTTCTAAACACTTTTACATTTATTTATTATCTGTGTGTACGCATGTACATGGGTTTGCCATGCACACTTGGAGAGCTCAGAGGACAATATGTAAGAGTCAGCTCCCTCCTTCCACCATGTGGGGCTTGGGAATTGAACTTGGATCCTCAGGCTTGGAGGCACATGCCTTTCTTTACCATGGAGCCATCTGGCAACCCTTAGGGTCTGTTTCCTTATGGTACTGTAGGTCATGCCCAAGGCCTTGACCGTGCTGATCATGCACTCTGCTACTGAGGCACACATCCTGCCTCATGACTTCATATCTAAAAATTAACTATTAACAATACACAAAAATTAGTTCCAGGGCTAGCCTGCAGCTCAGGTGGTAGGCTTTGCATAGCATGCAGAAAGCCCTGGATTCAATCTCCATGATCATAAATCAGACTTGGTGGCACTAGCCTGTGATCCCAGCACTTCAAAGGTAGAGGCAGGAGATCTGAAAGTCAGGTCATCCTCAGCACTTTACAGCCAAGGACCAGTGAGAAGGCTGATCGAGCAGGGATGCTGCCAAGCCTGACGACCTGAGTTTGATATCTGGGACCCGCGTGGTTCAAGGAGAGAAAGACTCCTGCACTGTGTCTTCTGGCCCCTACGTGCATGCCTGTATGTACACATGTTCACATACACGTGCATATACATTAATGTAATTTTACAAATGGAAGAAAAAAAAAGAGAAATTGAGGGGAAAAACATCCAGGTGGTTTGCTAATCTAAATAGGAAAAGGAAAGCTACGAAAACACCCCATAACACACTGACCGTGTGAGAAAAGACTGATAAATCAAATCGCATTAAACTTAGGAGCTGCCTTTCAGCAGGCAATGCCACTGAGTATAAAGGGAGCAGGTCAAAGGTCAGAGAAGATGTGCGTGCTATGTTACCTTGCCTTGCTTTTGTTTTAAATAGGAGCTCCTTCCACTGTTGAGGTTGGTCTTGAATTTACTATGTAGTACGGGTTGTCTCAAACTCTTGGCCCTCCTGCCTCAGCCTCCTGTCAGCTAAGATAGAAAAATATTACTAAGAAAACAGGGCAGGGAAAGTCTACAAAAGACATGCCCAAGTGCATCACAAAGACCTTGCGCATGTGGCAGAAAGAGAAAGATCACTATAGATATTGGGGAATTATAAATCTGCATTACTGCTCAGCCCACAGAGGGAAATGCTTCTTAAAAATACAGCAACAATGAAGGTGAAGACGACGGTGGAAAACTGGGTCTTTCAAACATCAGGAGGAGTATGAATTGGCATAGCCTCCTACTAAACTGTTTGGTAATACCTTTTAGTGACAAACATCTACTTACCCCACGACTAGCAATTCCATTCCTGGGTGTGAGCATTCATCTGTGTACATGACCCAAAACAGTCATAGGAGGAGATGTAGTAACTGTATCCCCCCAATCCTTTGGCTGCTGTAAAAATATACTCGAAGCAGCTTTATAACTTAAAAACATAGAAATTTGCTCTCTCCCTGGTGTTCTAGAGGTTAGAATTCTAAAGTCAGAGTATCACTAGTGCTGAGATCACTCCAGGGACTCTGGGCGAGATTTTATTCCTTGTCTCTTTCAGCTTCCAGTTTCTCAGTACGTATGTCAGAGGCTGTGTCACATCACTGGGGCTAAGATTTAACACATAAGCTCCAGGGGATGTTGTGTGACCCAGAGTCATGTCTAAGCCCCAGGTAGAGTACCAAAGAAAGGATTCTGCCCAACCCAGCTCTGTGAACCAATGAGTTGATTGCTGTCACTTACAAGAGCATGGCCAAGGGTCACTCAGTGGAGTATGGAGTGATTCAAAAGCAACTAGATCACAAAAAGCCCACTCTTCTCAGGACAGCTGCATCCCAGGTGCTCCATGGGGGACTCTCCCCTCCCCAGCAACTAGTTACCGCTTGAGTAACCTTGGCAACGGGCCTTGTGGATCTTGCAGCTTCCTGAGCTTCTTGAGCAAAACTCCTTCCTATATGCCACAAACGGCTCTAGAAAAATCAAGCTGGGAATAAAGATTACTTTCTCATCTGCAGCCCAGTGTTCTACTCCTGATATACACCCCCCCCTTTATTTTTGTAATAAGAACAAATAAATAAACTTTAAATTTTAAAAGTGTTAGTTCAGTGCAGTGCTGTAGCAGTTGCAGAAATAGATGCTGAGGGTTTGAATGATTTTTTTTTCAAAGATTTATCTATTTTGCCCGCAGTGGTGGCACATGCCTTTAATCCCAGCACTTGGGAGGCAGAGGCAGGTGGATTTCTGAGTTTGAGGCCAGCCTGGTCTACGGAGTGAGTTCCAGGACAGCCAGCCAGGGCTACACAGAGAAACCCTGTCTTGAAAAACAAACAAACAAACAAACAAACGAACAAAAAAAACCCAAAAGATTTATCTATATTACTTATATAAGTACACTATAACTGTCTTCAGACACACCAGAAGAGGGCATTGGATTCCACTACAGATGGTTGTGAGCCACCATGTAGTTGCTGGGATTTGAACTTAAGACCTCTGGAAAAGTAGTCAGTGCTTTTACTTGCTGAGCCATCTCTCCAGCCCCTGGTTTGAGTCATTTATGTCTCTTTTACTTAACTGTCTTCTACTCACCAGGAATTGGAAGACCTAGATAGTTAGCAATGATGATTCAGAGGTGAGGTGCCTATTTCCTGTGTAGAGAGAATAAAGCAGTGTTCAATCAAAGTGCCATGGAACAATGTAGAAAATAGGAGACAGGAGGTCTTTGTACAGAAAGTAGAAGTGGAGGCACCTCTGTTCTATGACCATGGAATTATAGAGGAATCTAGGGCTTTCTCTGAAAGGTTTTGACAAGACCTTCATGCTATCAATGATACAGGCTTGTTCAGCAGAGGCATCAAGGATGCAGAAAAGATCGAAGGACATTATCTCCATCCATTTCTGACAGTTTTTTATTTCAAAACTTTGTGTGTGGGGTGGGGGGTGGGGGGAGGATGGTTGTGTATTTCTTCTTCTTGGCAATACTGTGCATGAATTCAGGGTTTTCATGAGTATCAGACAAGGGCTCTACTTCTAAGACACACAGGGCAATGATGGTAGAGACCTACACTTCCTCCATGAGTCAGCCAAGAAACTCTTTTTCATTCCCTGTCATAGTTTGCTTTCAGTTCAGTTGCTGTGATGAACGCCATGCTTAAAAACAACTGGGTCTGTGTATCCCTGGTCAGCTCATAGCCAGTCACCAAGGGAAGTCAGGACAGGAACCCAAGGCAGGATCTCAGGGGCAGGAACTGAAGCAGAGGCCATAGAGGGATGCTGCTTACTTGGTCCCTGCTTTTTAATACAACCCAGGACCAGCCCAGGGGTGGCACCACCCAGAGGAGTGGGCTGGGCTTTCTCACATCAATTCACTAATCAAGAAAAACGCTTCACAGACACACCTATAGGCCAATCTGATGGAGGTGGTCTTTCTCAGTTTGAGTGTCCATCTTCCCAAATATATCTAGATTTTTGACAGAAACTAACCTGTATACTCCTCAAACCTTCACACAGAAGGCAGTCACAGCCAATCCAGTGGGCAGGTGCCAAGGCAGCTGGACACAAGAGGCTAGACAGCTATTTACCAAGAGCTGGGTGAATGAATCACAGTGTGAGGACATTTGTCACCACCACACCCTGGAATCTGCAGCAAAGGATGAAAACAGGCAGCCATTATTACCAGACTCTTCCAGCCCCTCCTCTGGACTGCCTGCCAAATCAGCCACCTAAAATCCCCAGGGATCAGTTCTGGAGTTAACCCCTCCTGCGACAGTGGTTGGCAATTAGGACGGCAGTGACAAGGGTCCCTTTTGCTTGTCTGGGTTCTTCTCTCTTCCCCTAGCGCGGATGAGGAAGCTGCTGGCTGGCCACGGCCACTACAAATCTGCATTCCTGATGGACAGGAGCTGCCTGGCCAGCCTGGCCGCTGCCTCTGGAGAGGCCTGGGAGCCTTCCTGCTCCCAGCTGCGCTCTGCTGCCTTTGCAGGAGGACAGCTGCCCTGCCTGTCCAGTCTAACCAGCCCTGCACCTTGTCTGTGTGCTCAGGGTTGACTGAAACTCTCTTCCTCTTTCAGTTGGACCCAGGAGTAGGCGGAGCAGGTGGGAGTAGGCGGGGCAGGCGGGAGGAAGAGCAGTTCCCACTCCGCCCTAAACACGGGAGGTATTTACAAACATTCCCAATGACCCTGTAGGGTTGCAGGCCTGACTCTGGGATAGCCAGTTGCCTGGGAGTGGTAGTGCAGTTTGCTGGTGGGCGGTCAGAGCCTTCCCGACTTGTAGCCCTTGTCACTGTGCCGGTGTATCCCCCAGTCAGGTTGCAGTGTTGTCAAAAGGGGAGCAGACAGATTCTCACTCAGTCACTGAGTCTTAGAGACCTCAAGAAAAAGGAAACACCATCCTGTTGGTGCACATCTGGCTGGAAAACACCTGTAGGTGCACATCTGGCTGGAAAACACCTTGTCCACTCTTTATTGACATGTCAGATCCCCCTCACCACCACCACCGTCACGCCACCACTAAGCCAGATCCAGGCATCTCAGCTGATCCCAGCTGGAAGTCAAAAAAAAAAAAAAAAAAAAAAAAAGGGCTCTGGTGTGTGCTGGTGATGAGGTGGCAACTGCCCTCCCCATCCTGCCATCTCTCTCAGCCAGAATCTCTGTCTGACAGAAACCCAAACACATGAGGTCACAAGTGCTCATGACTTCTCCTTTTTTCACTCCACCTCCCTCTCTTTATCCCTTCTATGAGTGAAGACATGCTGTCCCCTGCTCATCCCAAGAGACTGTCCAGCTAGGGTTTAGTCCTTGCTTGCTTCTTGTGGAAGTAGCACAGAAGATGAGTCTGGTAGCCGAGCAACATGACCCAGGTCTGTAATCTCAGCCCTCAGAGGACAGAGACAGGACAAAGAGAAGTTTGAGGTCAGCTCGTTCTACGTGTGTGTGTGTGTGTGTGTGTGTGTGTGTGTGTGTGTGTGTAGTAAAAATAAATATTTAAAAAATTTAAAATTGCCGGGCAGTGGTGGCACACGCCTTTAATCCCAGCACTTGGGAGGCAGAGGCAGGCGGATTTCTGAGTTCGAGGCCAGCCTGGTCTACAGAGTGAGTTCCAGGACAGCCAGGGCTACACAGAGAAACTCTGTCTAGAAAAAAAATTTTTTTAAATTGTATGTGTATGGGTGTTTTGTTTGTATGTCTGTCTGTGTGACATACACACCTGGTGCCTGCAGAGGCTAGAAGGGACTGTCAGATCCTCTGGAATTACAGACAGTTATGAGCCACCATGTGTGTGCTGGGAATAGAACCTGTGTCATCTGGAAGAGGAACAAGTGTTCTTACCTGCTAAGCTATCTCTCCAATATATATATATATATATATATATTTAAAGTAAGTGTGGAGGAAATCAAGACTGTAGACTTATAGAGCCAATTTGGACCCCAGATATAGATTTCGTCTAGTGGGGGGGCCACTGGACACGCAGGACTGACTATAGACAGCAAGGATGGGTAGAGTGCAGGCAGATGGGACAGAGGGCAGACATCCCAGGGGAAAATGAAGGCAAACGGCTGTCACCAGCATGCTCTTCACACGCACTGACATCTGGAAACTGGGCTCAGTTTAAGGGTGCCACTGCTCACAGCCTTCCAGTGGCTAGCTCGCTAGGACTAACACTGAGGTATAAGCTCCAAATCCTGGTGTTTGATCCTGTTTTTTCTACCCCACTGCCAAGAAGTAGGAGAGTCAAACAAGTGACATGCCTTTCAGGCAGCTATGTCAAGTCGAACTTTCGGGAAATCTATGAGAAGCATCGAGGAATGAGGAATACGTAGGTAGATAAGAGGCAGCTGAGGCCCGAGGGAGAGAAACTCTCTAGGCTGCAGGCTTGTTTACCCAGAAGTCAAGGAAAACAAAGGGGTGGGACCCAAAAAGGAATGCCTTCAAGTCTAGTCTCTAAGTGAGAAGTTAATGCACCTGGCGGTAATTCAACACTGCAAGGGTTCCCAGATGTCAGGAAAGCAGTTGACTGGTTGATGGGAGGGAGCCAGTGGAGGGAAGGGATGCCTGGAAACCTTGGCCGACCTATGCAGGTAGCCACTCAGGCCTGAGAGCTTGACAATGTTATAGCGCGGGAGGTGTAGTCACTTCTCGTACGGGAGCCAGGGCACCAGGGTTCTATTCCCAGGTTTAATGTAGGAACTCGGATGTGTCGCACCTTTCCTGAACCTAAAAGCTTTCAAAGTTATATTTCCACTCTGAACACTCACCACAGGACATTTCAGCCTTTGAAGGATGACAAGAAACACACAGAAAAGTCATCAATCTACTAGACACTGACTGGGAACACGAAAGCTGAGTGGGAGGCCAGAGATGGAGCCCAGAACAGACGTAAGAGGCTTACGTAGGAAGAAATGGGGAACCGAGGGGTTTGGTTGGGCAACCCCATTTCCAGTTCCCCGTTCTTCCTCTTCCTAACCTAGCCTCACCTTATGTGGTGAGGGCAGGGTAGCACAAACCGGTCCCTTACCTACCCTCCGGTTCCCCGTCGCAGTCTCTCACAACATCCCTGGCGCCCCGCCCTCCTCCAGAGCAGTACCCAGGGAACCAGAGCAGGAGATACAGCCTCGGAATCGTGTGGCTTAACCGAGCATAGCTACCATTTTCGGAGCCCTTCCCATGTGCACGCAACTGTGCTGTAAACTTAAATGTATTACTTTCTTTACTGCAATCCAAGGAGTCACTGTCGCCTTGTTTTAGACAAGAAGAAACTGAGGCAAAATCTTGAGTAACCTACACAAGGTCACACATCCGCTGCTTGGCGGGGCAGGCTTGCTCCTGTTCCCTCGCACAGAGTCAGGCAGCTGAGGACCACTTATTGCATCCTTTCCTCTCTGATGCAAAAATCTTCAGGCAGCGCCAGCCCACGTGACCTTTAGGTCCTCTCCTCCTCCGAGAGGCCCGCCCCACGGGCAGGTGGCGCGCGGGCGCGGGGGCGTGGCGGGGGCGTGGCCGGAAGCCTTAAAGCGGCCCGGGAGCCGGGTGGGCGGTCCAGTCCGAGGACAGCGGCTACTTTCTGGCTTCCTAGCCGGGTGCGGCGTCCGCCACCATGTCCCTGGCGGCCTCAGCGGGCCGGGGGCCGGGGACCATGTGGTCCCCTACCCACGTGCAAGTGACGGTGCTACAGGCACGGGGCCTGCGGGCGAAGGGTCCCGGGGGCACGAGCGACGCGTACGCAGTGATCCAGGTGGGCAAGGAGAAGTACGCCACGTCGGTGTCGGAGCGCAGCCTGGGCGCGCCAGTGTGGCGCGAGGAAGCCACCTTCGAGCTGCCGCCGCTGCTGTCCTCCGGGGCCGCGCCCGCCGCCGCCGCTACCCTGCAGCTCACCGTCCTGCACCGGGCGCTGCTCGGTCTCGATAAGTTCCTGGGCCGCGCCGAGGTGGACCTGAGGGATCTGCACCGGGATCAGGGCCGCAGGAAGAAGCAGTGAGTGGCCGCGGGGCGCTGGGAGTCGAGGGGAGGAAGGACGCTCGGGCAGCGCACCTTGGGGCGAGCGTGGCAGCCACCGCGCGATGGGAGGGAAGCCTTTGGCTCCCCCTTGCCCGCAGTCTCATCTAACCCAGCTTCTCTTCGGGCTGTCAAGTTCCAGCTCTCTCAGTTACCGGGGCTTTTGGAAGATAGGAGAACTTTTGAACCCTCAGGGCTCCCTCAGACCGCACAGCACTCTTAAGCACTAGATGAAGTTTTGATGAACTGAAACAATATGCAGGTAGGAGAATTCCTGTTAGGTTGGGTATCCGCTTTATCTTACGTGGACGCTCCCCTGGGTGTTTTGTTGAGCTTGAGGCTTTGAGCTGAGAACCCCTGGGCCAGGGAGGGAAACTGATTGGTGTGAAAGCCCAATACTCAGAGCTGGACGATCGCTGGGAGAAGAGAGAGGATAAGAATGGGAGAAAACCACCAGCCTGGTGATTGCTGATTCTCATGCCCACCTGATTCTACCCCTCGGAATGACCCCTAGAACAGTTTGTTGTTTGGGGGAATTAGTGGTAGATGATTGTTCCAAGATCTATCACTGGCCCAGTAGAAGTGAGCATTGTTGCTCTTTGGAGTTTGGTAAATTCTGTCTGGTTCTAATTCCCGGTTCCGTGGCTACTCACTAGCCTACCTACGGCTCCTCAATGGAAGATTCTGACAGGACATCCTAACTCTGCAGAAACATTTGGGCAAACCCCAGTTCACTTTAAAGTCTCACAGATTAATTTTTTTTTCCACTGGTGTTTGCAAAGGACGCCTTAACCAATGGAACCTTTGATTGTGTTTGTCTCATGTACCAAAGAGAGCTTGGAAGCTTGGATTAGCCTAACTGGTTACTTTGCTTGACCTTATAGATGCCAGCTCTGTTACCACCAAACCCCTACAGGTCGAGAAACACACCCGTGTGTTCCTCGTACTTCAGATATACTGGGCGTTTTAACTTTTTCTTGGGATGGGGCAGGAGCCAGAGGAGTTGAATTTTTCCAGGCTAGGGTGGGATCTATTTCAGCAAGCATATTTACAATTGAAATACCTGATTTTTTTTTTTTTTTTTTTTTTTTTTTGTGGCCACAGATGAAAAGGCATTTCAGAACATAGATTTTAAAAAGGAAAGCCTTGAAGCTAACTGGGGTATCCTGAAACATCCACTTATAAGCCATACTGTATCTGCAGAAGGGAAGCTAAAGTTATCCTTATTTCCTACCTTGATTAAATGACATTTGAGGGGCTTGGGTTGTTGGCTATTGACTCGTTGTCTTGCCCCATTTCCAAGATGGATGTTCATGTCTCTATTTACTGTTTCCTTTATGACTATTTAATCCCCCTTGCAAGACAGATTACATCTCCATGCTGGAGGTGGGGGTTCCCCAGTCCTAGGTCTGATGTCCACTTGCTCCTGACTCATAGCTGGGTTGCTCTGCCTCCAAACACCCCAGTTTCCCTATTTATAAACGGAGCATGCTGCTATACCCTTAATTGGTGTTTGTAAAGAGTTGCTGCTTCCTGGTTAATGAAGCCAGGGTAAAGGTTCAAAAGGCCCTGCACTACCTTGAGAGGGATGAAAACCTCCTTATGCCCTCTTTCTTCTCCATATCCTTTTCCCTCGTTTTCTCTAAGGTAACCCTAAACCTACATGGTCACTCCTGTTTCTGTCACATGAGCTGGTTACCACTTAGTCACAACATTGACTGGCAGGGAGATTGTGCTTACTTAGTGGGTTTTTATAACTGACATAGGATGTCTTTGCTTTCTAAAAAGTGGGTAAAATCGCAAAGTTTCCATCTATTAGGAAGCTAGGGGCTTTCCCACCTACTGGAGGAACCCACTTAAATTAAGCCTGTATTACACCTTCGTATAACAACAAGATGCCCCAGGTAACTGAGAGGTGAAGAAAAATGATATAGCCTGAGAGCTGGAAGTTTTAACAGAAAAACAAAAAACAAAAAAACAAAAAAACAAAACAGGTTTGGCTAGAAAATCGATTTGAACTAGTTATTAATGGTTTGATTTCATCTTATATGTTAATCAGAAACAAAAGCTAAAATCTTGGTCTGCTCTGTGTGAGTGTGTGTGTGTGTGTGTGTGTGTGTCTAACAAAACAATTACTGGACAGAGAGTGGTTTTTCTTATAGTTTCAGACACTTAAGAGCCAGCTTCTTAAAGGCTCTGTTGATAAGCCCTATGTAGCAGATTTATTTGCAGACAAGGAAACATGCTTTTTATCATGATTCTGAAGTTACTGACCTCAAATTTAGTGTAATGACACACTTTGAAAGGACCAAGTAGCCCAATATGTAGGACAGCCTACTCTATGAGCAGAATCCATTTAATAGCAAGGAAGATGTGACCTTCAGTTAGGAAAAAAAGACAGGAATTTATATTACTCTTTTGTATCTGTTAAAGACCTGAGGTTTCAGTGGGTGCTGGTTAAATAGTAGTGAGTTAAATACCGAGGCAACAGCAGACATGAATCAGAAGTATTTCAGGTCAGCAGCATGCAGGACCCTCAGCCCAGCCACCCAGTCTTGTTTAGTAGATCCTAGTCTCATGTAGTAGATTGGTTTAAAACAAAAACAGACAAACCTTAAGGTGCTGAGAGCAACAAAATTGGGGAAATAGTCTCTTAGAGGTAGTTTAAGATATTTATTCAGCCTGGGAGCCAGAGGATCATTATGCCAGGAAACACCATCAAACTCACTACTACAGTAATCTTCAGTGTTTTAAGACAGGGAGGTAATAGTGGAGGGTCCATTTCTTCATCTGCTGAGACTCAAATGCCTGCCTTTAAAAGCGTTTGGATATTGTAGAGGTTAGATATTTTGAAAATCTTTAAAAAAATAGTCAGATGCTGAAATAAGCTACCAGTGGGGGGAAAAATTGGGTTATTAAAAATAAGTGTGGAGTCCTTGTTTTCCTGAGAGACTTAGCCTAAGAAATGGCTTACCTGATCATAGACGTCATTAAGTCACAAGTAAGCTGCTGGAGCTGCCTTTAGGCTTCTTATGCACATTTAAATTGTTTTATAGCAGGGTGGAAAATTCAAGGAATACTGTTACTAGTTTCCTCTCTTTCTTTCTTTCTCTTTCTTTCTTTGTCTGTCTTTCTTTCTTTCTTTCTTTCTTTCTTTCTTTCTTTCTTTCTTTCTTTCTTTCTTATAATTTCCCTTAAAGATAATGTTGGGCCTTCCTGGAAATGTTCATCTCAGATGACAGGATGGGTTCCTCCTACCCCCAGTGTAGAAAACTGAGCTCACAGATCTCTTGTAGATCCTGTGATAAACAACCCTCCCTCATGTTGACTGTGGAATGAAATGAACATCAGAAGCATCAAAGTTGTCGCCAGGTGATAGCATTACTAGTAATTTTACTTGTTAGACACTCAGTTAGCATAGAGGACGTTCCGGCCCCGCCCCCTTTTAATCTTTAAAGTATATCCATTCTTTTATAAATATTTTTTTTTTCTGGTACTAGGAATTGAACTCAGGGCCTGATGTATGCCGAGTGAGCTCTCTGAACCCCCAAACTCTATTCTCAACTCTCCAAAATGCTTTTGTGTGAGCACATGTGCATATGTGTGGGTACAGGAAGAGGCCCCAGAGGTTGGCATCAGGTGATTTCTTCAAGATTGCTCTCTGTTTCATTTATTAGGCAAGGTCTCTTTCACTTGAGCCAAGAGTGTCTAGTTAGCCGGCTTGTTCTGGGGATCCCCTGTGCCCATCTCAGATTGCTGGTGGACCAGCACACCTACCTGACATTTATGTAGATACTCAGGGTCAGAACTCTGATCCTCAGGGTTGTGAGGCAAGTGCTCTGCCCATTAAGCCATCTCTCCATCTTACTCCACCTTATTATCTGAGACAGGGTTTCTGGATGAACCTGAATCTCGTTACTGTGCCTAAGATGGCTACCCAGTAAGCTACAAGGTCCTACCTCTCTGTAGTTGCCCCAGTGCTGGGGTTACAGATACCCGCTTCTGTGCCTGGCTTTTGCGTTGTGCTAGGCTCCAAATTTGGGCCCTTATGCTTCCGTGACAAGCACTTTCTACATTTTACCAGCTGTAGGACTGCTGTGTGCCAGATGCCAGAGAGGCAATATGCTTGCTTCGGGAAGTTCAGAGCCTTGTTGGGAAGTAGATCTTAAGCAAAAGAACACAAGAAAATAAAAATAATGTACTGTGTAAATCGTGGAGAGGGAAAGAACAAGCTGTCAAAAATCAAAAGATCAGCACTTGAGAGATGCCTGGGAGTTAAGAGCCTTGGTTGTTCTTTCAGAGGATCAGGGTTCGATTCCTTGAGCTCATGTGGTGGGCTAACAACTGTCAGTAACTACTGTTCCAAGGTTTCCAGCACTCTCTTCTGGCCCCTAAGGACACTGCACACACATGGTGAGCAGGCAAATGTGCAACGGAAACACACACACACACACACACACACACACACACACACACACACACACATACATACACAAAGTCAACATAAGAAATATATCTGAGAAAAAAAGATTTATAAAATAAAAATGATCAGGGGCTGGAGAGATGGTTCAGCCGTTAACAACATTGTGTGCTCTTTCAGAATTTCTGGGTTCGATTCCCACCACTCACATGGCAGCTCCCAGCTGTCTGTAACTCCAGTTCCAGGGCATTTGTTGCCTTCTGTCCTCTGGCTACTGGATGGGTGTGGCGCACTTACATCTGTGCAGACAAAATACCCATATGCACAACATAAATAAATAAATCTAAAAGGAAATTGATTTTTAAAAACAATGATCAATAAGAATGTGAAGAGAGTGATTGGAAAGGAGGACATGATGGGAAAACAGACCCAGCTACTTAGGAGTTTGAGGCAGGAAGATCACTTGAGGCTGAGAATTCAAGGCTAGCCAAGGCTATACAGCAAGAGCCTATTTCATAAAGTAATAATAGGTAAGCCTTTGTTTTATGCTTGTGGTGTTGAGGATTAAACCCAGGGGTATATACGTGCTGGGAATGTGCTGAACTACTGAGCTGAAGCCCCAGCTATGAATATTAATGGCCCCCCAGATGTTTCTGAAGAATAAAGAGGAATTCAAGGGGCAGCTGTGCAAAGGCCCTGAGGTAGAAGTAGGGTAGGGCTAAATGGAAAGGAATGGCTTAAATTGAAAGGAATTGGAGGTCACTGAGTGTTAAAAAGATGTGTGATACAATTTGTCCAAGCCCTTGAGTTAAAAGGGATTTGAACTTGGCCTAGTCTGGAATCCCACAGACCAGCTGGGAGGCTGTCGCAGTAATTGAGGTGATGTGGTGGTGCCATCAAATACTGTGATGGCTATGGAGGAGGCAAGTAGTGGGTCCTTTCAGAAATATATTATAGACTGAATTGTTCTAGAGGCCATGGGGCAGGTTGACTGTGATAGGGGCAAGGTGGGGGAGAGGGGTAGGGGTGGGAGGGAGTGGGGTGGGAGGAAGTAATAAAATTAAACAGGTAAGCTCTGGGAGCTGTGTGTTGAAAGTGAACCAGGAAACAGTTCTGCTTTCTTACTCCAGCAAGCACCCTGATACCAGGGTGAGGTCACCATGACAAAGTGGGCAGTGCCACTTGTGAGCTGAGTCTTCTGTTGAAACCAGTGACTCTGTTGAAAGTGCCATTGAAAGCAGGGCGTGGATGCCTGTGTCTACAGATGGCGACTGTTTTAGTGCTGGCCAAGTACTTGCTTGGTAATTGTGTGGCTCGTGTGTGACCTCCTTGGAGTGTTCTGGCAAAGTTGATGATGTCACAGTTTCAAGGAATACAGGACCC
This sequence comes from Rhabdomys pumilio, assembly GCA_030674055.1. Taxonomy (NCBI): domain Eukaryota; kingdom Metazoa; phylum Chordata; class Mammalia; order Rodentia; family Muridae; genus Rhabdomys; species Rhabdomys pumilio. Next base: position 18,769,301 of record JANHMN010000015.1, on the reverse strand, counting down.
AGGAAAGGAAAACCTGATATAACACAACCATGGGGGGAACATCCCCACTGTTCAAAAATAATTTTTGAGTATTATAAATATTTTAAAAAATATTTTATTTTAAAAAATATTTTTGAGTGCAAAAAATAACACTCAAGTATGTGAACCATCTATTTCACGTCTGAGACAGCAAGTGGTGGAAAGCCTTGGGTCTTTTCCATCTTCCTAAATTCCCTTCTTTCCAAAAGCCTCTACAGTCTGAGGAAGATTTTTTTTTTTTGTTGTTTTTTTTGAGACAGGGTTTCTCTGTGTAGTCCTGGCTATCCTGGAACTCACTCTGTAGACCAGGCAGGCCTCAAGCTCAGAAATTCACCTGCCTCTGCCTCCCAAGTGCTGGGATTAAAGGCGTGTGCCACCACCGCCTGCTGAGGAAGAATTTTATAAGCAGTATCTGATAGGCCATTTGAATTGTAGCTATTAAGTTTGAAATGCAATAATTATATTATACGCAGTATGTGTACTTATTAAAATGCCATCAACTCCCAACATGTAGCTGCTTAGCTGTTCATTAAAACATTTTGCCATGGGAAATGTCACTTCTGCCTCCCTCCTCAGGATGGCCAGTGCTGGCTTAATCTTAAGCTCCAGACGTGAGTGGGAACTCAAGACTGAGGTGGAGGAGTGGGTGAGAAGAGGCCTTTTGATCTTTCTTTACCTCTTACAGAAATTTCCAGTTGCCTTTGGCTCTGGATCTAGACGGGCCTCTAAACCTTTAGGGCCTTTGAATAACGCCCAAGCCATGTATTGGCAAGTGGGTTTTCCTTCCCCAAGGTACCCCAAGTCAGACAGAGTTCATGCCCCCAAGAGACCATGCCTGAGATGCCTGCTTTCACCTGACCACTTCCTTCTTGTTTATTGTGTGATCAGGGACTCAGTCATTGTTGAGAGTCAGTGAGTGGCTTACTGAGTGAATAGCTGAGATTCCTGCATGGTAATGGTAGTAGGCATTCAAGGTTTTTATTTGTTTGGCTAGTTGGTTGGTTGGTTTGAAACGTGTAGCCCAGCCTGGCTTCAAACTCTTCATCCTGCTGCTTTTGCCTCCTCAGATCTAGAATTTCAGGGGTGCACTTCCACACCTGGTCAAGAGAGCCTCTTTTAAAAAAAGAAATGTGTTGATAACCTGGTAGAGAAAAAGCGAGAGTCTGAGTGTCCAGGCTGTCCCCAGGGGACAGGAGGAATGTGCTGTGGAGAGAAGAAAGGCAGCTGTGATTATCTTTCCTGAATGCAGGCCTTTGAGTTACCCAAAGGGAAGGCATTTGCAATCAACCCCAGAGCTGTTCTGGAGATGTGGCCACCACATACTTCATTTTTCTGTGTCCTTCTGTGATCAAGGGCACAGCTTAGTACCAGAAGTAGATCTTCCAGAAAGCCCAGCCTAAAGAGGCCTCTTGTTATCATCGAGAACGGTGTCCGTCCTGGGGTATTCAGGGCCATGACCTCTTAAAGCACGCAAGGTTCTCTCACGGAGAGTGAATGTGACCTGCAGGTCACCAACATGGGACCTTTCATTTTTTCTAACCATTTGTTATTAAAGTGTGATTTAACATAAAATTCTTTGGGCGTGTTTTCTTCCTGCTTTGAACTTAACGGTGATTATAAGATAAGCCGCATATTCTCTGCTCCGTTGCCAGGAGCTCATAGAGGGAGTACATCCATCTGTTTACAGGGTGAGGAGCCGACTGAACGTTCTTTGATGTTGCTCACCGAAGTTTGTTTTCTCTTGGCCAAGGCATGGAGTGCCAGACTGTGCATTTTTTTTTTCCATCCTTGTACGCTGTTTTCATGAGGGATCTGTCACTGTCCTGATAAATTCCTTTGGCAGGCCAGGCATGATACATTGGTGGCAGTTATGTAGGATCGCAGGTCTCCTTATAGAATAGTACCATTTACGGCTTTCTGAAAGCTGATCAGTTTTATAGGTAGACAGTTGTAGGAGTGATAGATAGGCTGACATGTTGAAAAATGACTTAAAATTTCTAATTTGTAGAACAGCTTTCCGTACGGGTGCTTGAATTTTTGTTGTCTGCATAGAAGTCCAGTGATCGTATGCTGCTGCTGACTGCACTGCCCTGTATTACTGACTGCACTGTATTGCTGATTGCAGGAGCTGTCGATTCCCTCTTTCACACACTGGTGTAAAACCCCTAAAGGCCTTGGTGATGGTCTTTCCATCTCTAACAAGTTCCAGAACATAGACTTTGATCATGGGATTTTGTTTTGTTTTTGTTTTTGTTTTTTTGAGACAAGGTTTCTCTGTGTAGCCCTGCCTATCCTGGAACTCACTTTGTAGACCAGGCTGGCCTCAACTCAGAAATCCACCTGCCTCTGCCCTCCCAAGTGCTGGGATTAAAGGCGTGGCCACCACTGCCCAGCTGATCATGGGATTTTTAAGTTCTTCCATTTAAAAAAAGAAGAAGAAAAAAAAAAAAACCTTCTGGAAATGACAGAAGAAAACTAAACTGAAATTTTATAATACTAATTGTGTAGGTGAAGGTGAATGTTTCCCTATACCTTCAAATGCAAGTTCCCTTGGTACTTACTTTAGATGGGCATGCCTGAATATTCGGTAACTAACATAGAACTATTTATCTTCGTGTCGGGAGCCTTCTGACTTTGGTCAGCTGTAGCATTCTCAGGTATCATGTAGCCATCAGACTAGGTGGAGATTATAAGTGGTAGCTTACAGGCTATTCCACTAGGCTCTCCCAAGGACCTAGCTACACCTGCTGTCTGGCAGGGGCTTCAAGTGTTCCCTCTCCCTCTTCTCCCTCTCCCTCCCCCTGCTTTCCCCCCATGCGTTCCTAGCTGGTCCGCCCCCCCCCCCCCTTCCTTCCGCTTTCTGTCTTTCTTTATTTATGCCCTATCCTCTTCTCTGGCCTCATGGCTCTGCTCCTGTCTGTCTGTCTTCATGTCTACCTGTCTGTCTCTACCCCTTCGCCAGGTACTCACTCCCCTCCCTTCCCCCAAATAAGCCCCTTTATAACAGATCTGTTGCACGGTGTAATTTCTCAGAGGAACACCTTGGCACAGGCCCGCCAGGTACCCTCCCACCGCGTTATATTTCATAACTATAAGGCATGTGCCATATGCTACAAATCAAATTGCCTGTGCGTTTGGATTCCATCTAAGTAATAATTATAGCTGCAATTTACAGCAAGCCATGTTCTAGACACTTAGATCATCTAAACTTTATGAAATCCTTCTGAAGCAGGTGCCCTCAGCCTTGTTTCAGAAGGGGAGCTGGAACTAGAGAAGACTTAGATAAAGTTGTACAAAGACTCTTAGCTCAAACTGCTGACTGTACAGGAGGAAAAGAAACCCTAGAGGAAAGGTACGAAACAGTCATTCAGCTAGCATGGTTTGAGTGGACTTTTAAAGCATACTTGATTTTTCTTTTTCTTGTATCACGTCTGTCTTTTGTATGCGTGTGAGGGGTGGCTTTGATTTTGCTTTTGTTTATTTCTTGCTATGTAGCTCAGTCTGGCCTAAAATTCTCAAATCCTCCTGTCTCAAATCTAAGCGCTGGGATTCCAAGTGAGCTCCACCATGCTCTGGTGTCTTGATTACTAAAGACTAGACGATATAAGATAGTACCAGGATAAAGAAATCTTTATCCCCCAACCCGTGCGTGTGTGTGTGTGTGTGTGTGTGTGTGTGTGTGTGTGTGTGTTTCACTACACATGTAAAGTTCAGAGGACAACTTGAGTCAGTTTGATTCTTCTACCACAGGAGTCCCAGGGAGCTAACTCTGGTCATCGGGGTTGGCCACAGTGACTAATCTGCTAACCACCTCTGCAGCCTCCAAATCATTCTTCACCTGCCTTTCCTGTGTGTGTGTGTGTGTGTGTGTGTGTGTGTGTGTGTGTGTGTGTTCATGTCACTTACTAACTCTTAAGACCAAGTTTAGTATCTCCTGATAAATAGCCTTTTCAGTGCTACTAAAATGTTTTAGTGATGAGACTGTTCTCATGTTCTCAGCATGGACAAGTTCCACCAGCAGCTGACAACAGTAGGAAGAAGGAAGGACTCAGGTGGAAGGTTAGCCAATGGGTAATTCTATAATCGAAGTTCAGCCCCTGATGCCACCTACCCACTTCATTCCACAGCAAAACTCGCTAAACTGCATAGCTGCTATAGAGGGCACACTGCCAGCCTGTTAGAGGCCATAAACATCCCTGCAACTCCACACTGCTGCCACGCTATCCAGGGCAGAACTTTTTTTGAACCTCCGTGTCCCAAAGAATGGCATTCTGCCCTATTTATAATCACTGGGGAAGATGGCTCCTGAGCTGCTGCATGAAATGTCCCTATCTGAGAAAAGACTGACTGCGTTCTGCTTTCAAACACCCTGTAGGGTGCTGTTCTGTTCCTGCGCCTTCCTCCCAAGGGAGCCATGGTCGTCTAGGTTTTGATGCTGGGTTTCTATGGGGATGACGCTGATGTGTGCCGCAGCCTGTAATTGAGATTTGTCCCTAAGAGAGAAGTGGGTAGCTTTGCTGACTCTGAAGTCTAAGCTAGACCCTGAGACCCTGAAATGAACACTGACACATCTGTAGAATGGTAAAGCTGTAGTCTTCTTGACCTTCCCACTTCTGGACCCTTCTGGTATTCAAAGTAGATGCTATATTTATTAGTTTTCCAAGAGTGGTGGCTTTGTATTTCCGTAGGGTCTCAATTTAGAGTCTTCGTGATGAAATTTGTACTTTGGTGGGAGTGTCTTTATGTGGAATAGCTTTACGTCCTTCACAGTGAGGAAGTTCAGGCAGTTGTTTCAGTGTTTAAAGTTAGAAATTAGCAGCAGGACTAGCCTCCAGGCACAGTGAGTAAAGGCACTTACTGCCAAATCCTTCAGTACCCAGGAGTCACTTGGAACCAACCCCTACCTGGGGTGCTCACCATCGCGTGGTCACTCATACACATGCAGCGTGTGCGTGTACACACACAAATAAATACATAGATGAACAAGTGTAATTTTCAGATTTATTTCTTTTTATTTATTTGTTTGTTTGTTTTTGGAAAAGAAAGCAGGCAGCTGCTGTCCCAGCGCAGCTAATGCTTTGTGATGCTGGCGCCCAGGCTCCTCCCTGACAGGAGGCGGGCTACGGCCCCCTTCACCGCTCTAACTACAGTGCAATGAGTTTGCACGGGATCCTGAAGCCTATGATTTCTCTCTGTGTGGCTGCCTGTGGAATGTGAAGAACATGTTTGCTCCAGCCACAGAATGATTGTCTCTGAGGCGTTCCTTGTAGCCCTTTACCCACCGGCGCAAGCTTGACATCTGTAAGGGATGATTGGGAGATCTGTTTTTTCTCATCTGTGGAGAAAGATCCTGTCCTCCTCCACATTCCCTAATTCATCCTCCCTTCTTCCTCCTCCCCGTCCCCAACCAAGGAGAGGGTCCATGTCACTGTGTACCCAAGGCCAGTCTTCATGATCCTGTTTCCATCTCCCAAATGCTAGGATTATAAATGTGATTGTTGATCTCCTTAAGGTAAATATGTAGGAGACATAAACAATGTTTTATGCACCTTTAGCTGTTAACTTTATCTCAGAATCCTCACCCCACATCCCCCCACCCCAAAGAGCCCCTGCATACACGCCACAAGTTAGGTAGGTGATTTGGATAACGTGTATTTTTTACTTATAGGAACACAGACTGTCACTTGGGAGAATACAAAGCCGGTCATTGCTTCTAGAAGAATATGGGAAAGAGAGGACAAAAGTAAAGGGACCAAGTTTCTTGTTCTCTGCCATCCTGTGTGATTGGGATTTTATCCTATTATTTAAAAATAGTATATATTAACTTTATTAATTATTAATATATTGACATATACTATATTACATATTAATATAAATATATTGAAATATTCTATATTTTTAAAATATTATCTAAGGGCTAGACATACAGCCCAGTGGTGGAGCTCTTGCCTCATATACGTAAGACCTTAGGTCTGATTCATACACCACACACCTACACAGGCTTACACACCAACACCCAAAACATTTCTGTGAATCCCTCATCACTTTCTACAGGTTCAGAGGTCCTTTTAATTTCAAAGGACTAGATTTTAATTATAGTTGTAACATATAAATGTTAATTTTCTAAATATAATTATAAATTATAAAGCATATAATAAGTGATACACTTTTAGGAGAGATCATTTGACTTTTTAGGTCTTTTGACAGGTGGAGGACTTTTTTCATATCATGGGCTTCAAAATAAACTTGCTTCATGAGATTATGGCTATCTTGCTGTACTCTGCCCTTTGGACAGAAAAATGAGCCCAACCCTGATCCCAAGATAATGGCCATGTTCTGGGCCTATGTGAACGTAATGCTGGAACTCATATATTGCTACTTTATGCTGTGTGGCCATGCTGGGCCAGATTATTTATTAACTGCTTCTCTGGGGGGACAGGAATTAAGTGAATTTAAAAAACAGATTAAAAAAAAAAAACCTACTGAAAAAAATGGAGTTGATTATAATGTTGAAGCCCACAGCCATAATCCGATTTGGGATTCCAGAGGGCGAGTCACTCATGAACTTTGTTAATGGAGTTTTCAGGCTCAAAGCCTGGGCTCTGGCAGATCAAAGGCTTGCCCACCAGCCCCTGTGTGCCACTAAAGAGACAAGTCATACTGAAAAACAGGAAAGGGGGGGGGTTCAACATGGCCACAGTAGGAAGAGGTCCAGCTGCCCCCAAGTCTGATTTGAGGTGGGTTTAAGTACAGGGCAAATAGCATGCATCACTAAGCAATCCTGTCATAGCATACCCCCTCCCCCCATCATCCAACAGCCTTGCCTAGCTCCAGTGCACCTTGTAAGATAGTCATGTGGCGAGTTGCCAGAGCTGTGTGAAATCTCTTCCTCAGAGACAGTTTCCTCTTCTGGCTGGCACCAGGCTTCACCCTATTTCTTTCCTCAGTATGAGACTTCTGAGGAAATTTTAATATTTGGGACACGGATGTCTCTTTAGAATATCTTGTCTGACTCCGAGAACATAGCCCACAGGATCAGCTCAGCAGGGCTCACAGGGGCTCACAGAGACTGTAACAATCACAGAGTCCGTATGGGTCTGAGCTAAGCCCTCTGCATATATGTTATGATGTGAAGCTTGCTGTTCTTGTAAGACCCCTAACAGCCAGAGTGGGACTCTGACTCTTGCTACACTTGACATCTTTTTCCTCCTACTGGGTTGCTCGTCCCACTTTGATATGAGGGCATGTGACTAGTCTTATTGCAACTTGATATGCCATGTTCAGTTGATATCCCTGGGAAGCCTGCTCTCCCTCTCCCTCTCCCTCTCCCTCTCCC
>JANHMN010000015.1:18673877-18760446 GCA_030674055.1 Rhabdomys pumilio | reverse complement strand
CCCTCTCCCTCTCCCTCTCCCTCTCCCTCTCCCTCTCCCTCTCCCCCTCTCCCCCTCTCCCCCTCTCCCCCTCTCTCCCTCTCTCCCTCTCTCCCTCTCTCCCTCTCTCCCTCTTTTCTTTAAGGGAAGCAGGAAGAGTAGACCTAGGGGAGTGGGAGAGGACTGGGAGGAGTAGAGGTAGAGAAACTGCAGTCAGAACACTCTGGGTGGCATTTGCCAGGGAGCTTGCTACCTCTGGTTGCATGTCCGCTATTCACACCCCCAAAGGAGCCCTGCTGGCAGAATTCAGGTCTGCTTATGAAAACAAGCAGCAAGAAGAATCATCAGCGAGGTTTTCAGTGAGGGTTTTGCTGACATGTGGTGCTGCAGGTTTCCAAAGCCAGTCCCGCTCCAGTGCTTGAGCAGAGGGCAATAGTTTGCTTAAAATAAGCACTTCGGCCCAGGAAACCTTTAGAAAGACAAACCTGATCCCAGGAATGGTCGGGTGGCATTCTCTGAAGGTCTTGAATGTGTTTGCATGCCTGACTGACAGAAAGCCTGGTGGAGAAGCACCTGCCCCAGTCCCTTCTTCCTGACCAGCCCCGCAGCCCCTGCTGTGGTCATCTGAGCTTCTCCTTTTCTGGTTTCTACTAGTGATATTACAAAAGCCCAAACACCTTTCATCACCAAGGCAACTGTGACTTATCAGGGAAGAAAAACACAAATAGCCCTCTCAACCTCTTGACAAATATGCAAAGTATTCCTCCAGGCCGGGCCAGGCCCGGGAAAGATAGAGGCTTGCAGAGAATTGTTAAAAGACCTGCGTCTTCCAGGAGTGGCTGTTCCTCCCCCACCACTCCTTAACGCCGCCTGTGTCTCAAAAAACATGACAGATTTCTCTTTGCCAGTCATCTCACATGACTTTGCTGGTCCTGGCTGCATCTCTTGATGCACTTCACTTTTTTTCCTGGCAGTTTTTTGTGCAGGATTTGGATCCATGCTCATCTTACAGGCTATGGCTGGTGGCGAGCTATGCTGGCATTTCCCTCTCTCCTTTTATTTTGGGATATTTAAATTGAAAGTGTATGCGCTGAGCTTTCGCTCTGCATTAGAGCACTTGTCTACCACCCACAAGGCCTTGCGGTTAGTCCCTAGCACCCTACCACCACGCACACACATACACACCCTCGCTCCTGTGCACGTGTACACACAGAGTGGAGTGGAAAGTGTCTCAGACTCCACCCAGAAAGAATTTGAAAGTGAATCAGGAGAGTGAGCTTAAAGCAAGCCTCTTGGTCAAGGAGAGTGGAGAGGGACTCAGAGAATGCAGAATCCCTGCTGCGGTCTACAGCAGAGTTAGAATCCTGGCAATTTCTAAGCTTCCTTTCCCTCACCTGTAAAGTGAATGCAGGTCCTACTATGTGCCATCCTGTGAGGCACAAATGAGATGCAGGGCATGCTGTGAGTGCGGCTTGAGGGTTAGGGTTCTACTTTCCTGGGTGCAGAATGAATCAAATAGCTGGGGTGGGTGGGTGCAGGGAGGGAGAAGGTGAGAGAGGAAGTCATGCTCATTTGGACAAAACCATCATTTCCTTAAAGTCTAGGCCCTAAGCTTTTAAGTAGGTCACTGAAGGAAAAAAAAAAGTTCTCCATTGTGAGGTAACCTGTGGGTGGCTCTCTGGAGGCCAGGTATTGGGAGTTGTTGTCCCTTAATGGCTTGCAGAGAGTTGGGCTCCCAGTTCACTAGACATCAGGTTTTCAGAAAGAAAGTGAATGCCAAGGGAATCCCCTTTCTGAAGTTTGCAGTCAGGATATGTCTGGTACCTTGTCATGTGCCATATCTTGAAGTAGCTTGCAAGGACCATGTAAAATGTTTGAATGATGTTTGCAATATTCTTTTTTGACAGCTAAGTCAGACGTGAATGCTTTCTGGTCAGGCTTTCATTACTTCAAATTGTAATAAAGTACAATTATATAATTGCATAATGTAAAACTATGTAATAGAAAATATGATAAAAATTATATAATAATTTAACAGCCCTTATTGAAAGAAAATATGGCATTGAAACTTTTTCCCCCCAAGACAGGGTTTCTCTGTATAGCCCTGGCTGTCCTGGAACTCACTCTATAGACCAGGCTGGCCTTAATCCCAAATTCTGGGATTAAAGGCATGTGCCACCACTGCCTGGCTAAACATACCAGAATTTTTAACAAAGAAAAGAAAACATAGAGACACGCACACAAAAAGCAAAACCTACAAAAACAAAATAAGAAACCATAATATACAAGCCAAAATCAGTAAGGTAAAAAAAAAAAAAAATCCTCAGACAAAAAGCAACATGAGACAAAAGGTCGACAGAAATACTACTGAGATAATTTGTGTTGGCTAATACCGCTGGGCATCGGGCCTGCATGTCAGTGTGCTTTGTATATCCAGGGAGACTCCCTTGGAGAAACTAATGTTTCCTTTGCAAGCTGTTGTCAATTGGAGATAGCTTTTGGGTTAGGGTGGGGACTTGTGTCGACTTCCCCTCTCAGCACCGGGACCCCATCTGACTTGAACCTGAGCGTGCCCTGTGCATGCTGCCATGGTCTCTGTGGGGGCATATGTGTCCATCCTATTATCCTGAAGGCCTTCTTTCCTTATATTCTCTATGGCTCTGGCTTTTATAATCTTGCTGCCTCTTCCAGAGCTCCCCAAGCCAAGGGGAGAGATTTGATGGAGACCTCCCACTTAGAGCTAATGGTCCAAGATCTCTCACTGTCTGTATGTTGTCTAGGTGTAGGTCTCTGTTAGTTCCTGTCTTTTGGGGATTTTTTTTTTTTTTTTTGCTTTTTAAGGTAGGGTCTTATTATGTAGCTCTAGCTGGCCCAGAACTAGATATACAGACCAGGCTAGCCTCAAACTCACAGAGACCTGCCTTCCTCTGTCTCCCAGGTGCTTGGATTAAAGTTGTGTGCCACTTCACCTGACTGAGGGAGGGTCTTGTATTTCCTAAGCTGGCCTCAAGCTCCTGCCATGCCCACTGCCTCAATGGCTGGAACTCTAGGCCTGCATCACTATGTCACGTTTTTTATTTTTAGAAATAAGCCATTATTGGATTATTATTATTATTATTATTATTATTATTATTATTATTATTATTCTAGCTGATTATAAGGGGTAGAACTGGAAGACAGAACTGAGTGGTAACTTGTACAGTGTGCTCAAGGCCCTGGCTCTAACCCCTAGTAAGATGAGTACACTGAATACACCAGACTACCTTTGTCTAGTGTATGGGCAAAACAACTTCTTGGAAATGAGCATTCAGGGCCAGGCCAAGTGCTCTGTAATCTGTTCTGCATGACGGCCTCATTCGATCCCTTGCTCTACAAAAATGAATGGATGAGTCAAAGGGAAGTTCTCCATCTCCCCTTCACGGAGACAGTAGAAGTGCACTGTGTAAGAGATTAGAGCAGCAGAGAGGACAGCACGCTGATGGGTTCAGGAGCCCTGCTGGAGCTGGTTCCATCCAGAGGTAACCTCCTCCTCTCCTCCTTTAGATGGTACACCTTGAAGTCCAAACCCGGAAAGAAGGACAAAGAGCGAGGAGAAATCGAGGTTGACATCCAGTTTATGAGAAACAACATGACGGCCAGCATGTTTGACCTCTCCATGAAAGATAAGTCTCGGAATCCGTTTGGCAAACTGAAGGACAAGATCAAAGGGAAGAGTAAGGACAGCGCCTCGGACACCGCCTCGGCCATCGTCCCCAGCACGACACCCTCGGTCGACAGTGATGACGAGTCCTTCTCGAAAGACAAGAAGAAAAAGTCAAAGATCAAGACTCTGTTTTCCAAGTCGAGTCTGCAGAAGACCCCGCTCTCCCAATCCATGTCTGTCCTGCCCACTTCCAAGCCAGACAAAGTCCTGCTGCGAGCCGGAGACTTCCAGTCCCGGTGGGACGATGACGACAATGAGGATGAGTCCTCCTCCGCCTCAGATGGTGAGTTTCCTGTCTTTGCTCACTCACCCTCCTCCCCGGTTTACTTGACTGTGCTCTGAGAAGGGAGAGGGAGGCCTTCAGGTTTTAGTTACTACAGTGATGATGGTGAATGTTCTTCACAAAATCTTTGTTTCTTAAGAATGTACTCATGCCTTCTCCATGGGTTTGGCTCGCAGAATCAGTGCATTTGAGGGCTTCTGCTGTTGCTTGTTTTTTCTCACAGGCCTGGGGATCTGGCCCAGGGCCTTGAGTGTTCTGGAAAAGAGCTCTTAACATTGCTTCAAACTCCCAGCACCTATTGTGTATGAAAGAAGACTGTAAGACATTGTATGTGTCATATTTCATTAATTTATCAAATGTCTGCTGAGCTTTCATCATGTGCTTACCTCCTCTGTGGTACTTCTCTGTTGAAAGCTCAGTAGTCCAGCCTGCTTGACTCTGATTTGTAGAATTTGAACTTGAGCTACAGTTACTGAATCCTTTTCAGTGGCCAGATTCTGTTACTCTTATCAAGAACATGGCCTTTTCCATTGGTTTGACACTGGATTTCTTTAATTCTTCACCGCTGATTGTTTGGGCTGTTGGGAGGAGCCGTCTTGTGTGTTTTAGAGTGCTTAGAATCTTCCTATCAGTTACCATGATTGGAAATCTGTCCAGATGTTGACAGATTGACAGATATCCCTAGCCATTGTAACTGCTCATTCCCACCCCCCACACCCACCTCTGTCTCTTCCTATCTTTGCAGAGCTGAGGCTCAAAATGACATTATGCATGCTAATCAAGGACACCTCTGACCTGTACCCCAAATCCCTTACTCATTTCATTTCATTTCATTTCATTTCTTTCTTTCTTTCTTTCTTTCTTTCTTTCTTTTTTTTTTTTTTCATTACTGGAGACTGAACCCAGAGCCTTGATGCATGATAGACAAATCCTTTAACTCTGGGCTATATTCTCAGTCTCAGTTTTATTTAGTTTTGTGTGTGTGTGTGTGAATGCACGTGCATGCGTGTAAATCAGAGGATAGCGGGGTGTCAGTCCTCTTTTGACCATGCGAGTTCTAGGAATTCAACGGAGGCCACTAGGCTTTACAGTCCGTTCCTTTATTCACTGAACTATCTCTTCAGCACTTACCCCTTTTGCTGTTTCTTTTCTTCCCAGTCATGTCCCACAAGCGAACATCCAGTACAGACCATATACAGCCGAACCAGTCCAACTTCAGCCTTCCCAAGAAAGAAGGGCTCTCCTTCCTCGGGGGCCTGCGGTCCAAGAATGATTCTCTTTCCCGCTCTAACGTCTGTATCAACGGGAACCATGTTTACATGGAGCAGCCCGAGGCCAAGAGTGAGATCAGAGAGAACAGTCCTTCTAACTCCCCATCCCCGCAGGGCTTCAGGAAGAAGCATCTGTTCTCATCCACTGAAAACCTGGCTGCCCGGTCTCCTAAGGAACCAGGGGAAGGAGGTGGCATGTCCTCTGACAGGCGACTGTCCGACTCTTCCACCAAGGACTCCATGAAGTCCATGTCTTTGCCATCCTACCGGTCTCTGACCAGTGGGGACAGTAGAGAGAGTATATCACCAGCACACACGGAGGCTGCCAAAGAAACAAAAGACAGCAAGAAGCAGGAGAGCAAGAAGTCCTCTTTGCTTTCTCTGGTAACAGGAAAGAAAGATGTGGCTAAAGGCAGTGACGGCGAACCTCTTCCCACGGCCCCAGAAAAAGAGAAGGAAAGGAAAGGCGCACTTGTGGAAGCCCAGCTGCGGGAGGAAGACCTCGTGAGAAGACCTGAGAAAGATGCTCTACCTGTTGCCTCCCAATGGGGCAGCTCCCCGAACCCCTTTGAGGATGTGCCGATCTCAGACCTGGAAACCAGCCTGGAGTCAAAGTCTGAATCGAAACCACCAGTTCCTGCTGCAAGGGCTCTCCAGACCAAAGCTGTGCGGCCTAGGTAAGTCTTAGGTTCTTACATATGGGACCTTTCTCTGCCTCTATCTGGTATTCAGCAAAGTCTTCACTAGAACACACCTGGTCAGTCTCAGGATGTGGGTGCAATGATTTGCTAGTCTTAAGTCATCTGGACCAGTCACCTCTGCTGGCCTGGCCTGCTCAGCACAGAGCAGGGCCGTTTCCCAGCCTAAAGCTACAGTATACATAAGTGAAGGCTGTCCTCCATGAGCTAACCAGACTCCAGTGAAAGACTGGCTGTGGCCGACTCTGGGCGTGGAAGCTGAGGAAGCATGGTTGTGGTGGGGACAGGAGAAGGACCTGTGTTTTAAAAGTTACCAGTGCATGCTGTCCTGTGGAAGTGGCTCCCTTTTCTCCTGGTACTTGGGATCAGTTTGCTGGTGTGAGAGACCTTGGTGTACCCTTTAGTGTTCCTGTGACCATTCTCTGTCCCTCTGTGCCTGATCCTAAGAGCCTGCCTAAGCCCAAAGGATCTTCTGCTTTTCTGAGTGACCCTCACATTGTCCCTTCTCTGGAATGGGGGGAGGGGGAGACAAACATTTTGAAGATTCTGCAACCCATGCAGTTTCTCTTTAGAATTCATTACTAGTTGCCTTCCGCTATTCTGAGCTTTCTAGATGCTTTTTGCCCTGTCGTAGTCAATTCTTGAGACTGCGTGTATCACTGAGAGAAGCTGTGGGCTGTCTGTTGCTCTAGCTGAATCTTCCCATTCGCGTTGCAACAGATCCTTGTGTGACAGGTGTGCTTGGTGCTAAGCAGTGTTTCTCTCTGTGGGGAGAGATGTCTCAGTTGTGGAGTATGTCACATGGCATGGATGGGGCCCTGGCTTTGATTCCCAGCACCAAGGTAAAACAAAACAATCAATTTGTGTGTCAAGAATGACTGTTTCCTTCACCTTGAACGTTAAAATCCTGTCCCTCCTTAACAACTATTTTATATATGTGTGTGTGTGTCTTGAAATGCATCTGCAACTGACCTGCAGATTTTATTTTGTCCTTTTTGCAGACTGGAAGTTTCTCCAGAGGCTCAACCCAAAGCCAGGCTTCCTTCCCCCGACTCTGCTCACTTTGTCCCTTTTCTCTCTAGCTCTACTCAGGTTCCTGTCCTTTCTGACTTGAGATGTGACTCAGAGACACAGTTCTCTGAAAGTCCTTCTGCCTCCTCTTTCTCATCTCCCCTAGCAGCTCCCATCTCTACATCCACTCCAGTTGAACACTGGCCCACAGGCAAGGGTGAGACCCATGCCGAAGAACCTTCTTTGCTCCTCAGAGCAGTCTCTAGTTTAACACCAGCTGCAAACACTGCTTCTTCTGCCTCGGGACCACCTCATGAACAACTTCCTACACCTGTGTGGAAGGGGGCAGAAGAATCTTCAGGGGGCAAGGCCAGAGAGAGAGGCACAGGGAAGGAAGCCGGCAGTGATGAGTCGGGAAGGACCCTCATGGGGCAGCATGAAGAACTTGTGAAGATTCCTTTCCCAGAGCAGCACTGGGCCCCCTCACCTCAGGAGGTCCAGGAACTACCCTCAGTGTTTTCTCTCAGCGGTGGCAGAATTGTAAGCCCCGCTGAGAGGTCTCCCACAGCGTCTGGGTCTTCTGTGGAGAATGTTCATGTCGAAGAAGCAATGCCCCCTTTTCAAGAGGAAGACACAGCCTCCTCATTCCACAGCATAGCTCAGAAACATGAGGAGATGCATCAGAAAGCTAGCGGGGGCCAAAAGAAGAAACGTGTGTCTTTTTCTGAACAGCTCTTTGTGGAGGAAGAAACAGAAGGACCCACTAGGTTTGAAGAAGAGAACAAAGGCCAGCAGCTGACACAGGAAGGGCTTGTTGCTGGAAGCATGCCCTGTGCAGGGTCTCCAGAGTCTCCCCACACAGAAGGCACAGAACAAGAACCTGTCACCATGGAATCTCAGCCCATCACCTCTTCTGAAAGTGAGAGTTTCCTAGAAGGTCCCACATGTCCAGCAAGAGGTACCCAGCTTTTGAGGGATGAGGAGAAGGATGACCTCATGGCTCCCTGTCAGAGCAAAGCCAGTGATCATGAAGGCCTACTCTCTAACCCCCTGAGTGACCTTCCATCTGCCACTGATGTGAAATCTCCTATCATGGCCGATCTGAGCTTGTCTCTTCCATCCATTCCTGAAGTGGCATCGGATGATGAAAGAGTCGATGAGGATGGAGTTGGCGGAAAGGCAGCGAAGCTGGTTGAGGTAGAAGCAGGAGTTTCACCCTTGAGCATGTCATCTTCCTATCTGGAGACGGCAGGGGAGGCTAGTGGCAGGGCATGTGAGTCAGTGCCCCTGGAGAATCAGTGTGACTTCAGGCCTCAAACTCCCTCAAGTGTGAATGAAGAACTACCAGGCCCTGGTACTGTCGAGGAGAAGCCGAAGGGAAGTAGGAAGCCAGGTTCGCCTCTGTGCGTATCCCAGGACTCTCCTGTGCCCAGCTCCTTACTCGCTGAGACCTTTCCAGCCGCACACTCTTTCCCTGGCTCCCCATCTTCCGACACTCACCACACCGGTATAGCAGAGTCTCAAAACCAAGCAACAACAGATGTCTCCACTAGTAAAGTTGAGAATTTTGGCAAGAAGAAGCCACTTCTACAAGCCTGGGTCACACCCTCAGAGATACATCCAGTCCCAGCTCAGCCAAGTGCGGGAGCTGGGCCAGCCAAGCACAGGTGAGACACGATGGATGGGGAGGTTGTCTTTGTCCATTGTCTTTGCTTTTACCTGACCATGCCTTCAACCAAATGGACGTCTGATGTCTGAATGTCCCTTGCTTGGCTGGCAAGGCTTGTCACACAGGGGCTGTGTACTTTATGCTTGGAATAACTCAAGACCCAGCAGTGTGGATAGCAAGGATGTAATCGTCTTCAAAGATAGCTTAGGAATGTTTCTACAGTGTGCTGGAGTTTTGTAGCTATGGAAACATGAGGGGGCTTGTGTCTCCAGGGTCTGGGGAGCCAGCTGAAACAGAGCAGTAGAACAAAGCAATGCGGAAAGTTCTGCTGAGGGCTTCCTTACGGCAGATCCCTCAGTGGGGTCCTAGTCTGTAGCATAACCTCCAAGAATAATAAACTATCGTTCTTTCTCGTCTTTACTATTAATATTATTTTATTTATTTAAATTAATTAAATTTTTTTTTGCAGTGCTGGGGATGGAGCCTGAGGCCTTCTACATGCTGTGCACATACTATCCCACAGAGCTGTGTGCCAGTCTGAGAGACGCCGGGTCCTTCTGTTCTTGCGCTCATAACCAGACTGAGGGACTTAGAGTCTTCCAGGACGCCCTGGTCAGGGACTCGCGTTACTGGTTGTGTGTGGCCGTCTGGTCCTGCTTACTTTGAATTCCACAGGAGCTAAGTCGTGAGCTGGATTTGGGGTCAGAGATGCTTCCCCTCCCGCCTTGTCTGTCTTTGAGATGGGTACTTTTCAGCTTTGTGGTTACTGGAGGTTTAAGGACTCTTTCCTTGTCTCTCTAGGCCTCACCCCGTGAAACCGATGAACACAACAGCCACCAAGATTGCAAACTCTAGTTTGGGAACCGCCACCATCATCAGCGAGAGCCTGATCAACGAGGCCCTTATGAAGGTGAGTGTTCAGAGAAGGCGGCCTGTTTGTTGAGATTGCAGAGCTCACGGATATAGAGTCGCCCACCCTCACAGCTGGCCTCAGCTCTTACAGCTACACTGGGGCTGATGGTAAGACAGCTTGTTAGTGTGGGGGCCAGCCTGGGCAACGCAGGGTGATCCTATCAGAACAAACCACAGCAAAAGTTAAAATACTTGGCCGGCAGGCAGTTCTGGGAGTTACTTACTGTTGTGCATCTGGAGTTTGGATAACTTCTGAGAGGCCCTAGACTACCTTTGACTAGACAGTTATGTTTTCTTGTGATTAGTTATTTCTTACTGAGTTCTTTTTTTGTCTCTAGCAATGTGAGTCACTGCATTGTCTCTTTGTCAAGTATCGTGGTACTTTTTTGTTGTTGTTGTTTATTTGTTTTGTTTTTTTAAAGACAGGGTTTCTGTAGCCCCGGCTAGTTTATAGCTCACTGTGTAGCACAGGTTATCCTAAACTCATGACAGCCCTCATGATTCAGCCTTCTGATACTGGGAGCCACCTGACACTTGTCTTTTTTTTTTTTTTTTTTTAAATAAGATTTTCTTTCTCCATCTTTCTTATCTTTAGGCAAAAATATAAAATTATTGATATAGATGTTCTGGGTTTTGCTTCTCAAAAATAGTTCCCAACATTTAAAAAGTTGCAGAAATAGTACAGGAAGCTCCTGCAGCCTCCTTCTGGGTTTGGCCCCCTCCCCCATTCACGTTGGACCCTGTTTGCCTTCTCCTGTTCCTCCCTGTCCCTCCTACTCTTTCTCTGTCTGCCTCTGCATGTGCCCATTTTTATCCAAACCGTAGGAAAGCAAGTTGTGTGCTTAGAGTCCTTTTCCACTTCTGATTGTGTGTGAGTCGCGTGTGTGCGTGCACTTGTTTGTGTGTGCATGCATATGGAGGACAGAGGTTGTGCTCAGGTAGATACCTTTCTCAACACCTCTTTCACCTTTTGCTTTTTTTTTTAAAATAATGTTTTTTCATATATACTTTGATCACAGCTCCCCCTCCCTCTTTTCCTCCCAGATCACCCCCACCACTCATCTAGATCCTCCATGCCTGCTTTCTCTCTCTCTTTACAAACCATACAGGCAAGTAAAAACCAAAGGAAAACCAGAATAAAAAGGGAAAGTGTACACACACACACACACACACACTAAAAACACAAAATTGGAAACAATAATATATAAACAGATGACAAGTAGGGTTTTTTTTTTTCTTTTTTTAAAAGTACGAAGATAAAGCAATAAAAGACAAAAAAAAAATCTACAAAAATATTATTGTTCGTTTTGTGTTGGTCATCTACCACTGGGCATGGAGCCTGTGCATTGAGTGTGGTTTGTATTCCCAGGGAGACTCCCTTGGAGAAGCTGTTTCTTTTGCAAGTGGTTGTCAGTTGGAGATAGCTTTTGAGTTACGGTGGGGACTTGTGTCCACTCCCCTCTCAGTGCTGGGAGACACCTGGCTTGACCCTGAGCATGCTGCCATTCTGGGAGCACATGTGTGTCAGTCCTCTTGTGTCTAGAAGGCCTTCCTGCCTTCGTGTCCTCCTCTCTGGCCCATATACTCTTCCTGCCTCCTCGTCCACAGGGTTCCCTGACCCCTGAGGGGAGGGATTGTCCGGTTGTGGGGGCTTCTCTGATGGTTGAGTGAACAGAGATCTGTAGGTGTGGCAGATTGTCATTAGGACTCACTTTATTGCAGTGTTCTTTTAGCAGGGCAGTAGCATTTGGTTTTCCCCTGGGTTCACGGCCTATCTAGTCTCAGGTTCTTCACTATTAGAGCAGTATTAGACATGGGTTCCATCCCATGGAGCGGGTTTGTCATCCAATCAGATAGTGGTTAGTTACTCCCACGGCGTAGATCTTTTTACCCCTAGCTGTCCTGGAACTATGTAGACCAGGCTGGCCTCAAACTCATATCTGCCTACCTCTGTCTCCCAACTACTGGGATTAAATGCATACATCACCACTGACTGTCCTGGCTAAATTTAAATATATGAAAAAGTCCTGTTGTTTATTGGTGCACACTTTTTTTTTTTTTGAGACAGGGTTTCTCCGTGTAGCAGAGCCCTGGCTGACTTGGGCTTGCTTTGTAGACCAGGCTGGCCTCGAAGTCACTGAGATCCACATGCCTCTGCCTCCTAAGTACCACTATGCCCATCTGACACAATTTTATTTTTCTAAACAACTGAAAAATACTCCATTGTGTAAATGTACAACATATTTTTTTCTTTTCATCCATGATAGACATCTAAGTTTTTTTCCAATTTCTGACTGTTATGATATGAACGGTAGTGAATGAGCAGGTATCTCTGTTGTAGGTTGTCGACTCTTCTGTGTATGTGCCCAAGAGTGGTATGCCTGCATCTTAAGATCTATTTCCACTCTCCCGAGGAACCACCAGGCCGATTTCTGTAGTGGCTAGAGACATTTGCACTTCCAGCGATAGGTGACTGCCCCCCTTCCTCCAACTCCTCAACAGCATGAACGGCCGTGTTTCATTGGTCTTAGCCATTCTGACTGATACAAGATGAAATCTCAAAGTAGTTTTCTTTGCATTTCCCTGATAATCAAGGATGTTAAACATTTCTTTGTTTTCTGGTGATTTTTGTTTCATCTTTTGTGAACTCTATTTAGTTCTTACTCATTTTTAAATTAGGTTTGGGTTTTTTGTTTGTTTGTTTGTTTGTTTGTTTTTGTTGTTGGCTTTTGTTTTGTTTTTGAGATAGGGTTTTTCTTTTTCCACATAGCCTTGGCTATCCTGGAACTTTATATAGACCAGGCTGGCCTCAAACTCCCAAGATTCACCTGCTTTTACCTCCTGAGTGCTGGGATTAAAAGTGTGTGCCACCACTGCCTAGCCTAGAATCTTCTAATGATTTCAAAGTTGTAGATATATTCTTTACTCTTTGATTACAGAATTCAAGATGAGATTTTTTTTTTTAATGTGCATTTGTGTTTTACCTGCATATATGTGTGTGCACTACATGCTTGCCCGGTGCCTACAGAACCAGAAGAGGACATCAGATAGCCTGAAACTGAAATTAAAGATGATTGTGAGCCACCATGAGGGTGCTGGGAACTGAACCCATGTTTTCTGCTGGAGCAACAACAGAGCTCTTGACCCCTGAACCACCTCTCCAGCCGCATCGTTCTTGCTTTTTGAGACAAGGTTACATATAGCCCAGGCTGGCCATTAACTGAAGTTACAGGAATTACAACCAGCATGCTGAGCCAGACAATCTAATGCCCTCTTCTGACCTCCGTGGGCACGTACACTTGTGTACTCAGATAATACACAGACATAATTAAAGATAAAACAAAAAAAATTTTTTTTTGAAGAACTGTTATATGTAATTTTGAAAGTTGAAAAACAACAAATATCTAGCACTACAGTAAGGGTTA
Source organism: Rhabdomys pumilio (assembly GCA_030674055.1). Lineage (NCBI taxonomy): Eukaryota > Metazoa > Chordata > Mammalia > Rodentia > Muridae > Rhabdomys > Rhabdomys pumilio. The sequence continues at coordinate 18,747,495 of JANHMN010000015.1, read as the reverse complement.
AAATATACTGGGATAAATTTTTCTAAAATCAATTTGAACTAGAATTTAATTACGCTTACAGAATAATAACAACACAAAAAAGCTATTCTCAGGGGATATGGCTCGTCTATAAATGCAGTCTCTACCAACCCTAATGACCTGAGTTCAGTCCCTGGGACCTACAAAGTCGGAGAGAACTGAGTTTGTCCCTCAGTTAGTCCTCTGACCTGTATACATGTGTCATGACTCACATCCTACCCACCTGAAAATAAGCGTAATCGTAATGTAATATTTTTAACTTTAAAAAATGCTATGAAACCATACTCTGCTTGATGTCAACATTATAAAACATACCATTTAAAGAAATAAGTAAAAGGAAAGGACTCGGGACTTAATTCAGTTGATGGAGTTCTTGCCTAGTAATCAGGAAGCGTGGGGTTGATCCTCAAGACCACATGAAGGGTATAGCAGTGCGTGCTTGTAGTCGCAGCCTGGGAAGAGACAGGAAGATCATAAGTTAAAAGCCATCCCTGACTACAAAGGTAGTTTGAGATCAACCTGGGTTATGTGAGACCTTGTCTCAAAAAGGAAGACAGGGAAGGCAGCAGAAAGAAAAGAAAGAGAACCTGGATGTGGTAGCAACACACTTAGGAAGTGGAGGCCAGATGCTCGGGAACTCAAGACCCGCATGGGCAACACGAGACTCCATTTCAGAAAGATAGGAGGAGAGAACAGAGTGGCTGTGGATTTAATGATGCTGGGCCTTGCTGTCACCAAGCTTCACACTCAACCACTAATCAGTTTTTTTTTGTTTGTTTGTTTGTTTGTTTTTTTTGAGACAGGGTTTCTCTGTATAGCCCTGACTGTCCTGGAACTCACTCTGTAGACCAGGCTGGCCTTGAACTCAGACATCCACCTGCCTCGGCCTCCCAAGTACTGGGATTAATGGCGTGCGCCACCACTGCCCGGCACTAATCAGTATTCTTAATAACACTATTTATAGCGTAGAGGTGTGATCGGAAACCCTTGAGAATGTATTTCTTGGTGTGAAATGTCAATGGATACCCTTTTCCTATTATGGCAAAGTGCATGTAGCATGCTGGCTCTCCACCATACCTTTTTATTGAGACAGGGTCTCACTCTGTAGACCTGACTGACCTGGAATGCTTGACATAGCCCAGGCTGGCCTCTCCAGATCTGCCTCTGCCTCAAGAGTACAAGGATTAAAGGTATACCCTATGGCCAGCCTCATTGTACCATTCAACATAGTTTTTTGTTTGTTTGTTTGTTTGTTTGTTTGTTTTTCCGAGACAGGATTTCTCTGTGTAGCCCTAGCTGTCCTGGAACTCACTCTGTAGACCAGGCTGGCCTCAACTCAGAAATCCGCCTGCCTCTGCCTCCCAAGTGCTGGGGGATTAAAGGCGTGCGCCACCACCACCCAGCCTCAACATAGTTTAGTAGTGTTGAGTACATCCACATTTGTGTGTGTTCAGTGTCCAGAAAATTCTAGACATGATACTGACTTTTGCATTGTTTTCTGAGATACTATTTCACTGTAGCCCCGGCTGGCCTAAAGCTTGCTTCATGATACAGGCTAACCTCAAACTCAAGATCTCCTTGCCTTCGTCTCCTTAGTGCTGGGATCACAAGTGTGTACCATCATGCCGGGTCTGAATCTAGTTTTGGAAGTCACACCCAGAGCGTCTCGAGGGGTTGTAGGTCAGTGGTAGACAGCTGGCTTGCCATGGCCAAAACCCTGAGTTTAACCTAGTTTAACCCCTAGCAGCAGGAACAAGAGCAGAGACCCAAGGGTATACTCCCTCTGAATATATGTTCTTGGCAAGAAGAAAGAAGGAAAGAAACAAAGAAAAAAAAATGAGTGTGGGAGGGAGAAGCAAATGTCGGCGAGGAAGCCAGCGTCTCTGTTACTCATGCACCGCCTGACCTGGATTCAAGCTTGCTCTGTGTGTGAAAGCAGCGGTATGTGCTTCTTGGCCAGCCAGTGAGAGTGGGATTCCTCTGAATTCCTCTCCCTGGGCAGTTTGCTCTCTGAATGAGGTAGAGGCTTCTGCACTGTTGTTGAGCTACTAGAGTTGGTTCTGCCCCTGACTCTGCTTGGAGCTGCTGGTAGGCTCTCAGTTTATTGGTCTTCCTGGTAGAAGGTAAAGGTGGCATGCCCCTGGCGTACAAACTGTTGACTGCCTTGGAGTTGTTTGGGCTAAAAATCACCTTGAGTTGCTCTGGAGTCTTGTCTCCTATCCCCTTGTAAATCTGCTAAGCTGCAGCTCAGCTGCCAGCTCTTTCCTCCTCCCACTCCCTCCGGAGACCTTGGTGTGACTTGTTACTTCTCACTGACTCTTTTATCTCTCATTTCCTTCTGGCTCAGAACTCTTGCACTCACAGTTAGAGCCCCCTTGTCCCAGATGATAAATGCTCGTTAAAAGCTACTGTTCTGGGTACATTGCTCCTATCAGAAATGGGAACGGTCAGTCTCTGGGAAAGGTCACCGTGTACCCATAGAGTGTGTGCTCCAGTGGCCTGTAAGGTCAGTAGCCTGGTGGCGCTTTTCAGAGTGTGGGGTAGCTTTTGGTGGGGTCTTGGAGGGAACTCGAGGGTAACAGACTGGTCTGACTGGCAGACGCCCTGCTGTGTTAGCCATAGTGTGCTCTAAGTCTTCTTTCTGGTCCTCCTTTGGGGCTTGTCCCATTTCTGCACTGATAGCTGGTTGGATGATTCTAGGAGTTTTCAAGGCTGGTTTGGCTGGTTTCAAATGGTAGAGGCCAAGTGGTCCAGGCACCTTAGTCTCCCAAGTTGCTGGGTCCAGGCACATACACGGAACACCTGAGCCTGGCTGATCATGTGGTAACTACCAGATACCATCAAGGCCTCATTATGTTCCTTCTTTCTTTCTTTTATTGTATGCATGTGGTTGTTATGCTTGCATGTATGCACGAATGTATGTCTGTGCACTGTGTGTGTCTCTGTGTGTGTGTGTGTGTGTGTGTGTGTGTGTGTGTGTGTGTGTTAGTTATGAGCCACCACGGTACTGCTGGGACTTGAACCAGGGACCTCTGAAAGAGCAGCCAGTGCTCTTAACCACTAAGCCATCTGTCTAGCCCCCTTATTACATTTCTTGACAACATAGACCTCCACAGAGCCAAGACCAGAGGTGTGAGAACTGTAAGCCAAGTAGGGTTCCTGCTCTTTGGTAGTAGGGATCAATCCTGGGGCTTTTACACATGCTAGGCACATATTCTGCTACTGAACTGTACCAAGGCCCCTGGTTTTTGGTTTTTACATCTCAAAGGATCATAAAGCAAGAAGGAAAAAAAAAAAGCATGTAACCAACTCATACCCACACTACAGACTCCAAGGTCAGCCACCTGGTTTCATTCTTTGTTGAAAGTGGATTTATAAGCTGGGTGTGCTGGTATATGCCTTTAATCCAACACCTAGGAGGCAGAGGCAGGCTGATCTCGGAGCTCATGTGCTTTGCTGACTTACAACCCTTTCCCTCTTTCTTCCTTCTCCAAAGAAATACCAGCCCTCAGATCCTGCCTTTGCCTACGCGCAGCTGACTCACGATGAGCTGATCCAGTTGGTCCTCAAACAGAAGGAAACCATCAGCAAGAAGGAGTTTCAGGTGCGGGAGCTGGAGGACTACATCGACAACCTGCTAGTCAGAGTCATGGAGGAGACGCCCAACATCCTCCGAGTGCCGGCGCAGATGGGCAAAAAGGCTGGAAAGATGTGAGCTGCAGGAAGGAAACAGATGTTTTGTGAGCTTGTTTCCACTGCCTCTCAGTCAAGGGTGTGATCTGCCTAGTAACCGGCACACGGGCTCCAACTGCCTGCTCCGTGCGTCGTCCGTCAAGAGTTAATTCTCCTAGTTGAAACCAGTTTGATTATTCCGATGAGTCTTTTACTATACGTTTCCCAGTTTTATTTTTAAATGCCACTGTGCCTTTGACTACATTGTAAGTATCAGATCTGATCCGATGTATTTTAACACTGGGGTTGTTGCCCTTTGATACTGAGATCTTCAGGTATGGATCCTCCGTGAAGGCAGGCTTAGGGCAAGATGAGAAAGGAACTTTGGGTTGTGTGCTGTTCCACCCCCTCTTTTGGCCTTTGAGCAGCTCAGGTGAGGCAGACGCTCAATTTTTAATTCAGGTTAATGCAAGGACTCAAGGATTGATTTGGTGAGGGTTGGTTTGGGAGGCATTATTCTATTTTCAAGGTGGGGTGTTATGTAGGCCGGGCTGCTCTTGAACTCACTGTGTACTGAGATAGCCAATTCTTATCTTCCTGCCCCCACTTCCCAAGTGCTGGGATTACAGCCGTGTCTGATGCCTTCCGGTTGGAGCACAGTTGTTTACAGAAAGCCTCTGAGCATGCTTCTTAGATTTTAAATATGCCTTTTACAACTCCCACTACCCTCTAGCCTTAAAAATATGCTCTTTGTGGGTGGGGAGATATAGCTCAGTGGGTCAAGTACTTGTACTGCAAGCCTGAGAGTCTGTGTTTGGATTCCATGCAAAAGCCAGGAGTCAGGGCATGTACCTGGGTATGGGCTGGGCTGGAGGAGGGCAGAGCCAGGCAGATCTCAGGTGCTTACTGGAAACTCCAGTTTCAGTGAGGGAGCCTGTCTTAAACAATAAAATGAAAAGCTACCATAGACCATTGCCCTTTATGTGGACACACACAGGCACACACACACACACACACACACACACACACACACAAACACAAACTCTGCTCTTTAGATCTATACTACCGTTTCCTGGAGACCTGAAAGAACTAAAGAGTCACTTTTCAGGCTGGAGCGATGTTCTAGTGGTTAAGAGCACTGGCTGTTCTTCCAGAGGACCTGGGTTCAATTGCCAGCAACCACATGGTGGCTCACAACCGCCTGTATGTAATTCCTGTTCAAGGGAATCTGACATTGTCACACAGACATACATGCAGACAGAATATCAATACACATAAAATTAAATTAAAAAGAAAAGAAAAGCCGGGCGGTGGTGGCGCACGCCTTTAATCCCAGCACTTGGGAGGCAGAGGCAGGTGGATTTCTGATCTGATCTACAGAGAGAGTTCTAGGACAGCCAGAGCTATACAGAGAAACCCTGTCTCGAAAAAACCAAAAAAAAAAAGAAAAGAAAAGAAAAGAAAAGAGTCAGTTTCTACTTAAGTATGGAAAATTGGTCAGAGTCTCTCTTCTCGGGATACCGGGGTTCCTATTGCTGGGTTGGCCTTGCCAGTGCCTGGAGAGAGGACTGGGTGCTTCAGACTCTGACTACAACAGCTCTGTGAGGTAGAGAATGATTTTAGGAAGGGCTCTTTGGCCGTTTCCTTCCATTTCCTTGTCTCGCTGGCTTTCCTGGCAGCGGTCCTGGAAGGGAGTAGACAGAGTCCACTGATTCCTCAAGATGAGGGAGTCTCGGGCTGGGTGAGTGCTCGGTGGTAGAGCGCCCCCACCCACTCGTCAGGTATGAGTGACAATTGTGAAGAGCTACAGCATGACATTTACTTTTTTACTGCTACTTCCTGATTTGGGGAGTTCTGTTGCTGCTATTTTGAGACAGGATCTCACTGGCTTCAAACTTCCATCCCCCCAGCTCAGTTTTCCAAATTTCCAAATACTGGGATTACAGGAATGTGTCACCGTGCCTGGTAGATCAATATATTAAATATACAGACACACAAACACACACATATATACACAGACATATATGCACACACATTAAAATATATGCACACATATATACATACATACATACATACATACATACATACCTATATATACACACACACACACACACACACACACACACACAGAGCCTCTTTTTTCACCAATAGAGGGAATTCCACTGCTGGTCACCTCATTCTGGAAAAAAAATGTTTCATGTCATTCATTTTTTTTTCTCCGTTGTAATAAAAATCTCATCAAATCTTAACATCTCTGCTAGGCGAACCATAGACCAGTGAATTAGATAGAGTGAGCATAGTGGCAGCTATCAATGAAGGATCTGTGTATGTTCTTATCACCCCGAAGGCGAGGACCATTGGTTATACGGGAGCACTTTAACTGAAGGGCACGACTGTAACTTGATTGATCTCACTAGCTGTTGGTGATCCACACGTACTTTTATTTAATCTCTCCTACAGTACTAGGGACCACTGCAAATTTCTGAGATGATTTGTATTTTATTTTGTGAAATTCATTAATATGCCTATAAAGGAAACCATATCCGCTTGAACTCTGAAAATGTACATGTATATTTCTGTTCTGCGTCATGGTTTTTTTTTCTTTTACTTGATATAAATTTGTTTTCACTGTGATGACCTAAGTACACTGGAGCACTGCTCAGAAGAGCCAGCCTGGGGAGCTGCTTTGTTCATGAAGAGTCTGGAGGTGGACCTTTGGTATGTAACCGGGTCAGCTCTAGAGAAGGACCGTCTAGGTGGAGTGAATTCCTGTGCTCTGAAATGCCACGTGGGAACTCTGAAGAATGAAGGACAGTTGATTTCAGAGGCTTTGCTGGTGTCTGCCAGTGCTGGGAAACATTGCATTTCTGACTTTGCTGTACCTCATGAAGCAATAGAGACCACGCCCACTTAATAACTGTTCCTGACTATTTGGCTGGGGACTAGGGGACTAGGGAACGATACCAAGGGAAGCTGAGCCTGCATTGAGCCACTGGCAGAGGTTGGTGACAGAGAGAGCCCTGGAGCTACTGAGGCTCGTCTCTGGCTTGTGCTTCTATCTTCCAGTGATGCCAACATGAGGTGCCCTGGAGGAGAAAGAAGAGAGGGAAGGAAGGAATGAAAGAAAGGAAAAGAAAAGAGAAAAGAAAAGAGAAAAGAAAAGGAAGAAAGGGTCTTTCCTTACCCTTGGCCTGGCTACCTCCAAGAAAGCCCAGCCAGGGGTTTTGGTGGGGTATGAGGGCATTGGATTAAATGCCAGCAGATTCCATTTGGAGGACAGCTTCCTAAAAACCAGCCAGCCCTTGGCCTAATTGTTTCATATCGTCTTATTCTCGGCTTTGGCTCCTGGCTTGGCCTCCCTGTTTTATTCCAGTGTATCACCTTTACTTGGGCCACAGAAGGAAGGAGCGAGCAACCCTGCCTTGTGCTGGGCTCCCCTTCTCTCTGTATGCACGATAGGTGAGCTGCATCCTTCCAGCTTCTCAGTTCACAGGGCAGCAAGAGAGGCTGGTCCACGATGCTTCGCCATGTACTGTACTGAGGTTAGAGTTCTCCATCCCTGGGTTCTTCTCCCAGTCAGTCCGCTCCCCCTAAAGACCCACCATGTCTCGTGCATGCTAATCCCATGCTCTGCCTCTGAGTTACACTCTTAGATGGACTCTCCTCCACGTTGTGTTTTTGTCTCTTTCTTGAAACAGGTTCTCATGTGGCCCAGGTTAATCTTGAACTGATTCTATGACTACTAATGTACTAATGACCTTAAACTCCTGGTCCTCCTGCCTCCAACTTCCAAGTGCTGGGAATATCAGAGTGTGCAACCATTCACAGCTTTTAGCTTCTTCATGGGTGGGCGTGGATGCTGATTAAGGATCTTTCAAGACTGAAAACCAATCAATTGCTTTAGATAAGGAACATGAACCCACACCAACCCCATCTCTGGATTCTCCTACCTACTTTGGTAAGCTATTAAATTGACTTTCACCTCCCTCCAACTGAAGGCTCCCCTAGTGGAGGGTTTTTTTTTTTTTTTTTTTTTTTTTTTACAATTGATTGGTTGGGGTTTTGGGGTTTTTGATGGTTTTTGTTGGTGATGGTTTGTTTTTGTGTGTGTGTGTGTGTGTTTAACAGCCCTGGCTGTCCTGGAACTCACTCTGAACCAGGCTGGGCTCAATCTCAGAGATCCACCTGCCTCTGCCACCCGAATGCTAGGATTAAAGGTGTGTACCACCATTACCTGGCTTCACCTGGTGTTTTTTTAAAATTACAGAATTACTGTTCTCTGCTGCCATCCTTTGAGGATTTAGAATTTGGGATTAGGCGTGTGGTTTAGTTAGTACTGTGCTTGCCTTACACTGCAAAGCACTAGGTTTGCTCACACACCCCCGCCCCAGGACTGTGTAAACCGAGCAGTGTGTTGATCACACCTGTAGTCCCAGCCAGCACTGTGGAGGTGGAGTCGGGTGATCAATAGTTAAGCTGCATCCTGGCAGCATAGGGAGGTGTAAGTCAAACTGTGATACACAAGACCTTGTCTAAAAAAACAAAAAAAAAACTAAGACTTTCTAACAATAAATAAAATCATACTTTTCAAGTTTTGTGTCTACACTTCAGGTTGAGTGTGATAAGTTTTTTTTGTCTTGTTGGAAAACTTCTAGGGTGATGGTATCCAATGGTGATCTCTCTCACACAAAGTCCTGCAGCCAGCACCATGATCTGTGCCATAGAGTGTCTAAGCCCCTTGTGGAGGGGACAGAGCATCACTGCCCTGACTCTTCATAGTCCTGAGTGACCATGGCATTGACACCGCGTGAATGTCTACCTAAAAGCTTCCAGAGGGAAGTCTTTGCCCTGGGTTCAGAAGTACCCCATCTGAGAAGGAGATCCAGGGCAGTCAGTTCAGCTGATCTGCTAAGACGTTATCAAGTGTCTCCTCCCAGGCTCATCTAATTCAGCTCACCTTTCCATCGAGCCTGTCAGCACCTGCTGGCCTCACAGGTGTGGAGCGTGGCTCATAGACCTCACTCCATAGACTCTGGAAGGGGGCAGATACCGTTCCTCCACAGAGATCACATAACAAAGCTTGTGAACATAATCCCAGCCCCCTAATCGCTTCTTGATAAAACGCACAGCCCTCTTAAGGAGGGAAGGACAGTTTGAGGATTCTAGAAACTGAGAACAAAGTTTTCATAAATGACTGGCATTGGGAATCTTGTTTCTCTTGTCTCTTTGTTTGCAATTCTTTTATTTTGGTGAAAGCCGAGCACTTAGACAGCCTAGTGTGTTTTCAGATATCCAGTTCAAGATATTTGACACAAGTGTCTTGTCCTATGAGTCCCTTTAACTTGACTATTATTAACAGCTTTATTTAGTTAGATAGATAGATAGATAGATAGATAGATAGATAGATAGATATAGACAAAACAACAAGGGAAATGTTTATAGAGTATATACACAGCATAAAAAGAAACTTTCTCAAATCTGGGCCTCTGCAAGAAGTTAACCCCCAAGGTCCAGCAAGTACCTGCCCATCTCAGCCAGGTAGCCTTGAATGCTACTTCTGCAGTTACTTTGACTTAGGCTGCGATTTTTCCTTAAAGAAAATGCCCTTTAACAAAGAGATCAATGTTTTGTTTTCAATCTCAAATGTTTTCTGAAGCCTTGTGTTAAATGCTCGGTAACCAGCAGGATGGCTTTGTAGTTAGAGGTGCTTGCCACACAAGTCTGGGGACCTGGGTTGGATCCTAAGAACCCACTGTGGAAGGAGAAAACTAGCTCCTGTGAGTTCTCTGTCCTCCACACGGGCACTGTGGCTCATGCGTGCCTGCATGTACAGACACTAATGATTTTGGTTGTCGGCCTGTGGCACTATTGGAAGATGACCCAAGTGCTAGCAGGGAGATGTAGTGAAAATAATTTAGGTCTTTGGAGTTATGTCCTTGAAGGAGAACTCTACTTCCCAAGTCTCTTTTCTGGCCACTATGAAGGATCAGCCTTGTGTCCCAGCTGTGACGTGCTGTGGCAACACAAACCCAGGGCAGAAGAAAGAGCCAGCCAACCTGACTGAGAAACTCAAGTAAATCTGAATTTTCAATTGATCACACCAGGTTTTTTGCTCCTATAGTGGGACACTTAACACATCACACAGTACCTCTGTTTTGAACATACCTCCTGAAGATGACCATAATTTCCAACAATGGACTGATAAGATTCAGAGGAGGATACACACCCCATCCCTCAGCTGACATCCACCCACCAAGAAGAGCCAGCTCCTTTCTGAATCATGACTGCCACCTATGGGCCACAATGGGGACCTGCTGCTAGAAGGCCCTCTGGTATCAGCCCACCCTTGGAAAACATTGATGTTACCCATCCTTAGACAAACCCAAAGTGTCAGCACACAGCCTTCCTTACCATTGGGCTTAATATCCAAACAAACGGGTCTTGTGTTTGGGGCTTCCCTTTCAGCACATCTTCAAGATCCCTACAGTCTCACCTCCTAGGGCATCCTGACCATCAGTTCTGACCCAAAACTGGCTCTCTTGGCCCAGCATCTCCCACAATCAAAAGCTCAAGTGTAAATGTTCTCAGCATTTTGATTCTCTGTTCTGTCATACAAAAAAAAAAATATCCTGAGCTCTGGAAAGGGTCATGTTGGTGACACAGATGCAGCCTCCACAGAGATGAGAAGAGAGTTGCTTTTGTCCATGAATATTGATGAGTGGTAGATTCAGGCTGCACCCTCACTGCAGAAGGGGAGGCGTCAAACTACTTTTAATTTTGGTCAAGGCAGATATTGAGTCTATTAAATTAAAGACAGATTAAGTCTATTAAAGACCGACTTAGAGACAGGAGATCTTTAGCTGCCTAAGTCGCATCTGAGTGTCAAAGGATGGATTCAGGAAGGTGTGGTATCATGTACCTACAGTCCCACCTGCACAGGAAGAGTCCAAGACTCCCCCAGGGGATTGTTGCAGCCCAGGAGTTTGAGGTTTAGAAAAGTGGTCATCAACCTCTGGTTTGTCACCTGTGTTCAAACAGCTTTTAAGCCAAGGGGAATTTGTAGATTTATGTGATTTAAAGAAAAATCAAAATGATGGTATTAATTACATGAAATTCAAACTTTGGTGCTCACAGGAGATTCACTAGGCAGAACCTTTCTCATTTATGTACATGGCTACTTATGTCTTTGGCTATTTTCACTTTATAATAGAAGAGTCACATGGTTTCAGCACAGTCCAACATGTCTTTGAAATCCAAAATACTTGCTATCTGTCCTTTTATAGAAAAAGTTTATCACACTCTATTTGAGAATCGCTATCAGGTCAAGGAGATAATGTTCTTTGAGTCTATGAAATTATGAAAATAGCTCAGAGCAGGGAAATGGAGTCCACGTAATTCAATTCCCTCAGAGACTTCGAATAAGGCCAAATAATCTACAGTATCCCAGAAGAGAAGTCCGGAGGTGTGGCTAGTATCCCTGCTGAGTGCAGTACAGTGGGTCCCAGAACCATTTCTTATCTATCACATGTCACCAGAAGTGGTGGCACACAGAAATCCTAGCTGAGGCAGATGATCATGAATTTGAGGTCAGCCTGGACTGTAAGGGTTTGTCTCAAATATTTTTTTTTCAAAAGAAGTAAAGAAAATTTTAACAGATGTCTTTAGTTTTGGATGTTTGAGAAGTTGAGCATATCACTCTTCAGTCCAGTATATATATATATATATATTCTCTGTGTGTCTCTCTGTTTCTCTGTTTCTCTCTCTCTCTCTCTCTCTCTCTTTCTTTGTGTGTGTGTGTGTGTTGCACATGCATGTGTGAGATTATGTGTAAGCGTGAGTGCATGCTTGTGTGATTGTGTGTGTGTATATATGTGTATATGTATATGGTGTATATGTATATATGTATATACACACACAACAGGGAAAGGTGACTGAGATCTAGGAGAGTCCACTATAGAGCTTAGGTGATGGAGAAGAAATGCAATCAAAACGGCTCCAAGGCCTGATGGGACAGCCAGGCTTGGAGTGACTAGGAGAATCCTCAGAATGAAAGTGGCCTAGACTCCAAAGTTTGGGTTTAGTGAGCAGAGAGGAACACAGCTGGGGCTGGATCACAAACCTCACTGGTGACTCACACTAGATTAGAAGGGTCTAAACAGATGATCTGAGGAATTCCATCTATTTAATGCTTCTCCCGGGCCCATCCAGTACTACTATTCATAGCAACTGGACCTTTTTTTACACAGTGGTTAGCCCTCCCTAAGATGATCAGGCCTCAGGAATTTGCAGTCATAGGGAAGATGGGCCAGACCAGACCGGCTCTGTGCTAGAATGGCTGTAGCTAGCCCGGGGTGGACGGGGATTCTTTGTCTCCAGACCAGCCTCCTTGAGTACATTCCTTTTCAGTCTCCCTTCTAGAAAAAGCCCTGCCCTCAAATTTGGCATTGCAAACATGGACCGTGCCTGGACAGTCTTCTCAGCAGTCTCTCTGGGCTGTCTGGAGCTACCGCTTCATGTCTCCTTCCCCAGGAGCTCTAATACAGCCATGTGGCATTCTCTCAGGACTGTCTCAGATAAAACAGTCACCATTGTGGGTGGCCAGTAGCTCTCAAGAGTAGATGACAGGAAGTTCCAGAAGTACCAGGAAAGACAGTCCCAAGCACAGTGATTCCTTCCTGAGGAGATGGAGAACCACTAGGCATGTTCGACTTGGGAGAGTGTGTCCTGGATCTATCTGAGCAGTCTCTCCTGTCACTTAGGTGTGGTTGTCCTGGACCTCACTGTGTAGATCAGGCTGAGCTAGAACTCATAAAGATCTGTCCGTCTCTACTTTCCAAGTGTTGGGATTCGAAAAGGTGTGTGCCACCACACCCAGGCCATTCTTTCAAAGAATTCTTTTATTGGGGCTGTAGAAATGGTTCTGTAGTTAAGAGTACTTGTTGCTCTTTTAGAAGGCCCGAGTTCCATCCCTAGTACTCCAATCTGGGCAGCTTGCAGCTGCCTGCCATTCTAGCTCCAGGAGATCTGATGCCTTCTGGTTAGTGCAGGCATCTGCACACATGTGACAATGACACAGACACATAAATCAAAGGGATTTTTTTTTTGCTTGTTTTTGTTTCTCAAGACACATTTTCTCTTTGTAGCCCTGGTTGTCCTAGAACTCACTCTGTAAACCAGGCTGGCCTCGAACTCACAGAGATCTGCCTGCATCTACTTCCCCGGGGCTGGATTAAAGGCATACGCCAACACTGCTCCTCCAAATAAAGGTTGTAAAAGAAACGTCTGCTCTGCAGATAATTCTTGCAAGGCCTAAGACTTCTTTCCAAATTTATATTAGAGGGAAGTGTCATCCGAGCAGGGAAGGACAAACGGCTGTGTTATAAACATTGGTCAGCAAGCTGTTCCTTTTCTCAACTATAGTTCTGGGAACACACAGTCTCATTGGATACAAAGGAAGCCCATTACATCTCACTCCTGGTTATACCTCTCACGAGAGCAGCCAGCCTTGCCTACCCAAATCTGTCTTCCCGAGGCTCAGCTCTTATAGCTGAGGATTCACCCTGAACGTGGTCAATGTGACACCTGGGCTCTTGACGGATAAATATCGTTTCTCTTTTGGGTTTGTTGTTTATCGGTTGCATGAAAATATATTGCTCTTCTGACGAAGGTAGCTATACTCCTTAAGAGAGGACCGTTCTTTATGAAGAAGTTAGTAAGACACTATCTGGAGTTATTTCTGTACAATAGTTTTCTGTTTGGTCTCACGTTGCCCCTCCAATTCAAGGCTGAAAACGAGTTAACAACCACCTGTAAAGTCTGCGTGTTCTCCGTTGTGAGCCTGAGAAGCAGGGTTCTCCACAAACCTGAAGCCCTGGTGCCAATGAGTCCATGCTGCTCTCAGATTCCTAAAGTCTCTGGTTGTTCTTGACATTTAACTCATTTTTTCCCCCATTTTTTCAGATACAACTGATTCTAAAACCTTAAAGCCTTTTCACTGATACTATTTCTGAGCCCAGTGGCATACATTTGTAATCCTACCTTCTTAGGTAGACACAGGAGGATTATTTAAGCCCAGGAGGGTTGTTGTTTTGTTTTTGGTTTTTGTTTGTTTATTTTTAGATACGGTTTCTCTGTGTAGCCATGGCTGTCCTGAAACTACCTCTGTGGACTAGGTTGGTCTTGAATTTACAGAGATCCACCTGCCTCTGCCTTCAGAGTGCAGAGATTAAAGGCATAGGGTGCTACCACCACCTGGCAGTGAGCCCAGGAGTTTGATACTATCTTGGGCAATAAAGCTAGATCCTGTCTTCTAAGAAACTTATGTGTGTTGTTGTATCAAACACAGCATGCTGATAGACAAGTGTTCTATTGCTGGGCTAGCCTAGTGAATGCAATTAGGCTTGGTTTATAAGATAATCTCAGAGGCTGGAGAGATGACCCAGCAGTTAAGAGCACCTACTGTTCTTACAAAAAGCCAGGCTGTGTTTTCAGGATTCACATCAGGTAGCTCTCAAACACCTGTAACTTCAGTTACAGAGGATCAGGACCCCCCACCCCGCCCTTCTGCTGTATGGGCAACTTTGTCAACCTGCACCTGCACACACATGTGCACACATCTACTTGAACACACACACACACACACACACACACACACACACACACACACAATTTGAAAATACAATCTTAAAAAAGAAAACGCTGTCAACCAGGTGTGGTGACATGTGCCTGTAATTCCTGTCCTTTGGAAGTAGTGGCTGTAAAGCTAACATTTCAAGGTCATCCTTGGCTGAACGGCTCGTTTGAGGTCACGCTGGAATACATAAGATCCTATATTTTTCAAGGTTTATTTTATTTTTATATGCATATGCCTGTGTAAGTGTATGCTGTGTGTGCACGCACGCACGCACCTGTGGGTGCCCTTGGAGGCCACCTGGAGTTGGAAGCAGTTGTGAGCTGCCCAATGTGGGTACTAGGAACCAAACTCAGGTCCTCTGGAATAGTGTCAATTACTCTTCACCACTGAGCCCTCTCTCCAGCCCTATAGCCTCCTACTTTAAAATACAAAAGGTTGGAGCGATGTCTAAGTGTTTAAGAATGCTTGCTGCTTTAGCCAAGGACCTGAGTTTAATTGCCAGAGCCTGTGTCTGACAGCTCACAACTGCCTGTAACTCCAGCTCCAGGGGGTCTGAAACCCTCTTCTGGCCTCCAGGGATATCCACACAGGTATACAAATACCTGCACACAGAAACATACATATAATTAAAAATAAATCCTCTTTAAAAAAAACTTTTGTTGCTTAATTTAAACTCATATTTATATATCACCATGTCTTAATTTGTGCTGCCACACAGAATACTTTCAAGTCTGAGTCATTTATAAGAAACAAGAATTTGGGCTGGAGAGATGGCTCAGTGGTTAAGGGCACTGACTGCTCTTCCAAAGGTCAATTCTCAGCAACTACATGGTGGCTCACAACCATCTGTAATGGGATCTGATGCCCTCTTCTGGTGTGTCTGAAGATAGCTATAGTTACTCATATAAATAAAAAATAATTAAAAAAAAAAACTATAAAAAATGTGTGGACTTATAAAAAAAAAAAACAAGAATTTATTTTCTCACAGTCCCGGCAAGTCTAAGATCAAGGCACAAGCTTGGTGTTTGGTGGGGGCTGCTGTCTCTTTCCAAGAGAGAGTCTTGAAGACTACATCCTTCAGAGGGATGGAATCCTATATCCTCATAGGGAAGAAGGCTGAAGGGCAAATGGGATATATCCTTTTTATACTGTATTGGTCCATTCTTAAGTGCAGAGCCATCATGGCTATAACATCCCAAAAACCCTGTCTACCAATACTGTTTCCATGGGGACTAAGTTTCCAACACGGGTCTTTGGAACAATGGTACCAACAATTAAGAACATTTAATTTGTAATTTGGTTTTTGTAATGGTATCACTGAAAGCAGTATTTTATTCAGGATTCTTTGATCTATATGAAACTAAGTCTGGAGTCAGAATCTTAGGGCATCTTTTAGCTCAGGTTTAATTTAAACTTTTTTATTTGTTTACTTTAGTTGTTTTTTTTTTTTTTTTTTAAGACATGGTTTCCAGTAGGCCGGGCTTGTTTGTAACTTTTTTTTTCCTAAGATTTATTTATTTATTTTATGTATATGAGCACTCTGTCACCAAAACACAAAAAGGAGGGCATTGGATCCAATTACAGGTGGTTGTGCGCCACCATGTGGTTTCTGGGAATTTAAGTCATGACTTCTAGAAGAGCAGCCAGTGCTCTTAACCCCTGAGGCATCTCTCTAGTCCCTTGTTTTTAACACTTGATTCTTCTGCCTCTAAGTTCCCTGGAACAACAAGCATGTTATATTAAAATTCAAGTTTTTTCCCTTTTCTCTCTTAAAAAAATTTTTAAGAGAGGGTTTAGATAGCCCAAGCTGGCCAGCTATTCACTATCTATAACAAGCTGCCCTTGGACTCACAGAAATCTGCCTGCCTTTGCCTTCTGAGTGCTAGAATTAAAGGTGTGTGCCACAAGTATAGCTCAAAGTTCAAGGCTTTAAACATGTCTGAATTGGCCTATATCTTCCAGTTTGCCAAAAGCTGAAGGGAGAGAGGAGAGAGAACATGGCTAGCTCTCCTCTCTCTCTCTCTCTCTCTCTCTCTCTCTCTCTCTCTCTCTCTCTCTCTCTGTGTGTGTGTGTGTGTGTGTGTGTAAGAGATTGTGATGGATTGAAGGCCAGATGTAGTAGCACATGCCTTTAATCCCAGCACTCAGGAGGTAGAGAGAGGTAAGCAGATATCTGTGAGTTTAAGGCTAGCCTTGTACATATAATATAGTGAGTTCCAGGACAGCCAGAGCTACATAGTGACCCTTGTCTCAAACCAAAACCAAAACAAACAACAACAACAAAACTAAATTAACAACAAAATCCAATGATTTAAAACGTATTCTTAGCCAACTCCTAGCCTCTACCAATCCAGAAGCTCTAATGTCATCAGATAGCATCTGAAACCCATATCTGTAACATGCTTACCAGTGGCTCCCATCATTGTATTATATATGGCTCTCTTTGTTCTAAAGCTAATGCAATCTTCATGTAACCACTTATACAGTTCTGTGTGTTATTTGAAGAAAATTGCATCTATCTATTCCTGGGCTCTAGTCTTCCTTTTTTGGCTCTAGCATAAACTTTTGTGTATTCTCTTTGAGTTAAGAACTATGGTTTTGCATGTTATTCTCTGAGGACATCTAAGTCTACCACTCAAGATTTTAATTCATGTTATTGTATTTATTTAGAGACAGGTTCTCACAAGTTACTCTGGCTGGGCTGAACTCAGTATGTACACCAGGCTGGTCTCAAACTCTCCCAAATGCTAGGATTAAAGCAGTATGCCACCATACCCACCTATTTTGATTTATTGGAGATAGCATCTCATGTAGCACAGACTGGTCTTCAGCTTATTATATAGAGGATGACCTTGAACTCCTTGTCATCCTGCCTCCATCTCTCGAGCACTAGTATGATAGGTGTTTACCACCATGTCCGGCTCAATTCCATTTTTATAGTTGAAAAACAACAAAAACAAAACAGACTTTGAAAGAGAGAAGGCAACTTGGTGTGGGGAGGTCCGTAAAGTACAACCCAATTTACTACTCTCTCACTGCAGAGTGATCTATTTTCTACTATGGTCAAACTTAACATTCCTTACTACATAGGAAGGGAGAAACTGGTTCCACTTTTTAAAAGGGGTTAAATCAGGCTTGGTGGTGCAAGCCTGTAATCTCCAGCATGCAGGAGGATAAGTATTCTAGGTCAGCCTGGGCTACATAAGTATGATAGTCTAAAAATAAATAATAAATTAGATAATATTTTAAAAATAGTGTTTCGCAGACAACAATTCCTCATCTGTGGTTTGGGTTAACTCCCAACGTGGCCCAACCTCCAGACGCCAGATAACCTGAGACACAGTTAAATCCAGGAACCTCCCTTTCTAACTCCGGTTTCTACCCGAGTCCACAGATGGGACCGGAAATGGCGTACAGGTGAGAGGCGGAGCAAACCACCAGCCGATTGGCCAGCTGACCGGAAGAGGATGGTGCATCTTGAATAAGCGCTCCTCCACTTTACTGCAGCTACCCGGTTATGAGTTCTTAGGAGTTGGTGTCTGTCACTTGACAAACGTTGAGATGCCGAACGGAAGCCGCTGCCCGGATTGCGGCTCCTCTGAGCTCGTGGAAGATTCTCATTATTCTCAGAGCCAGCTGGTGTGTTCCGACTGCGGCTGCGTGGTCACCGAAGGGGTCCTTACTACTACCTTCAGCGACGAGGGCAACCTCAGAGGTACTGGTCTTGAACCCCGGGATAGCCTTGGGCGGTGTAGTCTTTAAACCCAGATTCCTCTTCCTAGCTTCCTCCCTGTTTTGTTCCTGCACACAGTTAAATGTGGGAGAAGCGGGCTTTAGTGAACGAATTAGCTGGAGGAGGGTGCGATACATCTGTTTTTCCGGTACCTACGTACGGTGTCTGGGATTAGGTGGGTATACTGGTTGGTGAATGAATGAAACGAAAAAGGTTTCATTCATCTTGCCAGACCTGGTGAGTGTTGAAGGAGTGCCGGTAAATTATTTGGAAATAGAGCACGAACCATTATCTCATAGCAGGTTTTAGCACTAATTTCCACAATGCTCCGCTCTGCATTCCACGCCATTGTGCCCTAATACAGAGCTTCTCAACCTGTAGGTCGTAACCCTTTCACAGGGGTCACCTAAGACCATCCTGCATATCAGCTATTTACATTATGATTCATAATGTAATCAATAATTGTCTTTATTCTATAACTAATGCAATAGCTTCATGTAACCATTGCAAAATTACAGTTATGAAGCAGCAACGAAAATAATTTTATGGTTGGAGGTCACCACATGAGGAACTGCATTAAAGGGTCGCAGCCTTAGGAAGGCTGAGAACCACTGCTCTAGTCCTTGACTAATGCAACCCGCAAAAGTGAGTGTATCAGAGAAATAACTGGAAAACCGGAATCTCCAGTGCTGCTTCTTTTTTCTTTTCTTTTCTTTTTTAAATATAATTCTGTCCTATTCCTTTTACATGGACCGGTACACAGTCATTTGAAATCTCCCTGGCCTTATGCAATCAGAGTGCAAGGACGTGGTGAACAGAGGCCGGCTGTGCAATTTGATGTTTGCTATTTTACAGAAGTGACATATTCTCGAAGCACAGGGGAGAGCGAACAAGTTAGTCGCAGCCAGCAACGAGGTGAGAATCAAACCTTTTTTTTTTTTCTCCTTAAATTTCAGCTTTGCCTTTATTTACGTCATCGTTTAATATTTTATTTTGATATTATGTCTATGGGTGTGTTCTAACTGCATGTATGTATGTGCACTCTGTGCATTCCTGGTGCCCACGGAGTTAGAAGAGGGTGTTGGATCATCTGGAATCAGAGTTATGGTGGTCGTGAGCTGCCCTGTGGATGGTGGGAAGCAAACCCCAGGTTGTCCACAAGAGCAGCAAGTGCTTTTTAACGGTTTAGTCATTTCTCCAGCTCGAAGTATCAACCTTTTATGACCCTGTGGCTTTACAAACGGTTGTTTTGATGACTTAGTCCATCTGTATGTTCTTGTTCTCAGCATTACTGGTGTAAGGTAGGCTGCAAGAGAACGGTTATTCGCGTGGCGTGTGCCTACAATCTCAGCACTCGGGGGGCGGGGAGGTGAGGCAGGAGGATAGAGTTTGAGGTCACCCCAGCCTACATACTGAGTGTGTCTTAAAAACCAAAAGGAGCCGGGCAGTGGTGGCACAAGCCTTTAATCCCAGCACTTGGAGGCCAGCCTGGTCTACAGAGTGAGTTCCAGGACAGCCAGGGATACACAGAGACCCTGTCTCAAAAAAACTAAAACTAAAAAAAAAAAAAAAAAGGAATAGAGATAAAGGAAGGTTTAGGTCTGCATACGGCTTAAAGTAGCCTCAAAGAGCCCGAGGAAAAAGCATGGCTTTGGAGCTAGGGGTAGATCAGTGATAGAATATGTACTTGTCACGTGTAAGGCTTGAGGCTCAATCCCTAGTACCCTCCCCTCCAAAATATTAAATTTTGCCTTGTTTGTAAGTTAAAATAACGCATATGAAGGTGGTGGATTGAATGTGACCTTTCTATAAGTGTTCTGTACCATTGGAAGGACCATAGTTCTAAAGAGCTAAGAATGTAATTAGTGATAAAAGGCTTGCCCAAGCGAGGTTGGGGTCTCCAGTCTAGCTCCAACATCACAAAACACACGGCCATATCAAGTATCCTGTTAGCTCAGAAGGCCATGTTATTTGTGCATCTGGTATATATGGCAAGTTTAACAGAAGTAAATTAAGCCCTAGCAGAACTTGTTAGCAGTTGTACACTATTTCCTTTGACCTCTCTGCTTGCTGTGCGTTTTCCTAGATCTCCGTCGAGTAAGAGACCTGTGTCGAATTCTGAAGTTGCCACTAACGTTTGAGGATACAGCAATCTCCTACTACCAAAAGGCGTATCAGCTGTCTGGCATCCGCGCCTCTCGGCTGCAGAAGAAGGAAGTGTTAGTTGGATGCTGTGTCTTAATCACCTGCCGGCAACATAACTGGCCGCTCACCATGGGAGCCGTCTGCACTCTGCTGTATGCAGATCCGGACATGTTTTCCAGCACTTACATGCAGATAGTGAAGCTCCTAGGACTGGATGTGCCATCCCTGTGCCTGGCCGACTTGGTGAAGTCTTATTGCAGCAGGTGCTTGTCTAGGAGGAGCACTGGGTCGGGGTGTATCCTGTGCATTCTTTCACCCATGGCTGCCTTTTACCACAGCCTCTCTCAAAAGGATGCAAGGGTCTTTCCTATTTTGTGTTTACTACTATTCATACAGTTTATACAAGTTAATACTGTTTATAATATTCCAAAATGTTGTAATTTCAAATTCCTTTTCCACCATAGGATTGTGATAATTAAAAAAAAAAAGTCTTGCCGGGCGGTGGTGGCACACGCCTTTAATCCCAGCACTTGGGAGGCAGAGACAGGCAGATTTCTGAGTTCAAGGCCAGCCTGGTCTACAGAGTGAGTTCCAGGACAGCCAGGGCTACACAGAGAAACCCTCGAAAAAGCCAACGAACAAACAAAAAAACAGAACAAAACAAAACAAAAAACCAAAAAAAAAGTCTCTTAGCCAGACTTGGCATAGTACTGCTGAGTTGCCCATTCCTGCTTTATGAATGGCAGTCATTGGAATTACGTGGCAGGGGCCATGTGTCACGGTACACAGTGGCCCTGTTCCAGCAGAATCACCTCTCTGTGGAGTTCAAAGATGCCAGTCAGCGGTGGATCAGGGTTAGACGCTAAGGTTCTTATGGGAAGTTTTGGTTGTTTTGTTTAGACAGCCCAGGCTGCCCTTGCACGTCTGGTCACCTTGCCCCCATCCTCCTAGTGAAGGCATTGCAGGTGTGTGCCACTATGCTCAGTCTGCCTTTGTTTTGTTTTCATAAATTAGTTTTTTATCACGAGTATACTTTGAAACAAAACCACAAAATGGCTGACCAGGTGTGGTAGCACACACTCTCAGTCGCAGCACTTGGGTGGCTAAAGCAAGAGGATCAGGAGTTCTAGGCTAGCCTGGACAACATGATGAGACCCTATGTTTAAAAA
Organism: Rhabdomys pumilio; assembly: GCA_030674055.1. NCBI lineage: Eukaryota > Metazoa > Chordata > Mammalia > Rodentia > Muridae > Rhabdomys > Rhabdomys pumilio. The sequence goes on along the minus strand of JANHMN010000015.1, from coordinate 18,726,125 downwards.
AACAAACAAACAAACAAAAAAACCAGTAATGGTTGAAACTTGGTCATATCCTAAGTAGATGCAGGTAACAGCACACTTTCTGTAGAGTGAATGAGGATGTTGGGACTGTGGGGAGGGGGAGGTGCTCAACTCTGTTAGTGCCCTTCACCTGGCAAGTGTCTGCCCCCTTTCTTTAGTCCCTCTCCCCAGCAAGCTGCAGTGTCTCCGGGACAAGCAGCTTCCAGTCTATCTTGGGAGGACGATGCTTTTCATCCTGGAGGGCACTGTTGTCATTCACTCACTTGACCCTCACTTTGGTTTTTCAGCTTCAAACTGTTCCAGGCGTCCCCATCCATGCCCGCCAAATACGTGGAGGACAAAGACAAGATGCTGTCTCGGACCTTGCTGTTGGTGGAGCTGGCCAATGAGACGTGGCTCGTGACTGGACGGCATCCCTTACCCATCATCACTGCAGCCGCCTTCCTGGCATGGCAGTCTCTGCGGCCTTCAAACCGGCTGACCTGCTCTCTTGCCCAGTTTTGTAAATTGGCTAATGTGGACCTGCCCTACCCAGCTGCCTCTCGAGTGCAGGAACTCCTGGCCGTGCTCCTTCAGATGGCCAGCCAGCTGGCCTGGCTACGAGTTCTAAAACTTGATAAGCGTGCGGTGGTGAAACACATTGGTGACCTTCTCCAGCACCGCCACATGCTGATCCGAATGGCTTTTCGAGATGGAACAGCAGAAGTGGAGACCAAGAAACAGCAGCAGCAGCCGCCGCAGCCACAGCAGCAGGGACAAGAACAGCAGGAAGAGGTAGAGGATGGACCCTTCGATTTGCCCAAGAGGAAACGTCCCGCCAGTCCTGCCCTCCTCCTCCCACCCTGCATGTTGAAGCCCCCCAAGCGGACCCATGCCATGCCCCCCGAATCTGCAGTGACTGGAGATGAGAACATTTCTGACAGTGAAATAGAGCAATATTTGCGCACCCCTCAGGAAGTTAGAGACTTTGAGAGAGCCCAAGCTGCTAGCCAGGCAGCCATGAGTGTCCCTAACCCTCCCTGATGCACATTCTTTAAGGTGTTTTCAGTTCTGACTGCAATTTATTAGCAGGCCTGTTGTGTTGCAAGAAATGACTGTATATGACCCTTGGATATTCCTTTCTTAAAGAAACCAAGTGTAGCCTTGCAGTTCACTGGACCCAAGGTCCTGGAGAAGATGGGCAGTGTATGCAGTGTCTGTGGGGGAAGTCCTGACCCTTGATGCAGGTAACCAAGCCAGCTAGCTGTAGTCTAGGATGGATCCTTCCTAAGACTGCTAAGGAATCTGCCCAGCTGTCTTCTACTCTAGTGTGCAGTAAATGCATTGCTGCTGTGAACGAGCTGGCATTCTAGTGGCATCAAGCACCATGAACAGAAGCAACAGTTCCTGGCCCGTGTCTGGTCTAGGCTCTAGTGGTTTGGAGTATTCCTAAGATCCTTTACATCATTAACAAAAGGACCATGGGTGAAAAGAGTTCTGCAAGATTTTAATATATTAAAACAAAGAGGCATCTGCTGGAAAACATTCTATCGTAGAAAACCAGAGCTTTTAAAACGTGTTTTCTTTGGCACTTCATTCCCTTCCCCCTTCCCCCGGCATATTGCAAAAAGCTCTCCAGTGCTAAGGCATTGGCAGGGTATGTGAGCAGCAGCCAGCATATGTGGAAGAGTAATACAAAGCTTTTTCCTCTAATATCATCTGTGCAGCAAGCATACATAATGGGGCCTATCTCAAAGAGTATGGATTCTTCCCCCTGTGTTCTCGTTTGACCTGCCTGGGTTCCCTGCTGCTTCACAGGGCCCAGGGATTCCTCCACTTCCGTGTGGTTCTGTAGTAAAAGGCATCTTCGGTTGAGGGAAGTGGGGGCTGGAGTTCTGAGCAAGTAGTGGAAGCACAAGCTCTTGAGCCTGGACCCACGTGCCTGGACCCACGTGCCTGGACCCACGTGCCTGGACCCACGTGCCCGGACCCACGTGCTGCCTCAGAGTTGGGTTGGGTTTCAGTGAGTTAGGAGGTGGTTTGGCATCTTAGGTTTCTAACTGGAGTTAGCAATCAGATTATTAGCATGGCTTTTCCCCTCAGTCCCCCGGAGTTGGAGGGCTGGGAACAGGCACTGGGCATTATAATAGAGCAGCTAAGTGGAGCCACTAGCAAACCACTGTATAGGTTGTGAGACCCAAACATCAGCTCCCTCCCTTTGAGTCTTCAGGCACCTGCTGGCAGCATCACTTCTCAGGTGTGTGGGGTCGGGGACTGCTATGAACTCTGCTGGAAGAACTGTACCACTTCCATAGTTACGGATTATGTCTCTCTAATTGGGTACCCTTCCCACCTGCCTGCCTCTCAGAGGGACTAGCTGGTCTTTAAAGCTGCCTACCACATCGCCCTACCCCTCCCACCCTCTTGCATAGTTAAAATGAAAGGCAGCACCTGTTATGTATGCCCCCTGGCTCACCTGCTAGGATGGTTTCCCAAGCCAAAACGGGGGGTAGGGGGGAAGAGGCTTGGGATCTTGGCAGTCACAGGATGCCTTGCCAGGTTGGCGTGGTTCCCAGGTCTCCCTCTCATTTCCTGAGCCTACCTGGGTTGGCCTCTTCTACTCAGTTTATGGGTCACCCTAGGGACTGATGGATTCTTCATCTCTACCTGGGAGAATACCAAGAACTTGGCCATCAAAACTGGTCTGGGATTGTCTGTCGCTACTGCTGAGGGACAGTTCACTAGAGTAGTGGCAAGCATCTGGCTCCCCCTTCCCTAGCCTGGGTAACTAAAGATGGTGAACCCAGGGGCAGCCATCAGCATGGCCGGCTTAAACCGACATACATGGCTTGGACCACCCAGGAAGATTTGGGAGTAACAAGCTGGCATGGCCGGCCCATCCTAAATCTGGCCCTAGACGGTGGTCTCGCTTTTCCAGAGGCCGGTCTTCATGCAACCTCCCGCTATGGCCTCTGCACCAGTTACACTGGCATCCTCATACTTGCCCCCTTTGGGGGCGCCATTAAGACACGTCGTGTTGAGCGGATAGGAGCGGCGCTTGCTCTCCCTCTCCAGCGCGCTGCCGCTGCCCTTGAGGTTGTCACGGCTGGCGCTGCGGCGCTGCCCGGGGCGCCCTGGCTCAGGGATCGGCGCGGCGCTCGTGTCACTGCCCTCCGACGGCGTAAGCATGGGCTCACCCTCTAGTGGAAGACCGTCGCCAGGACTGTTGCGGCTGCTGCCCGGATAGCTGTCGGACGGGCTGTTGTGCAAGCTGCCGCTTTCACTGGACAGCAGCTCAGGAGCTCCTGGGGATGTGCCCGCGCGCAATGCCTTGAGCCGGCTCTTACCACCAGTCTCTCCCGCTCGGTGCCCCTTGGCCCGACTTTTGTGTACTCGGCGCCCATGATGCAGGTTGTTATGGTGCCGGGGAGCTAGGCTGCCACGGGAGCCGGTATGCTCTGGCTGTCCATCCCCGCGGGCGGCCACACTTGGCTCGCACACCTGATTCTGGGCCACCTGCAGATTGGTGAGTTTGCAGGGGGGCGGCGGCACTCGGCCACTGCTGCCACTCGGGGAGGACTTGAGAGAGGCTGGTCCCTCCCCCAACACTGGGGATCCATCCTCCGCAGCAGTCGGCAAGGCCCGGGGTGGGGCGTGGGAGGCCGAGGGCGAAGTAGGACAGCAGGCACGCCAGGAAGCCCGGACATCCCTACGTCTGGCACAGTGGTGCGTGAAGACAAAAAGGCCCAGAGCTGAAGCTGCCACACCGTACAGACAGCTACACACCACTCGGGGCAACCAGCGCTGAGACACCGCCAAGGCACCACAAGCCCACATAGCGAGGTACAGGAAATGCGTGGTCATCAGCGCCCCCAGCTGGACTCCAGGAGAATATACGCCATCACCATCCTCTGGGGGCGCAGGTGTCCCTACTCCTGCGCTAACTGTAGCCAAAAGAGAACCGGAGTCACTCAGGAGGACGCCACTGCTCCTGAGCCTGGTAGAACCCCTCAGGTCTTCCCCTGGCTCCAGAGAGATCCTACTGTTACCCTGCTTTGGATTCTGGGCCACATGACCCCGTAAGTGAAGGCCCGCACACAAGAAGTAGATCCAGGTGATAGGTAGAATCAACGCCACCGGTATGTAGAAGGCACCAAGGCTTGGACGCCATACCAGCCAGCAACTAGGGGGAGACAGAGGCAGTGGATGAAGAGTTTGGAGAGCCCTGGAGATGGGACACAGGCTGGGTGGTTGATGAGGTAGGATGTGGGAAGTAGAGAGGTGAGGCAGGACCTGGCTTAGTCAGCATGCAGGGGTTCTCTGGCTGGGCGGAACAGCAGGCATGGGGCTGGTGTGAAGGTTGGGCAGGAAGATGATAGTGTTGAGGCAGGAGGGAGTGGTGCTCACTAGGGACTGTGGTCCCGGTAGTTGTGGATGTTGACCGCAGCGGTGATGCCGCAGATTATGAGGGGGATCCCTCCAGCAATCAAATAGAACCTGGGGGCGGGGGTGGGGTTTGAAGGTCAGAGTGATGAACCACTGGAGATAAAGGAACCAGGTGCTCAGAACTCTCAAACTGATGTCTGTCTTTTCCTCTGTTCTCTTTAAATCTGTGTGATTTGGGGAGGAGGGATGGGGCAGGTATAGAAGACCCCTAAGGGATGGGACGCTTCAGAGCTTGGCCAAGAACGAGTCTCTCTCCCCACCTAAGCAAGTGAGGGATATTTTTAAATATCCTTGCCCAATGCCCTCTGGTACCACCTCCTTCCCCAACCCTTGTCATGCCTGAGAAGCTTGCCTCTTGCCTTTGGAGGGTGATCCCCAAAGGGGATCTTGTACTCATCCCCACCCACCCCAGTCTTGTTACAGCCATGTCATGGGTCTTGAGGCCCTTTTTCACAGCTGATAGTTGAAAGAACTTACCGGAGCATGGGGCGAGGACCAGGCGGGGCTGCATCCCCTTCTTCTGGAGGGGGCGCCCTCCAACTAAGCTCCTTGTGGAGGACTCGAGCCTTTACCCCCATCCAGAGCAGCGAGGACAATGAAGAGTAGTGCAGAGTGATACCCACCTACAAGGTCAAGGCACTGAGGCTTGGGACCTGACCTGCTGCCTGGGCTACACTCTGGAATGTCAATGGCCGAGCATGTTCTCACTATTCCCATGTCTCCAGCAGCCCACCCAGGTACCCATCACACTGATACTTGGCGGGTGTCCTCTCTGCTTCCATCCAGGGCCCTCTCCCACCCTAGGGATCCTCCGGGACCCAGGCGTAGCTGTCTGGCTGGTCCAAGACCTCTCCCCACTGTAATCCCCACTCTCCTCTTAGTAGCCCCATCTTTAGTGATCTCGGAGCTAGCTTGCCCATTCCTGTGTTTCTCCACATCACCCATTCCCAGCCCTACAAAGCTAGCACAGAGAACAGAGGAACCCAGGGCTGATCCCACGCACCTTATTTTTTTGTTGTTATGTTCCCCTGTTCCTCCAATAAAGTCACCCTATATTTTAGAGTCCCCATCCCTTTCTTACCGCCTGACAAACCATTTGGTAGTTGGTGAGAGTGACGCCCCCTACAAAGACAGCAGAGGTCATGGCCATGTGGAAACACAGGTTCAGCAGCATGTGCCAACCCTTTCGGGACACGTGGATGGAGCTGCCTCAGAAGAGAGTCTTTTATTAATGAACTGTCCAACCTCCCATGGGGTCTCAAGACCACTGGGAAAGCCAAAAAGAGGGAGATGCGTTCTCTATGAGCGTGTATATAAATGTGCTCTAGGCAATGAGGAAGCTATCCTTCATCTCCCTAACCGCCCCCCCACACACACCTCCCCCCAGCCAATAGGTTGTCCAACTCCAGGTCCTGCACCTGCCTGAAGGAGAAGCATCTGCCGGTCTATGGCGAGACCTCCCCACCCCCACCTCCCTGGAGCAGCTCTCACCTGTGGTTGAGGATGTACGTGATGATGGTGGAGAAAAGACAGAGCAGCAGCAAAGCCGTGCAGGGGTACACAACAGGATGCAACCCAGCCCCAGAGCCTCCTGCCTCCCGTGGGAATGCACTCAGCTCCTGGGAAAGAGGGAGTGAGACGGTTGAGCTGTTCCTGTCTGTCTCAAAGCCAATTTTCCTCGTTTTGACCCCTGCCAGCCTTGAACCCACATCTGAATGCTTCAGTCCGTGGTATGTAGAATATAAGCGTGAGGAACTGGCCTCAGGGAACACTGGCCGTCCTCCTTCTGCCTGCCTCACCCCTCTTAGTGGTATGCCTTTCTGGGGGCTTCTTTTCGGATGCCCAGTTGAAAACTCAAGCCTTATAGGGACTGGGGAGATGGCTCATGGTTAAGAGCGCTGGCTGCTCTTCCATAGGACCTGGGTTCAATTCCCAGCACCCACATAGCAGCTCACAACCGTCTGTAACTCCAGTTCCAGGGGATTTGACACCCTTACACTGACATACATACAGGCAAGACACCAATGCACATAGAATAAAAATGAAACAAATCATGAAAAAAGAAAACTCAAGAGGAAGACCGTGATATGCCTGTGTCTCTGTACAGTGTCAGCAAAAGTTGGGTGAGGAATGGGACGAGGGAAGGGATGACTAGACATGTTTCTAGATTGTTTTTCAACTAGAAAAACTCAGGTCAAGATAAGCATGGTGAGACATGCTCCTTATTCTAGCACTTGGGTGGCAGAAGCAAGATCATCAATTAAGGTCAGCTATATAGTGGGCTGGGCTATAAGAAATCCTATCTCGGGGCTGGAGAGATGGCTCAGCAGTTAAGAGCACTGACTGCTCTTCCAGAGGTCCTGAGTTCAATTCCCAGCAACCACATGGTGGCTCACAACCATCCGTAATGGGAAATGAAGCCCTCTTCTGCTGTGTCTGAAGACAGCTACAGTGTACTCATATACATAAAATAAACAAATCTTTAAAAAAAAGAAATCCTATCTCAAAAACCAGAAAACCACTCAAATGTCAGTGGTGCACGCCTTTAATCCAAGCACTGGAGGCAAAGGCAGGCAAACCTCTGAGTTCTAGGCCAGTCTGGTCTACAGAATACGTTTCAGGACAACCAGGGCTACACAGAGAAACCCTATCTCCAAACAAACAAACAAACAAACAAAACAACAAAAACTCAAACCAACCAAACAAACCATACCAAAAAACAAAGGGCCTGAGGCCAAAGCTAGATGGTTCCAGATCCCTCTTGAAAGATGGAGGGGCATGGAAGAGGCTAGAGGGTCATTTCCCATGAACTCTGACATCAGTAGAGCACAAGGCTGCTGTCCTTTCTGTATTTTCTTGTGGCTCCAAGTGATCAAAGTCCCCCAGTCCCTACCTCCCACACATATTTCCTGGCCTCCCTCCCTGTATCTCATTCCGCCCTCCATTACACACACACCATAAGCACGGCCACGTTGCCCAAGTGCTGGCAGTACAGGGAGCTGACGTTGGGCTGGCTAGAGCGGAGCTTGCAGCCTTCAGAACTCCAGCCTCCAGGCCCATCTTGGTTCCACCAAGCAGCCATGGGGTCAGCTCCTTCAGCCCAGTGCCTCAGTGAAACAGCCACCGGCTCAGTCAAGTTTCCCACACCACAGCCACCTGCGGGGACAAGGAAGTCAGTGTAGACACATGAAGCTGTCAGGAAGGCTGCCCAGAGTGGTCAGAGCATGCAGGGACAGACACTGCTGGCCTGGGGACAGAACTAGATACATCTGGGTTCAGTATACTCAGGGAGAGACAGACAGGTGACACCGCTTCTAACAGCTTGCTTGGTGCCTGTCAGCTGGAGTGTGTGCCCTTAAGGGAACAGGCACAACCGTCTGTGATCAAGCAGGTCTTAGTCCACCAGGTACTGACACATGCTAGGTACTAACAAGTGTTGCCATGGAAACTGGAAAGAGCCCATTTTAGGAACGGGAAAGGATCCCCGGGTAGTGATGCAACAACTTCATGGCACACAGGGGACCCTGCATGGCATGAAGAGGAAGGGGTACATATATGTATATGTGTGTGTGTGTGTGTGTGTGTGTGTATGTGTGTGTGTGTGTGTGTAGTGCCTGAAGGAACTCTTGTGTGTCTGGAGTTTTTTATAGAGGGCAAACCCAATGACAGTGCGGGTCCCATTGTAGATGGAGGTTGCCTGGCAAGCAAGGCCAAAGTTTGGAAGGTAGAAGGAAAGAGGGACGCAGAAAGACACATGTGAGAGGTGGTGGGGGAGACACTGCTCTTGATGGGACAGTTCAATTAAGGACAGGACTACAGTGAGCCACTCAGTTCTTGGGGACCAGACTGCCAACAAGGCAGTGTACCTTCCCCCTTCACAGTTATCCCTCTCACTCTAGTCTCTAGCATGTATGCTATGTCTGGAAGTTCTGACTCCCCTTGGGGTTGGTTGATTCTGTCTGTCCCACCTCTAACTGCAATGCCATGGCTGTCTTGCCTTTTTAGATACTTCTCACCGGGGTCTGCTGGTCTATCGATCTGAGGAGCCTCTGGCTGGAATAGCTCAGGGGGTATTATTCAAATACTTCACTACTCAGGGAGGCAGAAGCCTCTATGGGGCAGGCTATGGCCTTCATGTTTTCCTCCTTTTACTACCTAAGTATTATTATGTAGCGCTAAGCTTCTGGGATGTGCTCATACTGTATTGCTTGCCTGACGAGGGGCCATGTGTGGCAATGCAAGAAACCAGGGGTTTGGTGTGGAGGGAAAGGAAGTGGGGCTCTGTGCTTGTAGGCTTTCTGACATGTCAAATGCTTGGAATATAAAACTGCCCTTTGTCCAGGATATAAAACCATGTCATTTTAAGCTTATTCTCCACCAATCTCTTCCTTTGAAGGACATCTCCATTCCCACCCTTCCTTGAAAACTGGTAAGGTTTCTGCTATCCTCTGTTAACTGTACACCAGGGCAGTGGGGGAGCCACAGAGGTGAAAGGGGCAAGACAGATGAGCAGGAAGTTAGTCCCTTACTGGTTCCTGCAAATATGACTGGGGTGGCCACACCACGCCTCTTGCCAGGCCCAGCTGCTCCAGGACGGGAAGTGTTGCCGTGGCTGCGGAAAAGACGGCCATTTCTGAAGACCAGCAGTTGCAGGGTGCAATCTGGAGGGACTGGGGGAGCCAGGGCAGCCGGAAGGGTTGAGAACAGGCTGGGGGGCAGCTGGATGGAGGCCAGGGCCACGCTATTCTGAGGGGACATAGGAGGTCCTCAGAGATACTCAGCATCCCTGGGCTTTGATGTCTCCCAGCCCCTTCCGGTCTCCTGTGTGGTCCCGCCTCCCACCTCCACCCCCACCACCTGACACCTGAATCTTAGCACCGCCCTCCTCAGCTTCTGGTCCCCACACCCACACTCATCCCTTCCCCTGGTGCCCACCTTGATGTGGAAGGATGACAGAGAAATGTTGGGCCTCCCAGTGGTGCAGCGGAACCGAAGCTGTTGATCAGCTAAGGGCTCGGGCTCCAGTGGGACATCCTGGCCAGGGCTGCTTGGCTGTACACCCGACACGCCCACCTCCCTCCTCTGGAAGGCCGTGCAGGTCAGGCCCACATAGCTGTGAGGCTTGATGAGGTAGGCCTCCAATGCCACATTTCTTGAGTTCTAAGGATAGGAAGCTTGTCACCCAGTGTCTGAGATAGAGTGGTCTTCTACGCAAGACCACACATTTCCTCGTTTCAGCTTCTCCCTCTATCCTTTATTCTTTACCGTCTCTTCAAAGCATGGGAAGTCTTACGTGTGCCGTGCAGTCACCTATATGCACACTGCGCGCTTGTGCGCACGCATGCATGTGTGCAAACGCACACGTGCACACACTCGTGTCTTCCAGTCTTGAGCCTAAGGCATTGCTGCTCCCATATCTTCCCTATCTTCTACCTGCTATTTCTGTTGCCCGCACCTCAGCCGTCAGGCAGGGTCCATGTCTACCCCCCATAAGTCCCCAAGTGTCTAGCACAACATCTTATACAGAGATGTTCTACCATGTTTATTCATTTATTCTACCAGTTTAGAGATGTCACTGGCCCTCAGCGAACTTGTGACACTCCTCATTCCACTGAAAGTGCTGTCCGCCCCGACAAAACCTCCCTTTTCCTGTCCTCATGCCCACTACGCTCCTATTTACTTCCGACAGTAACCCTCAACTGATCCCCCAGCCAGCAAGGCCCACATTGTCACCATCACAGTGGACAGTTCACAGCTGAGCTGTGCTTGTCACCATGCTATCAGAGCCTGCTACATAGTGTCCCAAGGAGAGGGAAACACTTCCCTTCTATGGACACCACTCTCAGGCTCCCCTCCCCAAGTGCTAGCCCCTGAAGGGTCCCTCCCACGCCAACCTACGGTACCACAGAGATGTGCTGGGCATGGGGGCTAAGGGCAGCTCCTCCGATTCGCTCCAGGGCCCCCACAATGCCACTGCAGGCTTTGTCTTCTCGCTGGGCGAGCCAAAGAAGGTGCTCATCCACCAGCATCAGGTTGCTGGCCATGTCCACCATCACCTCCACCAGCTGAGGGAGGGAGGGAGGCAGGGCCATTACTAAGGGTGGGGATGGTATTTAGGACTCAGCATGTGTGAGGCCTGAGATGTCAAGAGAACCCGCTTCCAGGGGGTCCAAAGGATACACTGAATCTCACCTCTTTGATCTGGTCAACATAGCCCAAAAATTTCTGGATCATCTGAGCCACATAGACCACGTCCATCATGTCTGAGAAGCTGGCAGCCTCTGCTGTATACACGCGCAGCTGGTGGGCCAAGGTCAATGCGTTGGAGGCATTGATGGGCATCTGGGGGTATTAGGGAACAAAGAAGATCAGCCTGGTTTCCCCTTTCTGTTCTAGAGCTAGCTACTGGAACCCAGGGCCAACACAGGAGAGGAACCAAGACCATCTACTGAGACCATCATGACCAAAAGGGTACATGAGTCCCCCATAATCACAAATCTAGGTTATTTAAGCCAAGCACCATTAGTCTAAGGATGGGAAAGCTGTAAACCAATGTGATGGTGGATAGAGATGAGGAGAGGCCTGACTTGGGAAAAGACAAGCACCAAGGTATTAAAAAGGTGTCAGCCCATAGTTCTTGCTGTTACCCCCCCCCTTTTCTGAAACAGGGTCCCATTATATAACTGATCATTCTGGAACTCACTACATAGATCAGATTGGGCTTGAACTCACAGAGACCCATCTCCCTCTACTTTCTGAGTGCTGGGATAGAAGGCATTCATCACTGTGCCTGGCAGCTATACCCACTCTTAACGTACACCTGAGAACTGAGGTACAGTCTCCCCTACGAGGCATCAGGCTCCATCCCAGCCATTTCCAGGAATCAAAGTTTGGGGGTGGCCCAGCCTCACCAGCACAAAGGTGTAGAGCACCCGAGTGATGTCATTGGTGTATAGACAGTGCGAATAGTCCCCTGGCTCCCAGCGGCCAGCTCGGTCACACCTGCGTGATGCTCGGGTACCAGGGGCTCCCCCACTCAAGGGCACAGAGGTGAAGGGGTACTGTAAGCAGGACTGGTAAGCTGTGATGCCAGCCAAGGTCCGGGGCCACCTAGAGGTAGAGATGGGAAACGGTCGTGACCAAGGCTCCTTTAGATACGGCCCTCTCCTCCTAAGCCCAACTCAGGACTGTGACACCAGACTCATTAAAGGGTATCCTGACAGACTTTAAGGGGTTCCCAAGTTCTGCTTTCTTTCAGTTTGTTCAGATAATGCTACTGCAGACAACATGTGGAGGTGCAATGGGTTCACAGACAAGTTCTGCCCCTTATTGGACAATATGCTGATTTTTCTTCCTAGACTTTGGTATTCTCAGCTCTACAGTATGGAGAATGATAACTGCCCTCCACACAGAGGGCCTCTAGAACATTATTAAAGGGTGACACTGTCTTGAGAAAGCATCTGCATACCAAAGTGGGAGGAAGCAATTAAAAGATGCTCGTCCTCTTGAGATGTAACAGCAAGATTGTGGGTTAAATGACAAGAAGAAAGCAAATGGGTGGCCCTGGTCACTTGTGCTCTCAGAGGCTACAGGTGAAGGGTGGAGGCGGGGGGGGGGCAGCCATTTATAAAGCAGTAACAGCCAACCTGAAGTCCCCACGGTTGTTGGTCACCCGTTCTGCAGGGCAGTAGGAGGCAGAGGTCTCCAGCACTACTATCTCCACTTTCTTGCTGGTGTTGCCTTGGACTGTGGACACGGAGCACTCCCATTCACCTGAGGCCCACACGCCGATGTGAGACAGGGTCAGCTCACTGCAGGGGAGGAGGGGGAGCTGGCTTTGTGCTCTGGTTGTTGTCACCATACCACCACCACCACCACCACCACCACCACCACCACCACCACCACCACCATCATCATCATCATCATCAGCAGCAGCAGCAGCAGCAGCAATTTTCATTATCATTATCAGTCAACTTGACCCAAGTGGGGGTCAACTGAGAAGATGGAACCTCAACTGAGAAAATGCTTCTATCACAGGACCGTTTTCTTCATTCATGTATTATGTGAGAAAGCCCAGGCCACTGTGGGCAGTGTCACTCCTGGGCATGTGGTCCAGGGTTGTTTAAGAAAGCATGGGGAGCAAGTCAGGAAACAGTGCTCCTCCACGGTCTCTGCTTCAGTTCCTGCCTCCAGGTTCCTGCCCTGACTTTCCTTCCTTTCCTCCCCAAGTTGCTTTGGACATGGTATTTATCACAGCAATTCTTAGAAAGAAAACCGAGACACTTGGTGAGCGCTCTCAGGCCTAGCCACGCCTCCCTTCTATGCCCCCTGGACAGCCCATCCACTTATGCCTTGTCCTGGGACACCAGCTCAGGTTCTTGCTTTAATGGAATGAGAGATCCGTGTGCATACATACTGTCTTCTGATTGGAGGGGCACTGTGGGCATTGTGGAAGCCCCTCCAATTAGAAGGCAGTGAGGATTTTGTTCTAAACTCTATTTAGACCATTTATTTTGTTTTATTTTATTTTAAAGAATTATTTATGTATAGGAGTACACTATAGCTGTCTTAAGACACATCAGAAGAGGGCATCAGATCTCATTTCAGGTGGTTGTGAGCCACCATGTAGTTGCTGGGAATTGAACTCAGGACCTCTGGGAAGAGCAGTCAGTCAGTGCTCTTAACGGCTGAGCCATCTCTCCAGCCCTATTTAGACCATTTATGATTGCATCTTAGCTCTCTATAATCTCTCTTCCCCTTCTTCTCTCCTTCCCTCTTTCTTCTCTCTCCTCCTCTTCCAGGAGCATGTCTGGAGGGCAGTGGCAACTGTGGCGACTCGTCTCTGTGCCCCCCACTAGAAAGGGACAACAGAGCCTGTACCTGGTGATGAAGGTGCAGTCATGGATGAGGTTTTCTGCAAGGACGATGCCAGCCTGCTCGTCACTCTCCATAGGGGCCCCATTGTGGTACCAGTGGATCCGGGTATCATTGCCCAAGTAGCTGGCTGAGCACTGGAAGGGCAGGCGGTCACCCTGGAACACCACTTGACGCAGGGATGGGATGAGGTAGTGTGTGTGCAGTTCCAGGGCCCCTTCTGTGCGTGAGACATCAGGGATAGGCCTGAGTTCACGCACACATGAGCCTATGTCTGTGAGTGGCTCCAGTTAGTGCCTCAATTAAAGGGCAGCACACAGCAAGAGTGGGATCCCACAGAGTAAGCCCAGACCCTCTGCCTCTAGTGATCTCTGGTTGGGAATGAAAGGAGTCAGAATCCACCCGGAGAAAAAGGAAAACAGAAAAGTATATGGTGATGTTATCCAGAGGGGGAGACCAGATGAAAACATAAACAAGCAAACAGACCGAGAAGAGGTTTAGGCATGCTAGCGGAGGGCCACTCCATGGAACTGGGGCCTGGGAAACGTGATCATTATATAACCACATACACAGTCCAGAGAGCCTTGACCTAACAAGCTTTGGGTGAGGGGCCTGCTCTTTGCGGCCTGGGACAGGTTTCTCACCACAGCGGAGCTGGGACTCCTGGAGGCTGCTCAGGGCGTGGGCGTGCAGGGCACTGGGGTAGGCACAGAGTGTGCGCTCTGACAGCTGCAGAGAGTGATTCCGGGCCCAGGGCAGCAGCCAGCGCAGGCGGCAGTCACAGGTCAGAAACTCAGTACCAAAGTCCCTGCAGGGCAGGTACAAGGAACAGTGTGGGCTCACAGGGATGAAGCTAAGCAGATAAGAGCTGGAAAAGACAACCTTGGGTATACATGTGCCCTGTTGCCCAGGACATGACTAATTCGGGGACACTTCTGGCAGTTTGCCTAGTCAACAGGCATGATGCTCGCCCCTCGGGGCTAGAAATGGCCACACATTTGGCCCCAATCAATGTGTTAACTAGAGAATGGGAGTTTGAGAAGGGACAGTGTGGAGTGGCAGGTAACATGACTGCTCACAGGATCTGGGAGTTTCTTTAGGGCTAAGGTGAGGGCTGAGGTTTGTCCTTCCAAGTCCCCTGGTTCCAGGTGTCTCCCTCTGGACAGAGAACAGGACCAGGGGACTGTTCCTATGTTGGGAAAGATACTCACACAATCTTAAGGGCTGGCAGCTCATCAAAGACCCCAGGTTGCAGACTAGAATAGATGTTTCCAGATATGTTTCTGCAGAGGGCAGGGAAGGGTGAGGTAAGATGTTAGGGACACCCCAAGCCAAGCCAGTAGATTGATGGAAGGAGAAACAGTGTGGCCCAGCCTTCTTCCTCCCAGGTCCTTTCCTCCCCCTCCTCTCCTCCAAGGCCTATCACTCACAGTCTAAGGAGTCTAGGGAGGCCTTGAAATGTCTCAGAGGTGAGACAGCCAATCCGGTTGTTGGAGAGATCTCTAGAGAGAGAGAAATGCACACTCAGCAAGTCCTCAAATACAACAGGATGAAGATTCTCTTCTGAGAGAGACATTTAGCTGGAGATTATGTGGGCAGAAGGCTTGGGACCAAAGCTGGAAACACCTCCACGTCTGGCCCCAGTCAATGTATTGAGTAAAGGGCTTGGTGTCTGAGAAGGGACTGGGCAGGGTGGGTCCTGCGGGGGGGGGGGGGGGGGGGGGTCCGGGGGTGGGGGGGATTTTTTTGGGGGAGGGGGGGGGGGGGGGGGGGGGGGTGGGCAGGACATGCCACTCACAAGCGTTTCAGCTCTCCCAGACCTAGGAAGGCTCCAGGCTGTACAGTGCTGATGACATTGCTCCTCAGGTCCCTGTGGGGAGCAGTGAAGAGACCTTTGCACTTCTGCACTTCTGTCTGAGGGCTCCCCCCCCTCCTTGGGTGGGGCATTTTGTCACCCAGATGCTGGCTTTCTGTGGGGCTTGGTTTCTTTCTATGTCTGCTTTCCCACACCCCCCACTCAATAAGTCTCTTCAGCCTCTCTGACCACCAATAAGGGGCATTGGTCAGAGAAATGTGTGTAAGCTAAAGTCCCGTGGAAAAGAACAAATCTGCACTGAAGCCCCTGTGGACTAATGAGTCGCTTGCCTAATGATGACAGAGAGTTGGGTTGCAAATGGAAAAGCCACAATTATCTTGGGCTATCTTTAGTCCCCTTAATAGCCACGTTGTATTCAGCCAAACTTCCTTCTGACTATCAGCTAGGACCTTTGTGACTTAGCAGATAACCCAAAGCTAAGAATGCCCTCAGATAGCATCTGAGGCCCAGAGCAGTTGATCTCTCCACTTGGCTCTAATGCCTACCTGTTTTCACTAATTTGGTAAATTCATTGATTTATGGATTTTTTTGCTCTGGAATTAGAAAGTTTATATCACCTCTTCCATGTCACTCGGGGCAAGTGGAATCTGTTTCTAGGCCACGGTCACCCATCTGTGGCTCATAACCAACTATGTCTTAGTCCTCTGAGATAAGAGCTGTGTTTTATGTCAGCACATCTGAGATGATACAGGAGGCAAGAGATAGGAAGGTCTTTGGATGCGGAAACAGGGACAGAGGGTGGAGAAAGCTTTGCATTAGGAAATAGAAGACATGGTTTCCCATGGTCCTTCAATTGAGCCACTTTAGACCTTACAGGGTTGTTCTGGGGAGCCTTTGAAAACAGCTATACCTAGCTATCAGAGAGAATTTTCCAGTTATTGTGTTCCAAAATCTCATGCTCCCCCAACCCCCGCCTGTGAGGAAGAGGGCAGCAAGGCTGGAGGGTGAGCAATGCACTATGCCCCAGTACAGCTCCAGACTCAGGTTGCCAATCTCGGGTCCAGATGAGGACCAGGGCTAATAAAACCTATGTAATGTTTTCATTCCCTCACCACCCCACGCTGTCAGGAGGTGGCAAGGAAGTTGCCTTCAGGCTGAGCAGGTCACACCAGGATGGATGATGGCTCCTGAGGGTCATCTTACTTCACATAAAGAAACCATACCACAGATGAGTCTCATAGCAGCCTGACTCAGGGGCTCAAACACCACTGAGGCACGAATTTAACTCTTAACCCTTCCTCTCCTCCCCTCCCCAAGCGGTTGCAGGTCCCCTCCCACCCCAGCCCCACTAACCAGGAGGACCTGCCTATCTAATGGCACCAGCCCAGTGCCTACCATGCAGGCCTCTGCGCTAAGGGCCAAACTGGGTACTCTTCAAACTCATCTTCTGCATTATCCTCTACGCTCTGCATGGCTACAGATCATGAGCCACCTACCCACGGCTCCACCAAACCCTGTCTTTTCTAAGCCAACACAGACTAAAACTGAGGCTGCCAAGAACACTAAGGGTCATCTTTTCTGCTTCCACCTAAAAGCCTGGGAAGCAGTGAGCAAAGACAAGCCACTCCTGGAGGACGACGACAGAACTCTGACAAAAATATCTGGGGGTCAACTTGGGGTCAACGTGTTTTCCAAAGTGCAGCCACCCCAGCCAAGGCTAAAGGCCTTGGAGACAGCTCTGAATTATGGACAGGAGAGAGTTAACTGAGTTATGTCCCTGCTGGGTAAGAGGAAATGGGTGTCCAGGATAGGGAGGTGCTGTCCTGTCCCACCAGGGGGCCTGTTTGTGCAGTCCCTGTTGGGGAAACACACACTGAGAGACAAGAGGCAGAGATGAAGTTCCATCTAGGCTGTTTGTACCTCAGTTCCCTCTCACACCAAAGACTCGGATGATAGTGAGTCCCCACAAGGAAGAAGAGAAAGCTAACACCAGGGCTCAGCGTCCTAGAGAAAGCTTGAGCTGTGGAAGGTGCCCCAGTGCTGGGCATAAGCTGAGAATGTGGAAGGCCTTAGCCTGGTCCTAGATTCCCTGCATGCCCAGTCAAGAGGACAGAGTAAGTCCCCCCTGCCCAGGACTGCCCTGCCTTCCTGTGTATCACCTCCCACCCCTTCGACTGTCAGGCTCCACCCTTTCATCCCACCCTCTTCTGTTGATCCAGCATGTGCCCCCTGGCCTCTGCTGGGGTCTGGCCATTCTCAGGGATCTGCCTCCCACCCCCATGCAGGGGCGGGTAGAGGGAAACACATTCCTCATTGTGTGTCACTTCCCTTCATGGGCTGCCAAGGGGCTGAGGCAGCAGCCCCCCGCCCCTTCCCTCTCTGCTCACTTGTGTTTATTCTCATTTCCTCCCCCCCTCCACCCCACCCCATTGAACCCCACCCGCCTGCCCCACTGATGCTCTGCAGATGGGAGCAAGGCAGCCCTGGGGCCCCAGCCCCTCTCCCTGCCCTGTTTCCTGCAGCTGAACCACTTGAGGCCGTCTCTACAGGGCAGCTTCCACATGGACAGGCCCTCTTCCCTTTTCCTCAAGTCGGGCTCAGAGATGACCAAGATGGTCTCTTGCAGTTTCCTAGGTGGTGGGCCAGCCCTGAGATACCAGGGTTTGGGGGCAAATGTCACAGGCTGCTCCCTGGGCTGAACCCTGACAGCCCAGTGGGCCTATGGACAGGCCATGTCTCCTGGTCCCCGAATAAGGGAAGTGGCTCAGGGCTGTACCTCCCTAGGGACAGGAGGAAATGCTACCCTAGAAGCTGTGTATTTTAGAAATCCAGGGCTCTTGTTAATGGGCTTTTCTGAACCCGACCTGTTAAATATTGCTGGGGAAAGCAGATGAAGCCTAGACTCTCACCCTAGCAGAATGTTCTGCCCTTAACACTGGGCACATGGTCTTGAAGGGCTATGGATGAACCTCTGCTCCACAGAGTTGGGGTTGGGGGTTACTGGGAGACCTCTTGCTTTATGTGTAGGCTTCGAGTTCCATTCCACAATGAAAAACACTCCAGATATGGTGGTTCATGTCTTTAACCCCAGCACTCAGGAGGTACAGACAAGTGGACTTCTACGAGTTTGAGATAGCCTAATCTACATAGGGAGATGCTGGGTTTTTTTAAAAATTTTTTTAAAGACCCTTGCTCCAGATTATCTAAGCTAATCCTCCATTAATTAATTAGCTGAGGTCACAAGCCAAAGTAACCAGTCGAAGGACACAGAGCTGCTTCTAGAATAGGGATTCCATGACTCCCTCTCTGCTTCCACAGAGCTCTGGACCTGGGGAAGAGGCACTGCATTGATGGCGTGTCCCTATCCCCATTGCCTTTTGTCCAATCTTGATCATACGCTAGCTACTGTGACTCCAGGCACGCTCTTCTCCCACCATGGGTTATCAGCATGAAGGAAGGGACCCCTGACAGCAAAATGGAGGGAGACTTCTAGGGCAGTCAGTCACACCCTGTGTGGGAATACAGCAGGGAGAGATCGAAGCTGGCCGAGACCATGGTGCAAACCTTCTATCCTGGCACTTAGGAGGCTGAAACAGGAGGATTGTGAGTTTAAGGCCAGGCCGCAAGTCTATATCCAGAACCTGTCTCCAAAAACCAGAAACAAGCAGAAGCCAAAGCAAAACAGAACAAAGAGCCCACCAGAGGAAAGGTCCCGAAAAAACTCAATCAATATAGCCTAAAAGATCAAGTATTCATCAATGTATAAATAAATAGGAGATTTAAAGTGCAGTGTGTTCAGTCAACGAGCTACTTACTATTTTCCCACAAAGAGGGACCAGTGCTGATGAAGCATAGAAGAACCTGGAAAATGTTACATGGGCTGAGAGGCTCTGGTTATAAAAGATTACATATTATATAATTCTATTTATATGACATGTCCATAACAGGCAGATCCATAAAGATGGGAAGGATATTAGTGGTTGCTTAGGTCTGGCAGAAGAATGGAGACTGACAGATAAATGATTCAAGTTTTCTTTTGCAGATGATGAAAACGTTCTAAAATTAGATTAGAGCGACGGTTACACAATTTCTCTGAAATAGATCAGGGCCCATTGGATCCTGTACTTGAAACGGGCGATAATAAATTACGTCATGTTAAGAGTTGTTAAAAGTGTGAGCCGACGTGACTGTGTGTCTCTGTGTGTGTGTGTGCTCACACATATTCAAGCAGAGTAGTGTTGCACAGAATTGGCTCCTCTTAGCCCCCACAGACCTCCCTGCTTGTAGGTCTGAAAACCAAATTATAGGTTTGCTGGCCACACAGCAACTTGCCCTGAGCCCTACAAGGTTTTCAGAGTTCAACTTGAAAGTGCAGGCTGGCTGCAAAACTGGCCAGCACACTCCTGCAGGTATGGAGGTTGCTGGGGGCAAGGGGGGGTTCGGGGAGGGAGGAGAAAAGAAAGGATCTCGTGGCCAAGGAAACCCATTATGGTCCCAGACTCGTGCCTTCCCACCACCTCCCAGGGCTTCTCCCCCTGAAACTTTCTACAGGTATTTATTGAGCACATACACTGTGCCTGGCACTTATGCTGACGGAGGCAAACGGGAGGGGGCTGTCCCTGACTTTGTTAGCCATCCCCCAGGGCTTCAGCTGTACTGGAGCCCAGGACAGCTTCTCCTTGTCATTCCTCCCCCAGCCTTAGTGGGAACAAGAACGGAATGGAGAGACAGAGCCCCAGGCCTCACCCTTGGCCCCGCCCACAGATTAATGGAAACCACCTGGCTGTTGAGCAGCCCGTTCCCATGAGCATCTGCTTGTAATGAGTGCCCCAGCACCCGCTGCATACCAGCCCCCAGGGCTCATTAATCTCATTAGGCAATGACAAATCATCCCGAGCTGAGCAGGCTCCCCTCCTCGGGCCCTTTGCTCCAGCTCCACACAAGCCTCGGTGGGCCGACATCCACACGGAGTCTCACACCCTGCTGCATACTAAGTCCCTCTCTCTCCCTTGACCTCTTCTGGGGTGGATCTGTCCAGTGGTCTCATGGGTGGCATCTCATAGAGTCCTGAAGATTTTTTTTCTACCAACCTGTTCCTCGTTGCATGTGCTTGGTAGGGGATCCGGACAGAGAAACATACGAGGCACCGGAGGAAGGAGTCCTCCATGCAAGGATTGGGGTGGCTCTATGGCACACTGCTTGTTTAGTATGTATGGGGCTGGGTACCGTCGCCAGCACCACAAACAACAACAAAAGCTGGGCCTAGTGACGCATGGCAGATTACATCTGTAATCTCAGGACTCCAGAGGGCCAAGGGAGGAGCTTTGGACTACACATGGAGTTCCAGGATCTCAAAACAACCAAGGCCTGCAAAATGGCTCTGCAGGTGAGGGTACTTGCTACTAAGCTTGCCAACTTGCATCTTAGCCTCAAAACCTATGTGGTGGAAAGAAAGGGTAGACTCCAGTAAGACGTCCCTCTGATCTTCGTACACGTCCCTCGGCATACAAAAAAAAAGGCACAGTATGGGAAGACTGGACAACTGCACATAACAAGTCAGGCAAACACCTTAGAACGATATATAGAACTCTGTAGAAAGGAGGGCGCTGCCTTCACTGGGAAAAGCCTATGCTCAGAAGCATTGCATAGATGAACTAATTCATCTGTCCTTTTAACAACTTCTCAGAGAAGAATTCCTAGCTCCATTCTCCACACAGGCCATGCAAAGCTTGAGGATCATTCAGAAACACAGGAAAAGAACTGGATTTGACCCTGAGCCTCTTTATACCAGAGCAAGAGACATGCTTTATTTGTTCATTTTGAGAGGGTCTTTGGTATAGCTAGGTACCCTGGGCTAGCCTGGCCCACACAGTAAGTTCTAAGCCAGCCTTGAACTTGCAACAGCACCTCTGCCTCTGCCTCCCCAGGGCTGGGATTATAAGTGTTCTACCATGTCTGGCTACCACAGCTGGCCCTGGCATACACTTTTGTCAGTTTCTCTCCTCCACATCCCCTGCCCCAAATGTCTTTCCTTTGGGTCACAGACAGGCTGAGGGGCCATCAGGAAAAGTGCTTTAGGCATATCTGGTCCTTCTATACAGTCCCTGGGCTGGCCATGAGCTGCCTGTGGCTGTCCTTTTGGTTCATCATACCTAGTTGATAGAGATGGGTCCCCCTGGATCCGAGATCCACCACTAAGATCCTTTGGTTTTGTTTTTCAAGGCAGGGAGGGTTTCTCTGTGTAGCCTTGGCTGTCCAGGAATTCACTCCATAGACCAGGCTAGCCTCCAACTTAGAGATCCGTCTGTCTCTGTCTCTCAAGTGCTGGGATAAAAGGCATTCGCCACTGAGATCCTCTTAACACAGACACTTCTGCATGCGCTCTGCTTCCCTTCCTCTGTCCTGCCCTCTCACATTCACACTGATGTCTCTGTCAGCCTACCTGTACCTTTCCCCAGCCTCATTCAGTAAGACCCTGGAGTCCAAAGCAGATGCATGTAAATCTACTGTCCACTCTTGGCCAGCACAGTCACTGACTGTACTGGCTGGTTTTGTGTCAACTTGACACAAGCTGGAGTTATCACAGAGAAAGGAGCCTCCCTTGAGGAAATGCCTCCATGAGACCCAGCTGTAAGACATTTTCTCAATTAGTTATAAAGGAGGGAGGGTCCCTTGTGGGTGGTGCCATCCCTGGGTTGGTAGTCTTGAGTTCTATAAGAAAGCAAGCTGAGCAAGCCAGGGGAAGCAAGCCAGTAAGTAGCATCCCTCCATGGCCTCTGCATCAGCTCCTGCTTCCTGATCTGCTTGAGTTCCAGTCCCGACTTCCTTTGGTGATGAACAGCAATGTGGAAGTGTACAACTTGCATCTTGATCATGATGTTTGTGCAGGAATAGAAACCCTGACTAAGTGACTAAGACACCGAGACACACACACACACACACACACACACACACACACACACACACACTACCCTTTCATCCATTTACAAAGACCTGGTGGGCTCTCAGCTATAGCTTACCACTGCAGTGACTAGACCAGATCCCAAACCTCCCATAGGATACAATGCGTACAGATTGTGGAATATGGGACTGACACGGTCTCAGCTGCCCATCCCTAGATATCCGAGTCCTCCCACTGGACAGAGATCAGTGTTTCCTGGATACCAACTACCCACCAGGCTACAATGTCATAATTGTAATGAATAAGCCCACAGTCTACGGGTCCTCTGGTGTGTTGGTTCCCAACCTCAGATGAGCATGAGAATTCCCTTCCTGCTGGGTAAAATTCCCAGGCTCATCTGACCTAATGACTTACCACCTCCGGGAATGGGACACAGGACTTGCATTACTTATGGATCTTCTCCCTACCCTAGCACAATGACTAGTCATACACCCATCTGGCTGTGTGTCACGGTGTGCACCTATAGGCCTAACTACTTACAAGGAGAATCATTTGAGTGCAGCATTTCAACGCCGTCCTGAGCTACACATTGAGACTCCCATATCAAAACAGCAAACAAACCACTAATGTTAGATTCTGCTAACATTAGTGCACTGTGGAGGTGTTCCGCAGATGTACAATCAGCTGGCCTTAACGAGACCTCTTCAACAACGCTGGTGGATATCCTGTAATCAGCTGAAGGCTCAGGAAAAAAATATCTTGTCGAGAGGAAATTCTATCTCAAGACGGTAGCATCTTTTCCCGTCTGACTTACCAGCCTGGCCTAGGACTTTGGACTTGACAGTCCCCACAATCATGTTTTAGAATACACACTCATCGACCAGCAGGCTAGAGAGCCTGAGTTCTCCAGCCCTGCTAGGTGCTCTCCCTGCCCTGCTGTGCACAACACAGCCCTTTGACCAAAATCCCTTCCTCCTCCTCCTCACTGAATTTCTGATCTCCCCAGGTCACACTACACGGAGCACACGGATTCCAGAACAGGACGTTAAGTCCATGACTTGCCTACTCTATCCCCTCCCTATTTTACAAGGGTGGGCACCCCACACGCGGCAGCCACTATTGGTCACTTTAACCTACATGCACTCACAGTAACATCCCCCTGTTCCCTACCCACTCTGTGGGACCCACCTCTTCTCTTTTGAAGCCATTCTAGTAAAAGTTCCTACCCTTCCTAATGCTGTGACCCCTTAACACAGTTAGTTCCTCATGTTGTGGTGACCCCAACATAAAATTATTTCTGTTGCTACTTCATAACTGTAATTTCACTGCTGTTATGAATTATAATGTAAAGATCTGGTGTTTCTAATAATCTTAGGTGACCCCTGTGAAAGTGTTGTTTGAACCTAGGGGGGGTCGAGGATCCATTTGAGAACCACTATTCTAGGCATTTTTTTCCCTTCCCTTCCACCCCCCACCCCCAGTTGGAGCTGAATGTATCTTAGACTGGCCTTGAACTCAGTCTGTATCTCCCAAAGAGCTGAGAGCCCATCGGGTCTTTGCAAATAATTTATAATTATATTTGCATATAATCCAGGTTGGCCTCATACTTACTGTATCAGAGGATAACCTTGAACTCTTGACCTTCTGGAGTTCAGGGGCTATAGGTGTTTGCTACCACACCCAGTTTACTGGTGCTGGACATTAGCATTTTATCTAAGCTCCGCCCACAGTTACCTGGCAACGGCCAGGTATGCCTGACTCACTATAAAAGGGGCTGCTTGCCCCTCCTCTCTTGCTCTTGCCTTCTTGCTCCCCGCTCTGTCCATTCTCTTCCCCCTCTCTCTTCACATGCTCATGGCCAGTCTCTACTCCTCTACTTCTCTCTCTCTCTCTCTCTCTCTCTCTCTCTCTCTCTCTCTCTGCCTTTCTCTGCCTCTGCTACCCTCTCAACTCCCTTCCCTATGCCCTGAATAAACTCTATTCTATACCGTACCATCGTGTGGCTGGTCCCTCAGGGGAAAGGGATGCATCAGCATGGACCCTCAGAGGCACCTCCTTCCCCCACACCTGACTACGCACCAAACATACTCCTTCTTTTCGCCTTATCTTTTTATAAAACACAACACTGGGGACTAAACCTAAGGTTTGTGGCCTCAGAGCTGGAAATTCTTGCCATGTCTTTTCTTGTGGGACAGTCCTCCAATACCCAACAACTTGGCAATCAAGACTTCTTTCCGGGTACTTCCTCTAAAGGACCCTCACTGCAGGTTCCCTGTCCGTGGTGCTGGGGAGAAGAGCCCAATTTGGTACTTTGTATAGGTAAGAAGGTAGCTCTTGTGTCTCTGAAGGAAAAGGAGACAAAGGAAGCAAGGCAGATGGGAGATGTCAGAAGGATGACTTGAGATTCATGGATGTGATCAACGACGGGTGCCAGGAAGGAAAACATACAGGCTTGTCTTTCTCTCAAAAAGACCACTAAAGAGATGTTTGTTTTCCTGCCCTCTTAAAATCAAGACATAAAAAACCTGGTGGGACACATGCCTTGAATCCCAGCATTCGGGAGGCAGAGGCAGAAGAGTCTCTGAGCTTGAGGTCAGCCTGGTCTACAGTGCGAGTTCCATGACAGCCAGAGCTGCATGGAGAAACCCTGTCTTGGAAAAAAAAATCAAGACATAGATCCATTCCCAAATGCTCAATCATATATGGAAAAATGAACTTGTTCCCTCACCTGTAATCCCAGCATTTAGTGGGCTAAAACAGGAGGCTTCAGAGCCCAGGGCCAGCCTGGACTATAATAACAAGACTATCTCAAAAAAAAAAAAAAATCATCCAAACAGAATATGCTAATAAAGGCTGGAAGGTGCAGACTGCAGATAGAGTGGAGACCCAGGCTCCCTCTCTGACCGGACTCTGCTGCATCTATGTAAATGGCACCACCCAGAGGTAGGATTTCTTTGAGCCTCAGACCTGAGCTTGAAGCTAGCCTTTTGTCATTATCCCAGATATGAGCTGCAGAGCCAGAGGAACCTGAACACAGACATACAGCCCTACACTACAGCACCCTCGCCTCCCTCCCAGGGCCTTCTTCTATTCCCAGCCTGCCCCAGATCAGAGTTTTATGAACCCACGTGGACTTGACCACTCTTGTCTCCCACCAAGAATACCAGGTCCCTGTCTTTACCTTGGTGGATTTGGCAGACTTTTTACTTCCCCTGTGAAGCGTGTGGGAGGGAGGGGGCTTTTATAAGAAAGTCGAACACGGTTAAGCAGACTCTGCATCTCTGTTGCTCTTGAACTCTCTAGTCTTGATGACAGCTCCCCTGAACTTGTCTGAAAGAGGCCCTCAGACTCCTCTATGGTCACATATACAGAGGAGAGTGTGATCACCACACTGATGTCACCCTTCTCAGTTTGTATGTCCCATCATACTGACCCCAAGGCTTTGGAACCAAATGGTGCAAAAGGAGGACAAGGGTCCTTAGGAATGCCTCGGAGAGGGGCACCAGAGGTTACAGAGGTGGGTATGGGTGGAAAAAGAAAGCAAGGATCAGTCCCCAGAAGAGAAAAGAGACCAGGATTCTTTTATATAAGGCAGTGATTCTCAACCTGTAGGTCAAATGATCCCTTTTCAGTGATCACCTAAGACTATCAGAAATCATATTTACATTATGATTCATAACAGTGGCAGAATTACAGTTATGAAGTAGCAATGAAAGTAATTTTATGGTTGGGGGTCACCACAACACGAGGAACTGTATTGAAGGGCCGCGGCATTAGGAAGGTTGGGAGCATGGCATAGGGAGAGAAGAGCCCAAAGTGATATCACAGGCTGGGTTCTGGAAGCATGGCCGCGGGTTGATGCAAACCTGGCAGGTTTAGTCAAGTGAGTCAGGTGTCCTATCCAGGTCTCATCTCTCCTTCCCCAAGCCCTCGGACACAGCTAAGACCTCAGCCTTCTGTGGTCTCACTTTCCTAACTCCTGTAGTCCCCAGCTTCTGTTCAGTAACCTTGTCCCACAAACTGTCCCTAACTAGCCCTAGGGTCATTCATCAGTATGTGCTGAGGGTCTCCAGGAGAGAGTAAGGACACTTCTCCAAATGCACCTTTAAATTGGGGCGTGTGGCGGGGAGGGGAGCGAGACACAAAAATGACTGAGCTCCCCATCCTCAGTCCAGGACTTTGCTCCCTCCAGGCTTTGATTGTTGGTTTGTTTTTCTGGATGGAGGAAAGAGTGGCTCAGTCACTTTAAGTCACCCTCAGCCATTTCATGCTGGGCCGCCAGCTGGGAGGACCCAGCTGGGAGGACCAGGCTGGCTAGAGGGCTCACTCAGCCCTCTTAGCTAATTGCTCATTAAAGAGCCTTAATGAGCTTCCCTTTGCCCCACCTCTGCCTAGAACAGGGAAGAGACCTTCCTTTGCCTAGATCACTGGGCAGTCCCTACTGAAAAGCCAGTTGCTCCCTCTCCCAGACCAGCCAGCTCTGTCCTTTTATCAAGCCTTATACTAGCTCTGGCTCTGCAGTTTCCAGTCCCCCCCCCTCACCCTCCCCAGAACGACAGTCCCACCCTTTGTTATCATGCCACCCCACCCCCACCCCTACTCCACCTCACCCAAACACTTCCAGCACTTACAACTTCTCCAGCAGGGACAGTCCCAAGAAGGATCCATTGCGGAGCCCAGTAATCTTATTGTTGCTCAAAAGCCTGAAGGGACAGGAAGAAACATACGCACTGTTAGAAGCTAGGCAGTGCAAAGTGCAGACAGAGTGGGACCCAGGTTCCCAAGATGGCTGTGCTGCACTATGTAAATGCCATCACCTAGAGTGATGCAGCAGGGACCCTACTGGCCACTCTAGGAGGTTACAGGGAGAAGCTGATGAAACAGTCCAGCCATAGTGAGAGCCTCAAGTCATATATTTTGCCCAGTGAAGCAGTTAAGGACCCATAGACTGGACCTAACTTGACATAGGGCTCAGTAGATATTGAGAAGGCTTGTTTCCAATTTGGAGCCTCAGTGTCAATCCCACGAAGCCCCTGCCACCCTCCCCACCCCACCCCACCCACACACAGTTCTTTCCTTGCAGATGTCCTTCCTCAACCCAAAATCCAGAGCATAGTGATGGGCAGACTGGGTCTCATCCGAGTCAGGGATGGAAAAGGAACCTCAAAGTCCCGCACAGAGGCACACTCCTTTAATTCCACAGTGTTTGGGAGGTAGAAGCCAAAGAGCGGAAGCTTAAGGTCATCCTTGGCTACATAATTTTGAGGCCAGCCTGAGCTACCTGGGATCCAGTCTCAAAGACAAAAAGCAAAACAAAACGCAGACTGGAGAAAGAGGTGAGAGGAGGAAACCCTGGTGGAAGAGAGCTGTCCAATACTCTCCTTGGAGTCTAGCACTCTACGGGAAGGTGACCACTCTGGGAGATCAAGATCTCCAGTGCAGAGGGGCTGTACTGTTACTGTCTCCTCACCTTCCCAACCTGTAGAAAGCCCGATGAAGCCCTGGATCTGGTAGAAAACCAGACCTCCCCCTTTGCAATCTCTGCCCCAGCCTTTGTTTGTTTACTATTTATATTCTAGAGAAAAGAGGCCCCCAGTCTTATCTTTGCCCACCCACTCAGCCTTTCTCTCCCAGATTTCTTGTTAGGAGGAGAGAGTTCCAGACCAGCCAGAAGGCTCAACCCTCCAGTTAATTGCTTATCAGAAAGCTTTGATGAGAATTCTCAACCTAAACTCCTGGCAGCCCTGGGCTGAAGCAAAGAGGTTCTCCTTTGCTCTGTTCGTTTTTTGTTTGTTTGTTTGTTTGTTTTTGTTTTTGTTTTTCGAGACAGGGTTTCTCTGTGTAGCCCTGGCTGTCCTGGAACTCACTCTGTAGACCAGGCTGGCTTCGAATTCAGAAATCCGCCTGCCTCCCAAGTGCTGGGATTAAAGGCCTGTGCCACCACTGCCCCAACTCTTTGCTCTGTTCTTACCAGTGGAAAACTCACTGGACAACCAAGGTACAAATCTTAAGATGTCTCTGGAGTAGACAGCCTCTGTGTTCTGAGGTATACAGAGAAAGGGGGCCAGGAAACAAATGCAGAGGAACTGTGGAAGAGACCTGACCTCAAGCCTCTAAGAGTGAATAGCCCATGGAAGAAGGACCCCTGGGCTCCAACTCTCCAGGACCTTTGGAATTCTAGGTAAGTGTTTCACCACTGGGCCATATCCCAGGCCCCATGCTGGCTAAGATGGAGGCAAGAGAGGGAGGTGTCTCTGGATCAATGGAAAGAGGTAGATACCTCATCTCTTTCTTCTCCCTCCAGGTAGAGCACTTCCAACTTCCAGTACAGTCTAATAATCTTTCCAAGGGTGACAAGGTAATGTTTTCCAGAAGAAGAATGACTTAGGGAAAATTACTAGGTTTTCAATATGACACGCACCCATGCACCCATGCATGCAAGCACGCACGCATTCTCCACCTTGATATTTCAAAGAGCACAGTAAAGGTATCAGCTGTATGCCGAATACCTGTAACTTGCACACAGGAAGCTGAGACAGGAGGAAGAAGGAGTCAAGAACTGAAGGACAGCCTCTACTACAGAGTAAACCACCTCAGGGGTGGGGGTGGGGAAGTATATCACATCAGAACTGAGCTACAGCTCAGAGTAAGAATAGGGAGCATGTAGTTCATATGCGCAAATTCTAAATTCAGTCCCAACACACACAGCAAAAACAAAATGAAAACTAAAAGGTAGCTCAGACATAGGGAAAAAAAAAACTAAGAAAAAAATTTCTCCTTTTCTTGTTTTATGGCTAAGGAGGCCAGGACAGAGCTCCGATTCACAAATACAGAAGTCCCAGAGAATGTTAGTGCTCGGGCTTGGAAGATGGATGTTATCTTGGAGTGGGAAACAGGTCTAAGTTCTGGGGAATGTCTGAGGAGTGAAGACTCCAGTTAGAAAAACAGACATTAAACGTCCTAACAAGCCAGGATAGTAATGCATGCTTGCCTTCAATCACAGGACACCAGAGACAGAGGCAGAGGAAGGCAGGTCTCGCTGAGTTCGAGGCCACTCCAGTCTATATAGTGAGTTTCAGGTAACTGAGGGGATACATAGTGTGGTACTCTCTCAAAATAAATTCCAGTTCCAAGGGATCCAATGCCTTCTTCTGGCCTCTGTGGGCAGCAGGCATGCACACAGTACATATATACACAGTACACAAACACACAACCATAATATATATTTTTTAATCTTTAGAAACAAAGGCACAATTTTTTTAAAAAGGTAAATCTTTGGGCCAGATGTGGTGGTGTACAACATTAATCCCAGAACTTGGGAGACAGAGGCAGGTGAATCTCTATGAGTTCCAAGCCATCCAGAGCTACCTAGTAAGATTATCTCATAATAACTAAGTAAGTAAATAAGTAAATTCTTACATTTTTTTTTCTTAATCTTATACTAGGGGCCAGCAAGACAGTTCAGTGGTTTGAGCATTTGCTGCCAACCTGATGACCTGAGTTTGATCCCCAGGATAAACACAGTGGTAGAAGAGGGTTACTCTTGTGCATTGGCTTCGACCTCCATATGCATGCCCCTATGTACATAAATAAACGTATTGACAAAATGTTCTCCCTCTTTTCCTGTTTTCCCCCCTTTTTCCTCTCTCCCTCTTCTTCCCTTTTATTCTTGCTTTCTACATATACACATACACATACACATACACATACACATACACATACACATACACATACACATACACATACACATACACATACACATTCACATATATGGTATGTGTGTCTGTGTGCATGCGTGTGTACATGCATGTGCAAGGAACACATCAAAGTACTCGTGTCAGAGGTCAACCTGCAGAAGCTAGTTTTTCCCTTCTACCATGTTGTCTCTGAGACAAGAATTCAGGCTTCAGGGGTAATGGTAAGTCCTCTTGTCCTTTGGGCCATCTTGCCAGTCCTGTTTTCCTTCTCTTTTTAAATTGTTATCATTGTTAAATTATGTGGATGAGTATCTGCTGTGTGGATGAGTGCATGGGTGTGCGGGTAACCTCTTTCATATATCCCAAACTTTTAACTTAGAGCTGGCTCACGGGTGTGCAGGCCAGAGGAGCTGGATCTACTGGAGTTGGAGTTACAGGTCACTGTGAGCCACCTGATGTGAGTGCGGGGAACTGAACTCTGGTCCTCTGGAAGAATGGTTCATGCTCTTACTCATGCTCTTACTCACGGAGCCATCCCTCCAGCCTCTGCCTTTTCTTCTCTTTAGAGACAGGATCTTGCTCTGTAATCTAAGCTGTCCTGGAACTCATGATCTCTGTAACTCTTCCTATCAGATGCTAGGATTACAGGCATGAGACATCAGGCAGAAAATACTTTCTAATACATAATTAATTAAGTATTTTATATATAAAAATGTTTGAAAGATCACTGAATTGAAGTCAGAATTCTAAAAAAAGGAATTTCATACTCCCCAACTTCCAAAATGAGAACCTGAGATCTCAGGTAAAAACCTCTGTTCAGATGGGCTCAAAAGTGATGGGGGGGGGGTCCCACATTTCCAGGCCCTTCAACCATCAGTCCTAACCTCTTTCATATATCCCAAACTTTTAACTTAGAGCTGGCTCATAGACATACAACATGAACTACAATGTGTAACTTTAAATTTTCTATCAGTCTCTTTTTTAAAGCTTAGAATTAATTTTAATAAAAATCTGACCAAACCCAACATATCCAACGTCTTTTCATTTCAAAGTGTAATCTATTCATGACATTATTAATTAGATGTTTTATTTCTCTCTGTGTAACAAATCTTTGGAATCTGGAGCATATTGTACTCCTACCAGCACATCCTGGTTCAGACCAGCCACACTTTCAGTGTGCACACCTAACACTGTAGGGATTAAGAGCATCACAAAAGATGGGAACCAGCCTGTGAGGCAGTCCAGCATGAAACTCAGGACCCAAACAATATACATCTCTTGGCCTGACCAGCTTCAGACCACATCCCACCCTATTCTGTAGAGACTTCCTGTATGTAGCTGGGCTCCTTCTTTATATGCCTCTGTGCTGGGAGAAGGCAGAGCTGCAGTGGGGGACAGCTGCGGCTCACAATTCTCGATTCTCGCTTGACCAGCACAAACACCAGACCCTAAAGTCTCAAAGCTCAAATGTTTTCTACATGTAGAGACCATGATTCTGATCTACACACACACACACACAAACACACACATACACACACACACACACACACACACACACACACACACACACACCAGAGGCAGCCATGAGGCAAACAGTTCTTTATCCTTTTCCAATGGGCTCCACCCCTCCAGGCAGAAGTACCACTTTTGACAGACTCCAGCAGATGGCTGGCTATATGGCCTGACTCCCTCAATACCCGGAACTGGATCTTTTGCTTTAATTTCCCCAAGAGAGCCAAGGAATTTTTACTTTAAACTCGCATCATCCTTAGAGTATTTGTGGGTTGCTGTTATTGTTTTTTGTTTTCAAGTGTGCGGATCTAGGAATTTGTTTTTACTGACACAGGGGAAGAAAACCAGGGTCTTGAGTAGATCATACTCTCAAGTTACAGATTTGATAGTGTGTGTGTGGGGGGGGAGGGGGAATAAACACAGATACTCACGTACACACACAGCTCCATCCAATGGGAAGAAAAACATTCCCACCATTGTTGACTGTCTCAGAAAAGCTTGGGCAGCAGCCTGGATGGAGAAGGGAGCTATGTCCCCCCACAGCCCCATCCAGCTATTCCATATACAGTTCCAGTTAGGGCTTTCCTTAAACTC
The DNA here is from genome assembly GCA_030674055.1 of Rhabdomys pumilio. Taxonomy (NCBI): domain Eukaryota; kingdom Metazoa; phylum Chordata; class Mammalia; order Rodentia; family Muridae; genus Rhabdomys; species Rhabdomys pumilio. The sequence goes on along the minus strand of JANHMN010000015.1, from coordinate 18,694,288 downwards.
CCCAGTCAGATCCATCCACAGGCCATACTTCTCTCTTATGCTACTGCCTCACAGGGAGACAGCTTGGCGAGTCCCTGTCAACCGCACTAACCCTACAGGCCCCACAGAGACCTGGAAAGACATCTTTAGCTTCTGCTCCCACCCCCACCCCATCTTCCCTCAGCTCAAACTTTCTATGGGAAGGAGGGTTAGTCCCTGGGGTCCCCTCTTCTCTACTCTAGAGTTTGAAATCAGGCCAAATACTGGGTACACCAAAGCCATTCCAGAATCCTCTCAGGGTTGAGGCCCTATTTTAGGGAGGAGAGTGAAGATTGTAACCACCAATGGAGAGAGTGGCTGGCATCTCTAAGAGCTCTTGTGGCCTCTGGGTAGCCACAGGAACTCACCAGATACCACTCCCACATCAGAAGTGACCCCATAGGGCTCGTGGGACCTGCTCTATGGAACCATGTGCCAGCACTGAAAGGGTCTTACATGCCCAAGAGAGTCAGTGTGTGTGTGTGTGTGTGTGTGTGTGTGTGTGTGTGTGTGTGTTTGTGCAAGCCTCCCTTCTCTGATCCAACAAAGACACTGGATGGTCAGGATCCACACTCTCTAGGGCCCAGAGTACCAGCGGGTTAGACCTTCACTGGCTTTGTAGAGTCTGGGAAGGCCCCAGCACCAATGCCACTGCTGGTGTGTGGTAATAGGGGGCTGAGTAGTGAGGGGGAAGGATGTTGTCTGTTTAGTGATAAGCTATGCTGAACCTTCCAGGGGAAACCTGAGCTTCCAGATTGTTCTGTAAAACAGAGCTCGGGACCTCTGAGTATCTCCAGGGCCTGAAACCTAAAATATAATCATCACCTCTAGGATATAAATGCTATGCTGGGTGTGGAACTTGGTGATAACTCGCTTGCCTGGTCCCATGCAAGGTCCCATGTCTGATCCCCAGCATAAGTAAGTAGATGCTACAAACTGGAAGCATTGTCAAATGCTTCATTTGCATGACTACCAAATGTCATGCTTTATCAATGAGCGATACGTATGACGTTTAGTTAAGGATACAGGCTAATGCCTGCCCCCTCAGTGGCTTCCTTTCCTTTGAGTTTACCCTTGGTGTCTAGGACATACAAGGTGCCCTGTCCAGTTTGGATCATGTTTACCACTGGTTTGCTTGGCTGGAAGCCTGTCCAGGCAGTCCTGGATGACTTCAGGCAATAGAAGAGCCAGGTGGATCTACTTTCTCCAGTACTACAGAGCCAGCCCTATCCAGACACTTACTGCCCTTAAGCTCAACCTGGACACAGAGCAAGCCAGAGACAGCCATGGGTCAAGACCAAGGTATTTGGGGTTATATGAGAAAGGAGTAATTTTGAGCCTTGGGACCAAATCTATAAGCAGAAACCCATAAGAAAGTACTAGAGGTGTCTGTGGAAAGTGCAGGAGGAGACTTGGTGGGGATTTTGTGTTCCCAGCACCCTTGCTAGAGTGCAAGGAACATAGACACCTAGACTTTCATCCATTCATTCCCCAAACCTATCAAACACTCAGCTCTTAAAGACACATGGTAGAGGGAGAAACATTCTACATGGGAGAAAGGGGGGGGCAGGGAGGAAGGAACTACTGACTACTGCCATGGTATAAAATCCTATCAGTGGTCTCTAAGCTCACAGAGGGAGAAAAGTTCTCCTTCAAAATGTGAACGGAGCTGGAGTGTAAAAGGTCTTGGGTTTGGTACTCAATAAGTAAGTAAGCCAATAAATATATAAATAAGTAAGTAAATCCCAAAGGATTAATTTGCTATTACCTTTTCATGGTTTCTGAGACTCACTGGGCATTCTAGGCTGTTCTTGGTCCTCCCGTCTCAGAGGAGCAAACCCACACTGGCTGATCAATCCTTCACACTTGTATGTAAGTTAGTCCTTTAATCTTCCCTCCCTAGTGTCAATCTGGAGCTGCCCATCATTGTACAGCTCAAGGTCCTTAGTCTGCAAGGCTATAAGGTCCTTGGGACAAGCAGCACCTCTCTCACCTGCTTTAGGACATTAAATGAGTAGACACCGGCTGAGTGAACAGGGGCAAGCAGAACTCCCAGGACGGGGATGCCCAGTGGGCATGGAGTCCGATGTAGAGCCAGCTGTGTCAAGCCAGGACCAGCTTGGCTACATGACCAGTTTAGGCTAGCCAGGGTTACACCAGCAACCAGTGCTACACAGTGAGACCTTGTCTTCAAAACAAAACAAAACATCTTTTTAAAAATTGTTTTTCCTTCTGTCCATTAACCCTTTCTGTCTCTGAGACCTAACTCAAGTGCAGAAAGGGAGGGCTAATTTCATTAGCCCCTTTCATTCATTCAAAATGTAGTACTCCACTCTGTGCTTCTGGATCACACTACCCTGAGTGGAGTCAGTTACCCTGAGGGATCAGAAAGCCTCCCAGGGGCTTGGGAAGTATCACAATTCCCAGTCCTGATTCCTCTGAGGTCACCTGCTGAGGTGACAGGGAGTCAGTCAGAGAAGCACTAGTTTGACAGACGAAAGCTTGTATGCCAGGGACGGGTGGAGGTCTGCACAGGAGACCCCAGGCTTTATCAGACTTTCCTACTCTGGGGCTAATGTCTCCTCCAGCCTAAAGCACAGGTTTGGTTCTCTCCACATAATACCAGCAAGACAGGAGCCCTGGTAGCATTAGGGGCAGTGGAGAGAGGGGTGCCCATCCCCTCTCCTTTCCTTTCCAGCTGGGAGATGTCTGGCTCCTCTGCTCAGGCTACAACTCCCTCCTCAGGTCACCTCATAGCCTGCCCTCACCTGGCCCCATCCATCTTGCATACCCCATTGTGCCCCCATCATGTCTTCCCTGAGGAAAGGCGAGGACTGGGGGAGTGGGGCCTCAGTGTCAGCTCCCTCCAGTTTCTCTGCTCTCCCCCCACCACAACCCCATTGCCCTCCCTCTCTGTGGTCCAGTCCTGAAAGCAAAGGAATGTTCTGGAGTTTGGGAAGGATGGGGGCCCCTCAGAGGAGGGAGGAAGGGGAGGAGGCAACTCCGTCCTGTCAGTGTCTGAGCCCTAAATAGAACACAGCAGCCAGGCTGGGGGAAAGAAAATAAACAGCCCCTCTTGGCGGCCCTTCCTGATGGTCACCGGATTTTCCTTCTAGTTCCTCCGCCCGGGCAATTTCCCTTCGTGTTTCTCTGCTCTCCTCTCTATACGGCCTCTCCCTTAGGGGTGATGGGAGAGTTACTGCTTCTGGCCAGGCTGTGTGACGATGGGGAGATGTCCTACCCTTTCTGGCCTTCAGTGAGGAAGCAGACAGAGGTTATAAATCGAGTGGAAAGACCTGGATCAACTTAGAAGCAGAAGAGGGTCTTATCCCTATGACCCACATATGGGATAAACATAGAAACAGTCTCTCAGTTTATGTCCCCAAAATGTAAGTCAACCTACATTAGAGTCATACTACACTGGTTTGCCTGTACGTTGGGGAGAGATTCTCAGGCCTACATCCAAGGACTAGGTTGTCATGCCCTTCACCACAGGAGCCCATAGAAAGGACCTTAGGCTCAGAGGGTCCATACACAGATCTCGCTTAATCCAGGCAAATTACCCCATCCTAGTGACTTCCCAAGCCAGGTCCTGGTACCAATTAGGGTAAAAGTGTATGTATATCTTTGGGACCCAGTCTCTTCAGCACAGTAAATAATGGGCCAGCAATCCAATTCCTGGTGGTTCTGCTCTTCTCACAGGGCTCTCCTGAAACAAGACCACACATTGCACCCTAATATCTCCCACCAGGAGTCTGAAGGATAGGGGTTCTCAAGACCACCAAGCATGGCAGTCAGTGTCTCTCTGGTACCTGAGCTCACCACCTACAGCCTCTCAAGAAGCTAGGTGGGAGGAGTCAGGGAGGCCCTGGGAGAGTCTCCTCGACCTTCACTTGGGATAGACAAGGGGTCCAGGAGTTCATGAGGTGAGACCTTCACCCTGAAGGGCTTGGGAGTGTGTTAAGAGACTCAGCCCTCCCTCATCTCCTCATCTCTGGCCTCTTCTCTCCTTTCTTTCCTTCTTTCTGTCTGCTCTCCCCCTCCCCCTCCCCTGCTCACAAAAGCTCTCTGTACACAGCCACTTCCTCTGGCCGCTGTCTCGGAGCCCAGACCTTATGAGAACCATATGGGGGAAAGAGGGTAGAAGAGAAGGGGGTGGGGAGGCAGACTGGGCCCGCCCCTATAGCCAGCATCTTTCCACTGCCCTCAGGCTGTGTGCTTGCTGGTTGGCACGCTTTGCCCCACACTCTCCTAACTAGATCCCGGTGGTTGCACTGAATCCCAGGCCAGAGCTGAGAGTCCCAAGGGAGATCTTTGCACAAGAGGCAAGAGCATTGCACAGGGTCCAATAAGGACCCTGACTCTCCCTACCCGGGACGATCAAACTCCCAACATGAGCACCCAGCTAGTGCTGGACATATCTGTGCAGACAGCCCCTTCTGCTCTGTACAGGAACATCTGTTTAGGCTGAGCAGGTTGCCTATTCTGAAGGAATGAGGAGTGATTTACCCCATGTCTGCACCTCTTCCCTCAGCCTGAAATGTTCCCGGGTCAAAAGTACTTTGGTCCTTCGGGGGAATGGATTTTTAAAGAAGCATTTGTGTCCACTGGATTCTGAACAACAAGATGTTCATCTTGTAGAAACATTGAGATCCTATGAGCTAATTCCACACTGATGCCACCTAGCAGTCTCTCCGACTTCTCCATCCTCAGCTACAAAGCCTTAAATTGTGGGCCTGGGCTTGTTGATCTCTGAGACCCTTTTCAGTGCAGATGAACTAGGAATTTATGGCACTGGCTTGTGTCCTCTGGGGTCCTCCTGGGGAGATTTCCTTCTGTACTTATCTATTATCAGCCCTTCCTGGAATCCCTTATCCTCAAGCCTCCTCCCCCCCACACTCCCCTCTAACTCTCAGAGCTAAGGACCAAAAAGCCAGCCTTTAGCCACTGCCCAGTTTGGGGGAGGTTCCCACTGAGAACAAAATCCTCCCCAGCATAAGCCACCTACCCTAGGACCATCAGAGAGAAGGCTCATAAAGGCTCTCGATCTGGGCATTTGTACCCACAGCTGCCCTGCAGACTGGTCTGTGAGGCTGGGGGTGGGGTGAGAAATGGATCAGGAAGGAAGCCAAGAGCTCTGCTTTCCTGGAAAACTGCAAACGAAAAGTCCACCATGGGGGAAGCAAAGCAAAGGGTGGGGGAGAGGGGACCTGCAGTGCACAAAAACAGAAGGCAGTCTGGAGATAACGGGCTGGAGGAAGGATTTTAACAGGACTGCTCAAAGGGAGGGCCCCTAGCAGACAGGGACCTTATCTGGCACATTGAGCTCTACCCATAAGTGTCTGCCTGGCTTCTATCTGGAGGGTTCCTGTGACTGGAAGCTGGGGACCCATTCTGGAGGGGGAAAGAAGGTCCTCAGTGGGAATGCAGCAAATGTCTAGGAAGGAGGACACAGCCACAAGGCAAAAACAGCTGGCTCAAGTCCTGCTGCTCAACCTGGTGACAAGCTTTAAAAAAAAAAAAAAAAAATGGAACGGCAAATCTGTGTGGGGAAAAAAGACTAATGTCTTGTCTTGTTTGAGACAGGGTTTCCCTATGTAGCCCAGGATGGCTTGGAACTCACTGTCTTCCCAGGATTAAAAGCACCAACCCCCACACCTAGCAAAACTCCTCACTAATAAGGGGGCTTCCACTTCTGGAGAGATGGCTTAGCAGGTTAAGAGTACTGACTGCTCTTCCAGAGGTCCTGAGTTCATTCTCATCAATCACATGGCAGCTAACAACTATATAACTCCAACGTCTGACATCTTCACACTGACCTACATGTAGGCAAAACCCAAAACATATAAAATATCCATAAATAAGATTTTAAAAAGTAAGAGGGTTTCCATGCTCTTCCTTGGAAACAGCAGCCCCTTTCCAGCCCCCCTGTTATCTCAAGATAACAGTGTACTTGGGCTGAGTCTCCTTCCTACCTTCCACTGAGATCCTGGTTTGCTTTTTTTTTTTTTTTTTCTTCACTTCAGAGACTGCTGGGCTGGGGTGGGAGGGGCGACCCATCAGGATCATAAATGTGGAAAACTGAGAAAAACATCTGGAGGGAGATTCAGATTCCATTACACTCCAGACTGGTGGATGAGTGGGCTTCCTTGTCCTGTCCTTTCCAGGGTCTTGCCAGGCTGGGGACTAGTCTCTTTGGAAGGTACTATAAGCCAGCTAGGTGAATGGCCCAGAGGTGAGAGGAGCCTTTCCTTAGGTAAGATCTGAAGGCTGGAGCAGGAAGGTAAGTCAAGTCTGCTGCTACTTTGCCATGATATATTCTCACCAAGAGCTGGTCCTGCGAGCTACCTTTCGAGTGGCGTCAATGGGAATTAGCCATGGCTGGAAAGTATCAGTTGCCAAATCATTCTAAGATGTCCTGCAAAACCACTTTTCTATTTTTTCCCCTCCCTTCCTTCTGCCTTGACCATGTTAGGATGCCCTAATCCCTACCAATAGACACACATGAGACAGCTCCCACGCATGTGAGTTCGCTAAGCCTCTGAAGTTGAGCCTCTGAAGCATGTGCCCACACAGAAATCACCTCCACCCCCAGCCGAGCGAGCTATCACTGTGCAGCTGTGTGTTACACAGCTATTTCTCACAGCAAAAGCATTTTTTTTTTCTCCTCCAAAACTAAGTAGGCTGGGGAATGCTCGAATTTTCCGGGACCCTTAAACATCACTACACTCGGACCTACTGTGAACAGACTTAGCAGCCACTAAGGCTGCAAGCCGAGGTGGGAGAGAGGAGAAATACAGTCTCCACTGCGAGGCACACATCCCAGCTGGAGAAAATGCAGGCCAGCCGGCCAACATCACAGGCTGACCAGTCGTGTCCTGTCAGGAAGCCAGCTGCCTCTGAACCCACCACAGAACTTACTGTATTGTTCTGGGCACAATCGGAAAAAAGATGAAACCAGCCCCAGCTCTGGGCTAGGGGTGATTGGAGAAAAGGTTGCTTCCAGGGTCAGGATGACAGGGAAGGGGAAGAGGCTTTTAGGCTACATCCCGAACAGGAAAGCAAGGAGCCGCCGCTAGGGCACGACCCTTAACTCCACGTTGTGCGTGGAGCTTGGAGCACATGGTCAGCACAGGAAACCTCTGGGGTGCGGGAGGCTCTCCGTGTGCGGTTGCAGGAACTTGAGACTCGGGTTAAAGAGCACAGGCACTCCACAGTAAAGCAAGGGCTTAATCAGGCCCGAGTTGAAAAGGGAATTACGGAAGGAGGCCGGGAGGCACGTGCCTCCTTTCAGCCAGGGTTTTCTACCAAATCTTTGATTAATTAAGTTAATCGATAAACAGCCCAACTATTTCCATGGGAGGCCTGGGGGGCGGGGGACGGGGGAAGGAATAGGCCGGGACCTGGGGCTCAGCCGAAGCTCACTTCCCAAATATGCGCAGTAGATGTGAGCCCAAGAGGAGTTGGGACACCGGGTGTTTCATTCAGATCAGAAGCGCCTGCATTCCAAGGACAAGCTGAGCCGGGCTCAGGCTCCCCCTGCCCTAGGAAGCCCGGCTGGGAGCAGAGCTTCGCAGGCCCGGGGCGGGGCACCGCAGACTGAGTTATCCCAATTAGAGGAACCAGGCTAGCCAGCTGAAACCAGCAGGCTCCCGGTCATGATGCAGGCTTGGAAGCCTGAACGGTAGTGAGAACCACAGCCACCTAATGGGTCCCTGACGCAGATTAGCCTTCCCACTCCCACCCAGCTCAGGGCCCCGTACGGCTGCAATACTAGCCCACCTAGGACAAGGGACACGGAGTGGTCCCTCCAGCGTCCACTCGCACTTCACCTGTGCAGGTGAGCGGGCTTCCGCGATGCCTCTAGCTCTGGAGGCATACCGGGGCTCTTGAAACTCCGATCCTTCTATTTCAAGTTTCCCGGCTGACGCCTTGACTCAGATTTTCCCCAGGCTCTCAAGTGGCAAGATCGTCTCCCTTCCCTCCCCCCAACCCCTCCCGTTTAGGTCCCACTAGTTGACCTGACCCGGCACAGACTAGGGTACTCACAGGGTGATGGTGCCGTTTGGCAGAAGGCCGGGATCTGGAGGTTCGGGGAGATCCCCACCGCCGCACACCACCCTCCTTCGAGCTGGGTTATGGGCGCCGCCACTTAGTCCCTTGGGCCGCTCCCCAGAGCACTTGCAGCCGCGGATAGGGACCGGGCAGCCAGGAGCACCCCGAGTTCCAGGAGCCAGGAGCAGAAGACAAGGCAGCAGCGGCAGCAGCAGCAAACGCGCGGGCGGCACCGGCATCCTGCGTCCCCCCGCGCCCATCAACCCATCGCCCTGCGGGGACCTACAGCGCAGGGGCCGGACGGCTCGCCGGCCAGAGGGACCCGGGCGTGCGGGAGGAGTGCTCAGCGGGAGCCCCGGGCGCCCGAGGGCGGGGCGGGGGGCCATGGGCGGAGGCAAGCCTCGGGGTCCCCGCTGCTGCGCCCCGGGGGCATGGCTTGCGAGCACCGGGGCCGGGCGGGACGCGGGCGCCGCTGACAGCGCAGCGCGGGTGGCTCCCCGATCGGCGCGGCCGGAATCTCAGCGCAGCGCTCCGAGCCGACGGAAGCCTGGCCCCTGCGCGTGGCCGGCTCGCTCTGCGCGCCGCTGAGACCTAGCGGATCGTGCCGGGCTCCTGCTGCTGCCGCCGCCGCTGCCGCAGCTCCGTGCCATGGATGGGGGCAGCTAGGCGCCGCGCCGCTCCCGCCGCCAGCCCCCGCCCGCCTCCATCACCACCTCGTCACTCTGCGAGGCCCTAGCGCCGCCTGATACCCTGCCAGGAGGCTGCCGTCCTTCAAGTGCAAGCCTAGAAGGCGGCTTGAACAGCCACCCACTCCTATAACCGGTCACCTACCCTGAATCAAGACTGCTCTCCAGTGTCGACTCTTTCTACTGGCCAGAACTTTCTGTCTCCACCACCCAGCTCAGACTTCTAAGGCAACCATCACTTTCCACAAAACTTTCTCTCTCTCTCATCCAGCCTACACACCCTCATTCCTAGGACTTTTGTTGAAGTTCGAGTTTGGCCTGGGATGTCTGGTGCTCCCTGTTAGGGGTTGATCTTTGCTCAAGATCTAAGGTTTCTCTTTGGCCCCTAACAGCGACGCGCTGATCTAAAGTTGACTCTCACAGTCCTGTTCCCACCCCTCAGACTTGGCTTGAAGCCACAGCAGGAGGGCACAAGACTGAGACAAGGAGGCCATAGACCTTACCCCATGAGCAGTGACCTTGCTCAGCAGGAGGTGCATGTCATTAGGCCAAGGAGAGGTCAAAGGTTAAGGCAGACACTGCCAAAGCTATCCTCCTGTTAACCTGTGTGTGTGTGTGTGTGTGTGTGTGTGTGTGTAGGCAGTAAATGAATAATGAGGAAATAAGAGAAGGCCCAGGGAACTATAATAGGGTGTGGGCAGATTGTACCACCAGCCAGGGTATCCCAGTATAGGTTTCGGGGCCCAGCCGATGCCTTTTATTGGCTGTTTGGCTTGACACTGCACATAACACCTAGGGGTGTGTAATCTATTGGGCCTTGCTTGTCCTGTTGTAGAAAGATGTAAACTAGCATGAGAAAGAGGAAGAAGGGCCAGTCCTAGGTAGGATCTGACCTTTGACCGCTGGGGAGGAGAGTCAAAGTGCCTGTGAACACTACCTCAAAAAAGCAACAGTAACAATGAGCAACAACCGACGCCTGTGGGTGACAGATACTGCAGTGCCGACGGAAGAGAAGGCTGGGGTCAGAGGACCCAGGATGCTGCCATCCCAGTTTCCCCAGAAACGATGACTTTTTTTTTTTCTTCACTCAGTAGAACCCTTGTAGCTAGCTAGGTATCCAGCCAGCTTCAGGACTGGGGCAGAACTCCTGCTCATGACCCTTCTATGCCAACAGAGTGACCCACCTTGGTCCTACTGGGTTGCCCAGTGCATTTTCTACCACTGTGGCCTGTGAGCCAGACCTCCCATCTCCTTTCCAGGGAAGTAGTCTCTCTCCCTGGCCTGATGGTCACAGCCACCAGCTTGTTAGATTTCCCTCGCTAGAGTCCCTGGTCAATCCTCGTTGCAGGCTCTGTTTCCTTGAGCTTCCAAAGATAAATAAATAGTGGTTGCAAAGGGAGGAAATGAGGAATGGAATGGACACTCCCAGCAGGAGCTTTAGGCAGGCCTCGTGGAGGCTGCATTCCTCAGAAAAGGGGCCAGTGATGGGCAGAGAACAGCCACACAGACGTCAAGGAGAAGAGACGGAGAAGAGCTGAGAGGCCTCTGACAGAGTCGCAGAGTCTCTGTGATTTCTTTCTGCTAACAGACAAAGGCTCAGGAGAAAGTCTCTTGCCGGATGAACACCCCCCCCACCCCCATCCCAGGCTCACAAATTACAGATGACACTGGCAGGCTGTTGAGGGGAGGTGCACCATCATGGAATGAGACTCCTAGTGGGGACATTTACGCAGCATTCCTGTTCTGACAGGCATCATTTCGACTTTTGCACAATGTACAGAATGTGGGGTACACCTCCATCTTGTATACAGGGAAGAAGAAACCTGAATTTTGAAATGCAGGAGCCATCACTTGTCTTTGAAATCCTTTCTAAGTGCCCCCCCCCCCCCGAAACTGAGCTGCTCAATGAATTCCCCCCAAATCGTATTCTCCTGCCTGTACTTGCGTGTGGGTACAGTTCTTTTTGTGTGAAAAGGCTGCAACCTGGTACTCAACTACATTTCCCACTACTTGGGGGACTTACAGTGATTGTGTCTTTTAACACAACCAGGGTCTCACGTATCCAGGTTGTCCTGTGCCTTAATCAGAGTTTCTATTGCAGCGAGGAAACACCATAACCCAACTGCAAGTTGGGGAGGAAAGGGTTTATTCGGCTTACACTTCCAGTTCAATTGTCCATCATTGGAGGAAGTCAGCAGTGAACTCAAGCAGGGCTGGAACCTAGAGGCAGGAGCTGATGCAGAGGCCATGGAGGGGTGTTGCTTGCTGGCTTGCTTCCCATGGCTTGCTCAGCTTGCTTCTTATAGAACCTAGGACCACCAGCCCAGGGATGGCACCACCCACACACCAGGGGCTGAGCCTTCCCTCATTGATCACTAATTGAGAAAATACCTCACAGCTGGATCTCATGGAGGCATTCTCTCAACCGAGGCTCCTGCATCTCTGATGACTCTAACTTGGGTCAAGTTGACACACAAAACCAGTCAGAATATCCTGGAACTCACTGTATAGCTAAGGAAGACTTTGAACTCCTGGCCTTCCTATCCATACCTCCCAGGTGCTAGGATTACAGAAGTATGTTTCCTTGCCCAATTATGCAATGCTGGGAATGAATGGTACCCAGGGCTTCGTGGTTGTGAGGCAAGCAAGCACCATACCAACTGAGTGACAACTCCACTCTACCTCCACTAATTAATGAGCCTGACCAAGTAAATTTCTGCTATTGGCAGGGAGATCAACAGTTGTCCTTGACTGGCCTAGGATATCTGAATTTCTATCTCAAGAAATGTAAATAAACATTCCTGTGTGTGTGTGTGTGTGTGTGTGCATTCAATGCTACCTCAAGAAATGTAAATATTGTGTGCATTCAATGTATGTAATATACATGTGTGTATATATATGTGTGTATGCATTCAATGTATGTAATATATGTGTGTGCATATGCACTGAATGCCTATACTATGGTGCATCTTCTCTCAACATCATGCCAATGCCATTGTATTCAACTCAGATTTAGATGGTTTGTGGGACAAGAGACTTCCTCCGCAGATTTGGTCGGGATCACAGACACACACACACACACACACACACACACTGAGGTTGAACCCAGGGCCTCACACATCCTACGAAGCTCTACCACTGTGTCATACCATTCTCTCTAACTATACTTAATAGACCTTTGAGCAAAAGTTAGGATTATGTACAAGATAATGGAGTAGACTGACCAAGAGCAGAGACGTTAACCCACCTGTTTCTAGTAAATCAAAACCCATGTCTGAGAGTTCACATACACTGGCTTACTTCCCCCCTTTCTTCTTTCCTCCTCCCCTTCCTTTTTGACAGGTTTCTGTTCTGTGGCCTCAGCTAGACTGATACTCTTACGTAGCCTTGAACCTCAAAATCTTCCGGTCTCCATATCTTGAGTGCTTGTCTTACGGGCACATGTCACCGTGCTCTCACCTCTTGCCATATTCTTAAAAAGCGTTGGTGGGATTTAACTGACTTCCATGCCTGGTTTGGTTCACTAATGACTGTACTGCTGTAAATTATATAATTTTGTTTTTTCCTTAAGACCAATTAATATTCCATATTCCATTATGTACATATTCTGCTTTTATCCATTGATAGGCACCTTGGTTCTGGTTTTCTGTAGCACAGCAGGATAACTTGCTTATCATAGTCATAGTCAATGATATATATATATATATATATATATATATATATATATATATTTGTAGTACAGGGCATCAAATATAAGGCTCACATGTGGTGGGTAAGAACTCTTCCACTTAGCTACACGATCAGCCTATATTACATTTTTCAAGATAACAATGAAAGTACCAATACATAGAAATTATTAACATCACTGTGTAAGGCATTCAGAAGTGGTTTCAGATTTTACTTTTGGAATTTTTTTTTTTGAGACAGGATTTTTATGTAGCCTAGGCTGGCCTCAAATGACCTTGAATGCCTGGTCTTCCTGCCTCCATCTCCCATGTGCTGAGATTACAGGCATGTATCATACTCAGCTTGGGAAGTGCTTATTATACTAATTTGACAATTACATATTGAATACAAAACAAAGTTGTTATGCTGTTCTGCACAAACACATACAAATACTATATCTACATTTTTCTGAGTTTAGCCTGGCAGCACGACTGAAACTTCAGCACTTAGGTGACTCAGACAGGGGGACCTTGAGTTATAGAGTAGCCCAGAGTGTGTACCAGGAGCTTGTCTCAAAGGTAGAAGAGATAGGACTTAGCTTGTTAGTTCTCACAACACAGGGATGACAACTGAGCTTTTCTTTGTTTTCAAATTATTCAATCATCTAACTACCTGTGTATGTGTACGGGTGTTTCTGTGTGACACATGTATATGTGGGTATGCTTTGTGAAGCCCAGAAGAGGGTGTTGTACATTGTCCTGGTTAGTTGTTTGTTTGTTGATTTTTTTTTTTTTTTGTCAACTTGACACAAGCTAGACTCATCCAGGAAGAGAAACTTCAATTGAGAAAACACCTTCAGTCAGTGAAGTGGTGCATACCTTTGATCCCAGCACTCAGAGGCAGGAGAATTGCTGGAGAGTTCAGGGCCAGCCTGGTCTACAGAGTAAGTTCTAGGATAGCCAGAGCCATGTAGAAAGCCCCTGGTGTGTGTGTGTGTGTGTGTGTGTGTGTGTGTGTGTGTGTGTGTGTGAGAGAGAGAGAGAGAGACAGAGAGAGAGAGAGAGAGAGAGAGAGAGAGAGCACACCTGGAGGCAATGGGACATTTCTTTCTATTAATGATTTATGCAGAAGGGCCCAGCCTACTCAGGGGTGGATGGCACCCCTGGTGGGTGGTCCTAGGTGATATGAGGAAGTGTGCTGAGCAAGGTGTTATGAGGAACAAGCTAGTAAGACACTTTCAGGCATGGTTTCTGCTTTCATTTCTGCTTTGTGTCCCTGGGGGTTGAGTTGAGTTCCCATCCTGATTTCCCATCAAGATGGAGCATAAGCTATACGCATAAGCCTCCCCAGGCTTCTTTCGGTCATGGTGTTTACCTAGCAGTAAAAGAAGCTAGGACAGACAGACACCCTCCTCTATCATTCTCTGCCTATTGTTTTGAGGCAAGGTCTCTTTCTAAAACCAAGATTTTTTTTTCTTTTTTTAGCTACCAGGTTAGCATTCCTGCTGTCAAGCTCCAGTGATCCCCCTTTCTCCAAACACCCCAAGGCTTGGGATATTGGCATGCAGCGGGGTGTTGTTGGTTAGGGTTAAGGTAACTCAGGGTTAGTGGTTAGGGGTTATGGGATGGGAATAGGGTTGTGGATAGGATTACTCAGGAGTGCCGGAATCCAAATTCTGGTCCTCATGATTGCTTAGCAAGTGCTCTTAACCACTGAGCCATCTTTAACCCCTGAAGATGATTATTCTAACAGAGCAGAAACTAAAGGGTGCAGGACACTAAACTTCCATAGTCAATGAAACAACTAGGATTTGAACAGAAGCCAACAATTTTTACATTTTTTTTCCAGCAATGGGCTGGAACCCAGAGACTGAGCACAAACATGTGCTCTATTACTGAGTGGTACACACTCCAGTCCTGGGTCCAAGAACAATGTCTTTTCTTTGTTTAGATAGGTTATCCATGTGTATCCCTGACTGGCTTGGAATTTGCTGTGTAGGAAGCATGGCCTTCAGCTCACAGAGATCCACCTGCCTCTGCTTCCTGAATACTGGGATTAAAGATGTATATGACCACATCTGGTCAACAATTTATTACTTTTGTGGCAGGGCCTCATGTATGACAGGCTGGCCTCAAAAACCAATACGTGGTTGAAGATGATCTTGAACTTTGGTAGTGTTTGCTGCTGTTGTTTTGATATCACCGTGATCTACAGAGTGAGTTCTAGGATGGCCAAGGCTACCTAGAGAAACGCTGTCTTGAAAAACCTAAAAAACCAAAATGTCTGTATGTCTGTGTGTGTGTGTGTGTGTGTGTGTGTGTGTGTGTGTGTGTGTGTGTGCGCGCGCGCGCGCATGAATGAATGTAGGGACCTGTGGAGGCCAAAAAGTGTTGGTTCCTCCTGGAGCTTGGGCTACAGGTGGTTGTGAGCCACGCACTGTGGGTTCTGGGAATCAAACTCAGATTCTAAGAACTTGTTGTGACATCTTTCTAGCCTGCTGTTGAACTTCCAGTCTTTCTGTCTCTGCCTCCTGAGGTCTGAGATTGCAGGGGCATGTCACCTACACCCCAGAAAGTGTAGGTTTTTCTTAACTGTCCTTCTCTCTATGATCTTCTGGAGAAACAAAGGTTTCAAGACCCCCCTCAAGTGTTTCACTTCCCCTGTGGATTTGTAAACGTTCATTCTTTGGATTTCTCTCTCAGCAGAATACTTTCTAAAAGAGATTAATATGTTTTTATTTTATGTGTGTATGAGGTTTTTTTTTTTTTTTTTTTTTTTCTTCAGCTAAACATAAGATAAAGTTGTCTGGGAAGAAGAATCTCAATTGAGGAAAGGCCTCCATAAGACTGCCTGTGGGTAAGTCTGTCAGGCATATTCTTGATTAATGACTGATGTGGAGGGCCCATCACATTGTGGGCGGTACCACTGCTGGGCTGGTGGTCCTGGGCACTATAACAAAGCAAACTGAGCAAGTCATGGAGAGCAAGTCAGTCAGCAGCACCCTTCCATAGTCTCTGCATCAGCTCCTGCCTCCAGGTTCCCACCCTGCTTGAGTTCTTGCCCTGACTTCCTTCCATAACAGACTGTGGTGTGGAAGTGTGAGTTAAACAAACCTTTGTTGCTTTGGGTCATGATGTTTTGTTGCTGCGATAGGAACCCCAATTAAAACAAAGATCTTGTCTCAAAATTCTCAGTGGCTGGAGAGATTGGCAACGTTGCCCTTGCAGAGGATCTGGGATCAGTTTCTAGGACCCACATGACCGCTTATGACCCTCTTTACCTCCAATCCAGAGGATCCTGCATCCTCATATGGTGTATGAAGAAATCCTGCATCCTCATATGGTGTAATGAAGACACTTGTCCTGCACATGGTGTACATACATACATGCATATGTACATGCATATGAGGAAAACATTTGTACCATAAAATAGCAATAAATAAATCTAACAACAACACCTTAAAAGGAGACAAACAAGCCCCTATGAAGGGCAGCAGATGGTGTACCTCAGTGGCAGAGTATATGTCTAGCATCCTCAAAAAAATAAAATAAAATAAAATAAAATAAAATAAAATAAAATAAGTAAACACATACAAAATAGAAATACATAAAAGGATGGAAAAGATGAAAAATGAGTAAAATTAATTTATAATTTGGGGGCTGAGGCTTTAGCCCAATGGTAGAGCATATAGTTAGCATACTCTACAGGGGTGTGGGATGCAAGAATACACTGATCACAAGCACACAGGGGCCTCTGAAGTCCACTGCACTGTCATTTCCCAGTAACCCAGCCTTGCCCGATCTTCCTGCTAGCTGAGGCTTGTACTCAGGCCGTTCACATGTTCTCTGTTGGGTTTTTAAGACCCCTTCTGTGTTTTATTGTCTTTCAGAGGCAGGGTCCTGACAATGCCACAGGGGAAATAATGGTGGGTCATTGGCTTGATATGTAATGTGGTCTTGGATCATTGCTTCCAGTTAGCTCTGAGCCACCATGAGGCACATGGCTAGTGCTGCCCAGCCCTATTTTCAGAGACTCTAGAAGGCAGTTGTCTGAGCCCTTTGCACTGCTCTGTACCTGCCTTGCTGGAGCACATGACTTGAGAGTTTTTGCCTTAATTAGAAGAACCCAGGCTGTCAGGAGCTACCCAGCTTGTTACTGGCCAGTGAGCACGTCTCATTGGCAGTCAAATACTGCCACATATGAAATACTCAGGAGAAGTTCACAGTTTCCCAGGGAAAAGCTTACCCTCTGCCTTTATTCAAGTCGGATTCACCCAAGGTAGCATGGCAGAGGATGGGACCCTAACGGCAGAAGGCGGAAGCTGAGGATGGATTGATGGATTCTGATCTCACATTTCTACTGATCTTTCTTCTTTCTCCTCTTTGAATGAGTATAAAATTAAATATCAAAAGCTGTAATTGAGTCAGCACTGTGGGTCGGTTGATAGAGTACTTGCTTACCGTGTACAAAGTCTTGGGTTGGATCTCTAGAAACATATAAACTGTAATTTCAACATTCCAGAAGTAGAGGTGGGAGAATCAGGAGTTCAAGGTCATCCTTGGATAGATGGCCATTCTGACCTACAAGAAATGCCACCTCAATACAGTTGAAAGAAACAAACATATAGATGCCTGGGTTAGAATAAAACAACAGCAGCAGCAAAACAGAAACGAACCCTTCATCACCACCCATTTGAGTCGAGCCAAAGGAGTCGAGCAATAGCACGGGGAGGAAGAGCAAGCTTTAAGAAATGGTCCTAGGAAAACTGGATTCACGTGCAGAGAAATGAAACAGGATTTCTGTCTCTCATGATATGTATGTATATATATATATATTCACATAAATATATATATTTCATAAAGTTGTCTGGGAAGTTGAATATATATATATATGTTGAATATATATATATTCAACTCAAAATTGGGCAGACTTTTTGATGTAAGACCCAAATATAAGATGCAGAACTTTGACACTCTTAGAAGAAAACACTTTAAGATAAGGAGGATGGGCTAGGACAATGACTCAGGAGGATGGGCTAGGAAGATGCCTCAAGGGTGAGCATCCTGGTTCTGGCAGGATTAGTTTGGTTCTCAGCACTTATGTTGGGCTGCTCACAACCATTTTTAATACCCACTCCAAAGGGATGTGACATCTTCTGGCCTCTTTGAGCATTCTCTCTCTCTCTCTCTCTCTCTCTCTCTCTCTCTCTCTCTCTCTCTCACACACACACACACACACACACACACACACGACTAACAGTAACTCTTTTTAAAAAGTTATAAGCATGAGTACAGACTTTCTGAATTGCAATCTGACAAATCAGGAGATCATAAAATTGACAGAAGTGTATCACACTTTAAAACTCTGCACGGCAAAGGAAACAATTATCACCACCATCATCAAACCACACATAACAACAACAACAAAAGGAGGCTATGAATGTGGACAACAGCAAGGGATGGAGCATAATGGGCTTGGAAAGGAAAGGGAAAGGGGAAGTGCTTAATTCCATCCATTCCTACCGACGGGAGGGACATATCTGCAGCCTATTCATTCGATAAGGGATCAATATCCAGCACATATAATAAACTCAAAAAATTAAATACACAAATCAGAAGAGCAAATAATCCAGTTAATAAAGAGACAAAGAACTGGACAGTACTCTAAAGTACAAATGGTCATTAAATGCATAGGAAGATAGCCAACATTCTTAGCCATCAAGGGAATATAAATTCAAACGACACTGAGTTGAGGATGAGCATTGTGTTATACACGTGTGATTTGGGAGGCTGAGACATCCTAGGTTGCCTGGGACCAGCCTATGCTACAGAGTGAGACTGTTTCAAGAAGACAAGAACAAAAACCTACTGTGTTGAGACTCCTCCTCGCTTCAGTTATAATGTCTATCGTCAAGAAAGAATCAGCGGGGTCAGGGATGTCTCTCAGTTGTAGGCTGCTAATTTAGCATTCACGAGGTCTGTGTTTAATCCTTTGGACCCCATAAACCAAGCATGGTGGTATACACCTGTAATCCCAGTACTCTGGAGGCAAAAGTAGGGGGATGAGGGACCAAGAGTTCAAAGCCATCCTTGGCTACATGGAGAGTTTGCAGGTGTCTGGGCTACAGGAGATCTTGTTTTAAAGAAGATGAGAGACAGGGGTGGTGCATGCTATTAATCCTAGCACTTAAGAGGCAGAAGCAGATGGTACTCTATGAATATGAGACCAGCATGGTCTATATATGAATTTCTACATATTAGCCAGAGGCACATAGTAAGACCCTGCAGAGAGACAGGGTTGGGGGAGAGAGAAAGAGAAGGAGAGAGACAGAGAGGCAGGGAGGTAGGGAGGTAGGCAGAGAAAGACAGATGGAGAGAAATATAAGTGGGGCTGGTACAAAGAAACTCAGACACCCTTAGTGAGAATATAAACTGGTGCAGTAATATAATCAGTATGGATTTTCCCCAAAGGAGTGCAGGAGTAAAACCAGAACAGTCATACAGTCCGGCTATATACTCTGTATATACAGCAAAATGAATCAAGGCAGCAGAATTAAAGCTATTTTCTACCCATGCTTATTGCAGACTAGTCACAATGGCCAGGGGATGCAAGTGCTGGATCAGGTTAGGTGCCCTACCAAATAGATTGATGGATAAAGGAAATGTGGTTAAAGGCAGAAAGACTGTAAGAGTCAGATGAACAGGGGGTCTGCTGTGAGACTGTCTCCTAGAAACATCAGAAGCTATCCCCAACATGGCTGCCTAAGTGGGACCTGAACATGGACGATACTAACAGACATGCTAACACGGAAGTGGGCAACCCATGAGGTCTCGATCCTAGACAAAGAACAACAGGTAGTTAAGGATGGGGGGTGGGGGAGTAATCGAAATAGTCTTCCAGGAAAGAGCTCAGCAATTGTTATCCAATACATAAGTAGCACTGTATATACACACACACACAAACACACACACACACACACACACACACACACACACACACACACACGGACACACACACAAAACAAGGAAAAAGGAGGCCATGAATGTGAAAGAGAACAAGGGATGGGGGTATACGGGAGGGTTTAGAGAGAGGAAAGAGGAAACATAACTATGTCACAATCTTTCTATACATAAAGAAAATGTGGTACACATACACATATTCAACCATAAAAAACAATGTAAGTCATTTGCAGAAAATACAAAGAATTGGAGGATGTCACATAAAGCAAAAGTAAGTCAGGCTCAGAAAGACAAATATAGCATGCTTTCTTTCACACATGGAATCAATATTTTTAAAAATAAAAGGACATGAAGGGGCTGGAAAGATGGCTCAATGGGTAAAAGTGCTTGGCCCCTGAGTTCGCTCCTTGGAGCCCACGGTGGAAGCAGGGACTACTCATGTTGTCTGTCTTTTGACCTCTTTGTGCCATGTTTGCCATGGCACAAGCATGCTTGCCCTCACACATACCACACGCTTGCACACATATACATACAATAATAATAAATAAAATGATGTGGAAGTAGCAGGGGACCAGGACCTGGGGATGTGAGGCTTAGCAGGATCGGAGATGAATGAAGAGCATGGACTTGTTCAAAAGCCAGCCTGCCTGGGACTTGGCTATTCTCCATACCTCCTGGCTTCTCAGAAGGTTCTAGAAAAGAGCTTCATTTAGCTTGCAGACGTGGAGCTTCAACAGACTCCATTTTGTTTGGTTCTACTGGACCTAGTGCAAGAATTCAGTTCAAACCAATGGCTTCCAAAGACAGCAACTTCTGTTGTGTTAAACCCAGGCCCTTGCATGTGTGAGGTAAACATAATTACCCTGAGCTACATCCCCAGCCCAGTCAGTCACCTGGAGATTTTACTTAACAATTATGTTTATTCTGAGGACATGTGATGATGATAAGCATTGTGTTATAGGCTATATATTAGCTGGTCCGTGTGTGTGTGTGTGTGTGTGTGTGTGTGTGTGTGTGTGTGTGTGTG
>JANHMN010000015.1:18600332-18669176 GCA_030674055.1 Rhabdomys pumilio | reverse complement strand
TCTCTCTCTCTCTCTCTCTCTCTCTCTCTCTCTCTCTCTCTCTCTCTTTTGAGATAGGGTTTCTCTGTGTAGCCTTGGCTGTCCTGGAGCTTGCTCTATAGACCATTAACCTTTCTTATAGAACACAGGGGTGGCACCACCAGAAATGGGCTGGATCCTCCCATATCAACCACTAATTTAAAAAAAGAAAAAATGCCCAATCAGGCTTGCCTATAGCTCCATCTTAAGGAAGCATTTTCTCAATTTAGGTTCCCTCCTCTCAGATGACTTAAAACTAGTCAGGACACTGTCATCGTCGTCGTCGTCATCGTCTGCTGCTGCTGCTGCTGCTGCTGCTGCTGCTGCTGGTGGCATGTGAGTTTTCAAGTCCAGCTTTCAAGTTTCAGCACCCCACCAGGCTACACCTCTCTCAGAGCTGGAGGTCCCTCCATAATGTGCAGACCAGTTTTCATTGAGTCACTACAGCTGTTTGTCAACACCATGGCCCAGCCAGGAGCCCAGAAAACTTTCATGCATGGGACTTCGACAAATACCTCCATTAATACACAGTCCAAGTTGGTTGGCAGTCTGGGAGTTTGGATATTCAATTTGGTGTGAAAAATCCATGCCCATGTAGAACCTAACGGCACTTTTCTCCCCAGCCTGGGCACTGCCATGAAAGGGTCTGAGTGTTTGCTGGAGCCTAGAATCCCATAACGTGTTTCTGCCAGGGTGATTTTGCTGTTTATATGTCCTGGTTGGTGAGGCTTTTTGTTGATTTTGTTTTGCAGTGCTGAACACGGACAAATGCTTTATGCCCTGCCACTGAGCCATACTGCCAGCCCTGTGTCCCAGTAGTCAGGTCTTTCTGCTTTAAGCTGGAAGGACCAAAGGGAAGGCTTGGATGTCCATATTTGGACAGTAGCTAAGCGGACTCAGAGCCTTTCCATTCCCCCCACCCCTGGCCCCAGCTGGTTATGTCAGTGGTCATCCATGAGTGACCCACCCTGGGAGACTGTGCAGAATGTGGGGGTTTGGGTTGCTTTCTCCCTCTGCCTTACAGTTTCAGGTTTCAGTGATGAAGGCAGGCGAGCAGGCAGGCAGCCATATCCCCGGGGTTCCTTATCTCTCGTCCCATCGATGTTCTCTTTGCAGATCCCAAGCAGGCAGGACAAAGCTGCTGCCGAGGCAGTAGGTTGGACACCACCTTGCCTTCTAATATGTGCCAGGAGCTGGTCACATGTCGTCTTAACAGCAATGTCATGATGCTTGGGACATTAGTCCCTGCTTAGAGATAAGGACACTAAGCCCCACTTGTCAGGAAGAATTTGGCCTAAGGTTATTTGATTGTGGTTCAGGCTCAAACATATTGACATGAGTCTTCTAGCAGCCATTGCAACTGCCGTCTGTGACTGTGTTTGAACATATGTGTATGTGTGTAGCTGTGTGCACACATGTGTGTGTATGCATATGTGCATGCATATCTGTGGCTGTATATTTTTGATAGTATTATGTATGTGTGTGTATATGTATTTGTGGGTATATATGTTATGTGCTTATTTATGGCTATGTATGTGTATGTCTGTGCATGCATGTATACCCATGGTTGTAAACACATATGTGTGTGTGTGCTGTATCGTGCTTGTGGTTGCATGCATATGTGTATGGTATGGCTGTATGTCTGAGCAGGGACTGCGCATGTGTGTAGAGCAACTCCCACTTGGCAAAGCTGTCTTTTCTATTCCTGTAGCTCCTCTTGGAGTAGTTCTCTAACTTACTGTACAAAGTCCTTTTGATGACTGGGCTCCTTAAAGTGAACACAGTGAGAGCCCTGTTCCCCTTTTCCCCACCCCTTGCCCCAGGCTCTGGGCCTCAACTTAGAGAGAGCTAATCGGCCCACTGGCTGCCAAGATGGCCTCGGGCCTCATAGGTGAGCACTGGCATGCTACCGAGAGCAAACACCAGCATGGGGCACATACTTTGTCTCCAAGATGAGACTGTTTATGGCTGGACATAGGAGGGACACAGAGATCTTGAAAGGAGACCACACATATCCCAAGCGAGAAAGAACGATTATCTCCACAGACAAGCCACTTCCAGTCCTCGCAGACTTAGAACAGGAAGGAAGTCAGATGCAGGCAGAGTCATCCCCTACAACAAAGGGCTGCCCACCAGAATCTCAGTGTGAGACCCACGTCCCAGTACACCCAGTACACCCATAGCAGCAGACTCATGGTGCTGGCCATTTCCTGCCTCATTCAAAGATGCTGGTCAAAGTAGTGAAGCGACACCAGAGCCTCGTGTGTGCTACGGCCTCTCAGAACGCAGAGTGTAGCTCTAGTGAGCTGTGGAGAGGAAAGCAACGGGAACCAGAGAGAAAAGCAGATTGAGAGAGCAAGAGAAATGAAAAAAGAGGAAGGAAAAGGAGAAAAAGGGGCAGGAGAGGAGGAGGAAGAAGAGTAGGACAAGGAGAAGAAGAGGAAGAGGAGGGGGAAGAGGAAGAGAAGAAGGGAAAGAGGAAAAAGCAGAAGAGGAAGAGGAGGAAGGAGGAGGAAACAGGAAGAAGAGGGGAAGAGGAGGGGAAGGGGAAAGAGGGGGAGGGGAAGGAGGAAAAGGAAAAGAAAAGAGGAGGAAAATGAGGAGGGATGGGGTGGAGGAGGGGAAGAAAGAAAGGGAGGAAGAGGGGTAGAGTGAGGAGGAGGGAAAGGAGGAGGGGTAGTGGGAAAAGAAAGAGAAAGAGGAGGACGGAGAGGGAGAAACGGCTAGGTTCATCCAAGGACCCCAAAGTGGTGAGACACTCTCCAGTTTCCTCTATGTGGTCAGTGTTTCCTATGAAGACTTAGGAAGCAAACCGGTGATGCAGGATTAGGAGGAGATGGGGCGGCAGGCCTGGTGCTGCAGACCCAGCCCAGCAACAGCTCTCTCTACTCTGTGGCCCAGCAGGAACCTCCCTCTCCTGAACCTAGCGGATTCTAGTTGGGGAGTGCAGTTGGCAGAGGCTGTCTCCAATCGCTGGCTTTATCTTCCCAACACATTGAAACCATCAAGCCCAGGCCTGACTGCAGAGGCCTCGATGTTGGGTAGTCTGGAGAAACACTGAGTTCATCCAAAGAAGACGGGCCTCCTGCATTCCCCACTCAACAGGGAAGAGGGGCAGACCTTCACCATGCTCCAGATGCAGGCCTTGTGAACTATTGTCTCTGAAATCTTTAGAGGCTAACGTCCCTTTTGGATCCCCGCTTTACACTCATCTTCCAAAGGGAACTTCTGTTGCTGCTATTTGCAACAGTGAGTGGCTACTCCCCGCCACCCCCAACCAAGCTATCCCATCAAAAGCAGTACCCTTCAGTGCTTTGAGTTCAGGGGAAGCCAAATCAAAAGCAAACCCTGAATTCCTCTTGCTCATGGCCAATAAAAACCTTGCTTCAGAGCTGGCTTCCTTTGCTGAAATCAGATATCCTAGTAATAAACAAGTCCTAAAGGCAGGCGGAGAGTCTTGCTTCTTTCTACTGATTAGTTTTTCTTCCTTTAAAAGGGGCCTCTCCTATAACAGGATGCCTGTCCTAGAAACTTGAGCACAGAAGGTGGCCCAGCCCTGCCCTGCCCTGCCCTGTATCACCTCCCCCTGGCTAAGAACCTTCCCCCTGGGCTCCTATGGGTGGGATGGGCTCTGCTTCCCTAATGCTAATGTTTTTAGCTCAAAGGCAAGCAAGACAAAGGGGCTTGAGGGAGAAGAGGCCTTAGCTGTCTGGGGAACTGGCAGTGGTTTCCAGGGAGAGCTGAGTTCTTGCCCTTTGGCTCCTGGTACTGTTGAAAAAGAGAAAGTGGAGTTATCACAGGTGGGGGGCCCTTTCTTCCAAACAGCCTTGAGTTCTGCGTGTTTCAGGCTGGTGAAAAGGCTCCTGGTGTTCCTTCTCTTGTTTTGGTTTGTTTTTCATTGCTCGGGATGGAACCCAGAGGCCTGTGCGGGCCAGGTAATGTACTCTATTACCAAGCTACAGTCTCAGCCCTCATGGGAATTTAATGGTTGAGTCCAGGCCCAGAGAAGGCATCAGAACAGACATCAGGGTAAAAAGACATGGGAATTAGTTTTTTGAGGGCAGCCTTGCCCTTGCTCCTCAGCTCTTCCTAGGCCCCTCTTCCTGTCCTGTCCAGTCTCTGGGCAAGTACGCGTAGCCAGCTGTAGAGAGTGCCCTCCCTTGATATGCAGAATAGGTTTTTAAGTGACTTTGCTGTCAGAAGATGCACGCCACCACTGTTTGTTTTTCCCTCTGACACTATCTCTCGGGAGAGTTTCTGGTCAAGAAAATTATGTTGAGGCTGCAGATTGTGAGAGACTCGCGCCTAATGGGGAACAGACGGACAAGACACCTTTCATGTCCAGCCAAGTTTCTCTCCCCTCCTCTTTCTCTCTCTCTCTTCTCATCTTCCCTTTTTGGCTTCAAAATTGGCCCCGGTCTGCGCTTGTTTCTTTGGTACATCTGCTGAATAAGGTCACACGTTGATTTTATTTTGGAAATTGGCAGCTCAGTCAAGCTGAGCTCCGAGGCTGCAGAACAAGGCCACTGTTGGATGACGATAGGGGCAACTCTAGCAGGCTACTGGCACAGAGCAGCCTAGTTCATTAAGTGCTGAGGAGCACTTCCGTACCCAAATCGCGCCATCTGCTGCTGAGGCATCTCAGAGTAGCCCAAGCTTGTAGGAATTAAACCTAAGTAGGGTGCTGCATCTCGGCTTCCTTCCACAGGCTCCTTCAGTTGACCTGTGCAATACTCTATAAGGAAGAAAGTGCTAGTTCTGAGGCCCCTTGGGGACGTTTAAGTCATTAAAGGAGAACTTAAGTCTAAGGGCCTTGTAAATGGCCACTTAAGGGTTGGTGAAATGACTCAGTGGGAAGAAGTGTTTACTGAGCAAACAGGATGACCTGAGTTCGACCCCTGGATCTGGGTGGAAGGAGAGTGCCGAGTCCAGCAAGCTGTTCTCTGATCTCCACATGCACACATGCACACCTGCACTCCGGCATGCAAACACCGTGAGCACGCGCATTGTAATTACGAATACTAAAAGAAATACATACAGAAGCATGGTAGACACACGTAGACACAAAACGGTTGAGAGAGAGAGCATCCTTTCCTCAGGCTGGGAGTGTGATGGTTTCCTTGCTTAGCTTGTGCTAGGGTCAGAGTTCGATTCCCCAGAACAACACAAAACCAAACCAAAAAAACCAAACAAACAAAAAAAAAACAAAAAACAAAAAACCAAACAACCCACCCCCAAACAAACAAACAAACAAACAAACAAACAAAAAAACCCAAACCCTTTCTTTGTGCTCCTCTAGAGAAGGCAGATTCGTAAAACATTTGGAAGGATGCTGGTGGTTTGGATTCCTTGGCCTTTAGTCATGAGGATGATGTAAGAGCATCCAACTGATTTCACGGTAAGGACAGTCACAGTTCTCAGCAAACCGTTTCCAATTGCACCCTGGTAACACCCTACACACCCCCTCTCAGGAACTGCCCTTCTCCCGGAGCTTTGGTGGGAAGCATAAGAGTTACTTGCTTTCTAAAGCAAAGAGAATGCCCTGATGGACCTCATTCCTTCCCTATCTAGCCTTGGGTAACAGAAGTCACTGCTGCCCCAACCCAGGGGGCTGGTGGGGCGGTTTTGTACACACTGGTCCCTGTGGCCTGTGTGAAAATGGATCTGGAGGAGGGATGTATGAGTCCAGGATGGGGGAGGGTGGCAGGCTGATGCTAAATGTTGGGAAAGGGGATGATGGGAGGGAGGCAGATTCTCCTCCTGTCTGGGCTTAGTTCTCCGTCCTTCTTACTCCCTCTGCTTGTGGTTTCAGAGTTTGTTCTGTATTAAGATTCGTCAGCTCTCAACTAGCACAATGGACTGAAAAATGAAAACTGTGTTCTTTTCTAGCAGTGTGGCTTTCTGAAGTTACAGGTGCAAATCTAATACACTGCTTAACACCAGTTAGAGCTAGCGACAGAAGCTGCATGCGACTTGGTGGTAGACAGCTTGCAGAAAAACCTGGGTGCCAGTCTTAGCACTGCCTGATGATGATGATGGTGATGATGATGATGATGATAATCCCATCACCACCACCACCATCACCATCATCCTGTCCTTAGACAAGGTGTGTGTGTGTGTGTGTGTGTGTGTGTGTGTGTGTCTATCACAGCCTCAGTGCTGGATTCAAAAAGGGAATACTTACAGATTGCCTAAATACTTGAGCTATCATGAGAGAACACAGGGCTGGGGAGATGACTTAGTGGATACAGTGCCTATGATGCAAGTATGAAGACCTGAGTTCAAATCCCCCAAACCCATGTAAAGCCAGGCATCGTAGCAAACCTTTGTAACCAACCCCAGTGTTCCTACTGCAAGATGGGACATAGAGACCTGAAAAATCCCTGAAAGTTTGTGGTCTAGCTAGTCTAGTGTATACAGGTGTGAACAACAAAGTGACCCTGACTCAAAAAGGTGAGAACTAGACACCACACACCCCGAGGTTGTCCCCTTTTGTCTCTACACATGTACAGGACACACAGCCAAGGTTTGCCCCCACTCATTCACAAGAATGTGTACACACACCAATTAGAAAAAAGGGGAAATGGAGACCTGACTCAGCAGTTAAGAACACTGTCTGTTCTTACAGAGGACCTGGGTTTGAATCCTAGCACCCATATTATGGTTAACAACCATCTGTAACTCCAGTTCCAGGGGATCTGACATTCTCCTCTGGCCTTCAGAAGCACAGCACAAATACAGTACACAGATGTACATGCAAGCAAAATAGCCAAACACACACACACACACACACACTACACATGCATATATATTCACATTCGTATATACATATATATTTTGGTTTTCAAGACAAGGATTCTCTGTGTGTAGCCTGACTGTCCTAGAACTTACTCTGTAGACCGGGCTGGCCTTTGACCTCAGAGATCTACCTGTCTCTGCCTTCCAAGTGCTGGGATTAAAGGGGAGCACCACCACCGATCAACTAAAACAAATACTTTTAAAATGGTGGTGGCTGGAGAGATGGTTCGGCAGTTGAGAGTGTCTGTTCCTGTTTGAGAGGACCCAAGTTCTCTTTCCAGCACCCATGTGGTGACTCACAACCATCCACAACTCCAGTGATTCGACCCTCTTCTGACCTCCAGGAATACCAGGCACACATGTGGTGCACATACACAGATTTGAGCAAAACACCCACATGCATCAAATAAAAGACTTAAATGTTTATAAGAAAAAGAATACAGGGGAGAGGACTTTACAGACTGCCAAAGTTTTAAAGAAGGTATGTGGTGGGGTGCAGAGTTTTTTTTTTTAGAAGTGTGGTGAATGAAAAAAAAAAAAAAAAGCCATGAAGGTAGAAGGGAGTGATTATTGGGAAGAAGAAGGGGATGAGTGGGAGGGGCCAAGAGAGGGTGATTGATAGGTGGTGAATATGATCAAAATACATGGCGGTTGGTCTTGTACACTGTATATGCAGATGCTGATTTCTGAGCCCAGAGATCTGGTTACAGTACAGCTGCTAGCATTGTCACCATTATCGATTGAACTGTCTCCTGTGTCAATGTTGTCTAAAGAATGTTGCCTAATTATCTCTGATTGGCTAATAAAGAGGCAATCAGTCTGTGGTTGGGCAGAGGAGAGAGGAAGGCTGGATTTCTGATCCCAGCCAGGGGGGAAGATAGAGATCTTGTGGAGAGGTGACAACAAGACAGAGTGTCCAGGGGGAGTTGTGATGAGCAGGTCGCCAAGGGATTTGCCATGAGGACACACAGGGACCAGAGCCTGGAAGACAAGATGGCATGTAACAGGGAATTTATCTGGGTGTTAACATCCTAGGCAGGTTAGAATAGCTCAGAACCTGCCAAATTTAGGCTTGCAGCTTGTTAATAAATCTATTAGGTCTCCATGTCAGTTATGTGGGTGCTAAAACGGGCTAGAAATGAGGGCAGATAAGGATCCCATCCTTAAATTACAGCTACACTACACATGCACAAAACATCATAACGAAGCTGGTTATTGTGTATAATTAATTCATGTAAAAGATGAAGGAGTGTGGTAAAGGCAGCACACAAAAGCAGTACTGCACTTGTCAGAGTATGCTAGGGCCTTGCTTCCATCACCAGTGTGTAGATATGTGTCTGTGTGTATGGTCTCCTACCAGTGGCATCCTGAGCCTCTCAAACCTGATGCTCAATTCAGGATATTCAATGGCTCATCTTGGTCGTCAACTTGACAACATTTGGAAGTAACTAAAACCCAAGCAGCTGGACACACCTGCGAGGGATTTTCTTGGTTGACTATTTGAAGTGGGAAGACTCACTTAGTCTGGATCTTTTGAGGTCAGAAGACCCACCCTAAGTCTGGGCCGTACCTCCTGGTGGTAACCCACATAAAAGGACTTGGAAGAAGGAAGCTTTTGCTTTCTGTCTGCTTGGCCCACTCTTTCAGGCCAGTTCCTTTGCTGGTGTTAGAGCCTACTTCCTTTTGGGATTCCAATGTGGATTGAAAACTGGCAGCTCTCTAGGGTCTCCCTGAGATTCCGGAACCTATGCTGCTGAGATACCCAGTATTGTGGAATGAGCAACTGCTAGATTCTTGGCCTATCTGATGTTGGGCTATTTGGACTACAGCCTATAAGCCACGCTTGTAGATCCCATATATGTATGTGTGTTCATTTTATTTGTTGTTCTTTAGAGAACCTCAATACAGGAGATGCATGCACTCCTGCCCGTGCGTGTACACTCACACACACACCAAGGAAAGGGCTGTCGGGAAGAGTCAGTTAATTCTGCATGGCTGGATGGGTGGGTCTGACTCTAAACTTGCCCCGATGCTGTCACTGCTGCTATTAAAATCTGGGAGTAACCCAAGCAGCTGTCTCACATGAAACAAAAGACAGTCTCATAGCCTGACTGAATTTTCTCAAGAGAGCCATCCCGTTGTGGATATAGTCTGGCTTCTTTCCTTCATCTGGACTAAAGTTCTCTCCTGGCTTCTCCTCTGCTGTGGTCTTAATCCCCAGGCACAAGCCAGGGGGATCTTTTATTGCTTAATCATTTCACTTTTTCCAAAGCTTCCAGTTTCCCTCAGATCCCTTCATCAAGTCAGCACTGAGTGTGTGAGTCCATGTGTCACTGGGGAAAACACATCCTCCCTGCCCCCCACTTCTACTCATAAAGAGAGTAAGACTGAAGAGGCCCTACTAGGATAAACTGCTGACAGAGGAACCAAATATATGTGCTCTTCAGACTAGCCAAAGTTGAAGTTTGCCTGCCCCTCAGGCCAGACAATGTCGCTCTCTAGAGGCAATCAAGAGTTTCATAGAACAGGAGGCAGGCACAATGTCGCCATCTAGAGGCAATCAAAGAGTTTCCTAGAAAAGGAGGCAGGCATCTTTCCAATTCCTGACAAGCCAACTAACACTTCCTTTTTTTTTTGAGACAGGGTTTCAATATACAAACCAGGTGGCATGAAACTGGCTATGTAGCCCTGGCTTGGTCTCGAACTTGCCACCTTCTGCGTATTGTATTTACAGGCATGTCACGAAGCTCTATGAAGACATTTTCTCACTCATGAAGTTCAGAACCCTTGTATATGGTGTAGCTTTGGTGGCATCTTTGACGCAAAGATGGGCCTCTCCAGAGCCAGGCACGATGCTCCAGGATGCTCCCTATCAGCTCCAACGCCCCCTATGTCAATTCACTCATTACACCAGATCATAAAAATAAATCTTTAATGGCGTTTTAGTTGGCACAGATGGTATAATTCAAGCTCATGTTTGTTTTTAACAAACTGAAATACCGTGCTAGCTTTGATTGAAACAGAACAAGAATCATAGTGGTTGAAGTCTGGAAATCACATTCATCAGCAGCGGGTTCTGACGTTATTTGTTAAATGAACGATGAGGGCTGGAATAAACAGGAGAAAAAGCTACTAGGAAATAAGCAGCCTGCACTGAAGCTCTGTTGAGATCACTGCAGAATTGTGCTTTCTGGTTTATTATTAGTTTTAGATAAAGAAGGGTCTCATTTAGTCTTTGTCTATCCTTGAACTCCCAATCTTTCTGCCTGCACCCTGCAAATGCCAGAGTTACAGGCAGGCATTGCTACGTCCAGCTGTTTCCTTGGTTTCGGAGCTCTTATAGTATTGTGAACAACCAAAAGCTGCAACATTCTGGCTTGTAAATCCAGTGTGTGTGCTGGGGATAGCTGTACATTTGCCTGGGACATCTCCAGAAGAGGAAAAGCAAGTGAGGCTTGCTGAAACCATGAGCCACAACTGGAGGCTTTCGTCTCTAAGTGGGGCAGTCTTTGCTAAAAACCAAAAAAGGATTATGATAGGGAAGAAATCCTGTTACCCGCTTTGCATCACTGTGATCTTTGAGGAATAAGCTCCAAGTCCCTCTTTTATCAACAAGACGTCAGAAAGGCCCAAGTGCTATTACAAGCTACCCTGGAATTTCAGGTCAGTGCCACAGAGGACTGTGACTGGAGACAACTACTGGCCAGGATGGAAACTAGAAGCAGAAGTCTCCTCATTCCAGAGAAGTGGGGACTTGTAGGGAGTTTTATTAGAGTGAGATGGAAAATGGGAATCCCTCTGATTTTCTCGACCATAGACATCAGCAACCCAAAAGACACCTGGGGACAGGCATTCATGGGGGTTGGGTATTCCTGGGCAGTGGTCAACCAAACTCAGGTCCCAGTTCCTAATTTGGTGTCAGTTCTGAAGTCTTGCACCTCTTCAAATCCAAGCCTAAACCCACGCTTGAACTGAGCTTCCTACAGCAGAAGCTAAGCACAGGTGGTCTCCATCAATACTTGTAATCCTCACCGCTCTATATAGGCCACGGAAGAGTGTGACTGGGGACATGCGGAACACCAAAATGAACTAGGCTGGTGCATGGTTGATCTTCCGAGCTGTCCTGACTTCACTGTCCTTGCACCAGTGGTACTGAGGCCTTCACGTCTGTCGTAGTCTTGTCTAGGGCAGGTTTCTTTGAATAATCTCGCTCTCCAAAAATAGTGCTTCCTATCCGGACATTTGTAGATCCTACTTCAATCTGTGGGAAGGAAGCAAGTATGGAGGAGAGGGTGTCAGACACTATGATGTAGCTGGTGCTGAATCTCTTTCTAGCTGCATACGGAATAACCAAGCTACAGCTGAAGACAGCTGAGTGCTCTGTTGTCCTGGACAGAGCAGGGCCACTTTTCTGGCAGACTTCAAGAGAAAAGTAATGATCTCAGCTTGCACGGTGCTTGGGATATAGGGACAAGGGACAGTGGAGATGAAGGTGTGTGGGACAGCACAGCATAGCAAAAAGCTACCCTGCAGCTCATGACCAAAGGCTCATGAACGGCCAAATGGAAAAAACCCTGTAGTTATCTGACATAAAGCAAGCTCCGTTTTTAGAATTTTTCACACTGTTTTAACATATATGATATTCCAAAATGCAATTATATATATATATACTTTGATATTTAGAACTGTTATGATTTATTTCAAGGCAGGGTCTTACTATGTAGCCTTGGCTTGTATGGAACTTGTGTAGCCCAGGCTTACTTGAAACTCACCAGCAATCCCCTGGACTGTTCCCCAAGTGTGTGACTATTGGAGTGTGCCTCAGCATGCAGCTCTTATTTCCTACCTTGCAGACTCATGTATGTGAGCTGCTAACACAGTACTTTATTTCAGTTTATACTTATCATCGCATAGCTAATGCCCTAGGACTTATGTCTGAAATGCCTTAAAAAATCAAGTTAAAATTTCTTTTTCGGCGCTATGAAACCAAATCCAGGGTTAACACATTCATTAGAACCTAAGTTATATCCTAGCCTTTTCCTAGATTACATGTAGTGAATTACGTTGAGTTTTAAGAATTCGGCTGTAATTTCTATAGATTTCACTTCAAACAGAGGAGCAGTGAGGGGAGGGGTGATGTCAGAGAAGCTGAGCTCCTGTGATTCTTGCTACTGGGATGAGGCACGGGCAGGGATACTTACAGCATGCTGGAAGTCCATGGACATGCCCATGCTAAGCTCCACCTGCTCCACGGGAACACCCAGCTTCTCACACAGCTCCTGCCGCAGGGACAGCAGCCTCTGCCGAAAACACAAGCGGTACCATTTTATTCTCGTTGTTTCCAATGATGTCAAAGGGTGACCAGACCTGCTGGGCACAGTAGTGCTGGCCTGTAATACTTGGGACTAGGCAGGAGAATCTTGACTTCACGGCCAGCCTGGGGTACACAGGGCAGGGAAACTGTCTCCACAACAAAGCAAGCCAAGCCGAACTAAATGAAAACTAACAAAACAGGAGAGAAACAAAACCCTCCAAAATGAATACTACTACCGAACCAAAAAGTTTCTGACAACTCTATTTCTTATGATTCTGGGGTGTGTCATGATTATCAGAAGTTATTATACGTAACTATAAGTTTAGCCACATCTTCAACTTTCAAGAAAACTACCAGGGCCAGGGGGTGTAGCTCAGTGGCAGAATGCTTTAATAGTATACTCCAGACCCTGGGTTCCACCTGAAGCAGTGGGAAAAAAAAAATCCAACAACATCCTAAAGACAAAACAAACCCAACAACAGTAAAGATGCAAAGTGCAAGTCACTAGAAAGGAAGAAAAAGTTTGCTCTAAAAATTGTATTAGCCAACTAAACACTGGGTTAAGGAAGGTGGGTGGGTGGTTCTTTATGAGAACAGTTCAGAGGAGGCTGTAATATCACACCCTGCAGGCTGTGTTCTGAGAGGCTAGCCCTGCACACTGGTGGGATCCACTACACCCCACCAGTGCTGGGATCAAGCATGGGCGTGTGCTAGACACACCCTACTGTGGGCTGAACCCACAGACCCATGATGCCTCCTTGGCATGAGAGCATCACCCCAACCCCAGTACCTGGAAGTCTGGGTTTGGTCCTTGACTTAGATCATGCCCAAAGCTTCCTATGGTCATGAGACCCACGAACTCCAGGCTGGAACAACTGGCCTTTATGTGTTCCACGACGGCTATGGTCTCCGAAGGCAGAAGGCCGTGTTTACCTTCACAGAAAGAATCAGAAGATGTGTATGTCAACACATCTTAACTAGCCAGAAGGCGGCTCCACTTTCATCTCTTCCTATGACAGAGGTGACTCTCAGATGAAAACGTGATGAAGTAACTTCCCCTGCCCACAAAGAGTGAGGTCCTTCATGCCTGGCCCTCTTCCACTTGGGTTCTGTGTTTCTCAAGATTATTTTTCTTTACTCTACCTCAGGATTCTACGGTATTATTTTTAGTGCCAGAGACTGAACCCATGATTATGCACACACAAGGCACTACCACTAAGACACATCCCACAGGATTTTAGCTGGGAATGGCTAGGGGAGCCAGAAAATAAAAAAAATATGTCGTGCTCTGAATGAGGCTGTCCTCCATAGGTCCCATGCCTGACTGCTTTGTCCCCAGGTTTTGGCAGTCTGGATATGTCTAGGAGACGCTGCCTTGCTGGAAGTACATCATGGATGCCGGCTGTGACATTTCAAAGTCATCTGTCATTCCCAGGCCCCCCTCTGCTCCACGTGTGTGGTTTAAGATGTGAGGCCTGAGCTTCTGTTCTGTGCCAAGCTCCCCTGCCATGGACTCTTACCCTCTGGAACCATAAACCACAGAGACTTTTCCTTCTGTAACCACAGAGACCTTTCCTTCTGTACGTTGCCTTGGTCATGGTGTTTTATCACAGAAATAGAAAAGAAACCAATATATGCCTTGGGACACTAGGGAGGGTCACATTGCCAAAGTCCTAGATGAATCTCAGAACTTTTTTCTATTAATAGAGCTGCAAAAATAAGTCATATACATATAATAAAGTTGGGATTGTATAATTGCAAAGTTTAACTTACTAGCTAAGAATGGTTGGAGGAACTATAGCAAATAATTATTTGTTATGTATTCTAAAGTCTATTAATATTGTTTTGCCTTTGCCCCTGTTTATTAAGTGGATTAGGGAGGAACTTTCATTGTTATTTAATCAAGGCAAATCACAGCTAACTGTCAAGAAATGCAACAAAGACACTTTGGAGTCAATTTTGTATCTACTTATATGCAATGTAGCCATAGCCACGAAGCATGCATATAACATTATAATGGTAACTGTTAGCCTACTGACCACTGTGCCAGCCCTACAACCTTTCATTTCATACAGTAACTCTAAGTACTGTTACCCGCACCAGTCTTCAGAGGAAACTAAGGCTGGTGGGCTAAGTCTTTTTCTAAGGTTCTTGGCTAGAACTGTGCACCTGAGATTTGAACCCAGGCAACCTGACTTCGGGGCACATCTGGCAAACAGATGTCTGTACTGAGCTCCTTCATGCCAAGATCTGCTATGTGTGAGTGCCTAGGAGATGGTGTAGGAGAATGCCTGGCATTCACTTTTGACAAAAAGCGAGCAAGTGAGAAATCCCGTGTTCTGTATCACTGTGTGGAATCCTCGCCACACCCTTTTAACAATGGGCACTCCCTCGAAGCTGCCACCACAGAAGGAAACTCAGGTACAGAGAGGGTGGGAAACTGACTCAAAGTTCCAGTGCTAGGAAATGGGGAGCTCAGGCAGACATCTATTTGATGTCAGAGTCACGCGCCTCTGTAGTTCACGGCCACAGCTAAGCCAGGCCCCATGAGACAGTCACTCACTGGTGCTTAGCAGCAGGTTTTTTCTATTCTTGCCCAATGAAGCACTGGGTAATTTTCCTGAGATCTAAGGCAATTCTCAATCCCTCCCAGGAGGGAGTTTCCAGGACATCAAAGTTATAATTCTTCAAAGATCAATATCTAACAAGCTGTAATATAGTAAAGAATTATATTGGATCATCACACTGGTAAATCCTGACGAAGCAGCTCACCAGAAGGCTGGAACTTCTCCCCACAATCTCCTCACCAGATGCTTACACTCACACTCTCCCCGAGCTGAGCCATCTGAGGGACCAAACATCCACGTCAGGCCTGGTCACTTACTGTCCTCTCCACTGGTGTTAACCTGGACCATAACCCTCAGTCGTTCAGTAGAACCTTTCTTCTGCCAGGAACTGTTCACCTTGTCTGCCAACTTCACAGAGTCTATGGTTTCCAGCATAGAGAGGTTGGGGACGGCTGTAAAGAGAAAGGTTTCATTTTCCCTGCTGCCAGAGGAGACATGCAGCAAACTTTTCATCTGGCAGAGGGAGAAGAATTCCAGGAAAAGAAAAGGACAGTTAAATCTTAATGACTGGCTGAGAAGAGAAGCATGAGAGTTTGCTAGATTTGAAGTTCGAAGGCAGACAAGCCTCACCCACCAACAAAGATGGATAAGAAAGACACCTCAATCAGGCTGCATAAGTACGGAGACAATTTGGAAAGTTGGAAATTGAGATTCTGAATAGCAGGTCTGACCCAATTATGTCTCAGTTCAAACTGAGTGAAACAGGTAAGTGACAAAGGACAGAGGCTATCCAGAAGCCAAAATGCTTTCTGGGATGGGTCTTCTTATTTGACAAGGACACCAGAATAGCTCACACTGGATACTCAGTCGGTGAGGTCATCAAAGCTACCCTCAATGCAGACGAACTATGACTCTTGGCACAGATCAAGGACCGTGACACAACCCCATCAGCTTACTGTACTGAGCGCAGAGATCTTCCAGGCAGCCGGCTAACTAATTCCCTGTCTCTCACCCCTTTCTTTCTTTTTTCCTCTTCCATGGTGAAGACTGAACCCAGAGCCTTGTCGGGATGGAGACACTAGAATGTATAGAAAGGCTATGCCTTGGTAGTGTAAATAATTAATTCTAAACTCAGCTCTGGCCTGGTTATACCAACTGATAGTAAGAACAAGACCTACAGTGGTGGCACACCTTTAATCCCAGCACTGGGAGGCAGAGGC
Organism: Rhabdomys pumilio; assembly: GCA_030674055.1. Taxonomy (NCBI): domain Eukaryota; kingdom Metazoa; phylum Chordata; class Mammalia; order Rodentia; family Muridae; genus Rhabdomys; species Rhabdomys pumilio. The sequence continues at coordinate 18,653,259 of JANHMN010000015.1, read as the reverse complement.
AGATCTCCAAGTTCAAGGTCAGCCTGGTCTACTGAGAGTTCCAGGGACCACAGAGAAATCTTGTCTTGACAAACCACCCAACTCAAAACCCCAAACCCTAAAAGGATCAAATGGTTCCAATAAAAATGTAAACTATGTTCCAGAACAAAGTAGCAGAAGACGTATTTATAGGGATATAAAAATAGCTAGAACTGAGCAAGACAAATTTATGTGTAAAATCCAAACAAACTGCCAGGCAATGTTGCTGGGTGTGCTGGTGGTCATGCCTGCGATTCCAGAGTTTAGAAGGGTGAGACAAGAGGATCACACGTTCTAGGCCAGCCTGGGTTATATAGTAAATTCTTGGCCAGCATGGGTTAGTCAGACTGTGTCTCAGAAAAACAACGACAAATCAAACCAGCAACGTAAAAAACAGCTATTCACAGGACGCATAATGAGAAGTTAAACTGCTGAGACTGATCCAAAACTGAGGAAAAGAACTAGCAGATAAAAACACTAAGTTATTTCTCCCATGTATTTAAAAAGACTCTTTTACTTTTAGCAAAAATAAATACGCCCCCACCCCCATGCTACAACGTATCATATGTCAAACTCTGAGAGCTAACAAATTAGGCCTTAGCCAACAAGATTCTTTAGAAAGGTAAAGCCAGTTGTGCTGGTTGGTTTTCTGTTTGTTTGTTTTTAGGCTGTTTTTGTCAACTTGACAGAAGCCAGGGTCATTTGGGAAGTGCAAACTTCAACTGAGAAAATGCCTTTCTAAGACTGACCTATAGGCAAAAGTCTGTACCATTTGACTAATGAGTGATGCAGGAAGGCACAGCTCACTGAGTTGTGCCATCCCTGGGCAGATGCTGTGGGTTGTCTAAGACAGCAGGCTGAGTAAGCTGCCGGGAGCATGGCAATAAGCAACATTTCTCCATGGTATCTGCTTCAGTTCCTGCCTCCCGATTCCTGTCTTGGCTTCCCTCAGTGATGGACAGTGGTGTGAAAGTATAAGTCAAACACACCCTTTCCTCTCAGGTTGCTTTTGTTCATTGTCTTTATCAAGGCAACAAAAAGCAAACAAAGACCCCAGTCCAAACACTTGCCATGACCTGGGGCTCTGGAGGTAGCAGTGGGAGCTCTCCCACCAGGGGTAGAAAGCCTCAATACCTTGTAGTGCTTAAACTTGGGCAAGTTCTCGAGCCTTAGTTTCCTTACTGTTTCTCTACCTGTGGGACTAATTCAGTGATGCTTACGTCCTTTTATGCATTCATTAGCCATAACTCCTTGTTGTATCATTTTTTGTGGTGGCCTTAGAATTAATTTATAAAAAAAATTAAAGATCCAAAATTTACTTGAAACTTCTTGAGCATCGGGGTATATATATTACATGTTTAAACTTCATACTATGTGGCTATTATATTTAAACAATTAATTAAAAAATTTAAGCTGACTGTGGTGGCACATGCCAGTGGTCCCAACATTTACGAGGCCAGGACAGGAGGATGGTGAGCTCAAGGCCATCCTATCCCTCATAGCCGGATCCCGTCTCAAGAAATAAAACAGCTCAAGATGAATCACAGGAGAAAATTTTATTTACTTAAGTTTAAAAAAATTTTTTTATTTAGACATTTTTAATGTAATTCTATGCCTGTGGATGTTTCACCTGTAGGTCTGTGCACCACATTGAAGTCTGGTACCTAAGGAAGCCAAAGAGGCTGTTGGATCCTGAAACTCCAGTTAGATACAGTTGTGAGCTGACATGTGCATGCTGGGTAGCCAAACCCAGGTCTTCTGGAAGAACAGCAAGTGCTCTTAACTTCAGAGCCAGCTCTCCAGCCCCTTTATTTTTATTTTATGGAGACAGGGTCTGTGTAGCTCTGGCTGGCCTGAAACTGTGTAGACCACTGGCCTCTTAGCTTATTAGAGATCTGCCTGTCCTTGTGTCCAGAGTGCTGGGATTAGAGTCATGTGTCACCATGCCCAGAGAAGAAAGGAAAACCAGCAAGCAGAGAACTCTGAACCAGGAAAACAAGTAACCGGAGAGGAGAGGATAGAGCTGAAAAAAGAATGGTCAGAATTTTTGTTTTATTTTTTTCTTACACTTATTTATTAATCCTGGGTGCTGGGGACTCTGGCTTGTGCCACCATGCCTGAAAGCAGCTTATTTGTAATACCCCCAAATTAGTAACCTAAATATTTGTCAATGTGAATGGAAACACTGTGACATGTTAGTACAGTGGAATACTACTGAATAGGAAGATGGAGGGACAGCATTCCATGATAAAGGTCAAAGCTGGATCGGGATGGAAAGAAGGGAGACTTTTTCTTTTCTAGTTAAATTTACACAACATCTGAACTATGGAAAGAAATGACAGCAGTGTTTGAGCAAGATGACAGGGAGGAGCCTTCGGGGGCAAGGTGACAGGATGGATGCCTGCTATTTTAATTACTGTACCAGTTCACAGTTATAATCCTCTGTCAAAACTGATCAAGTCAGGCACTTTCAGTCTGTGGCATTTATTATACTTGGATACGCTTTTATCACTTCTACCCTGACAAAACTGTTAAGAAAAACAAATACCAGGGGAGGCAAGATGTTTCAGTGTGTAAAGGTGCCTGCCACCAAGCCTGACAACCCTAGTTCAACCTCTAGGACCCACATAATAGAAAGAGAGACCCGACTCCTCTGTGTTGCTCTGACCTCTATACACACAATTTGCCCCAACCTATTCCATTCTCCCCACCCAAAAACCCATACAGGTTTCTTAAATTTTGATACCTGGAGAAAAGTAAGTATGGTTACTTGAGATCCTCACACGTCACATGGTTAAATCTTTCTGTGATAAGTAATTATTTTTATGGTGCTGGGGACTGAGCTAGGGCCTTGTAAATGCTGGGCAAGCAATCTGCTGCTGAGCCATACCTCCAATCCTTGCAATCATTCTTATTATTTTACTATGAAGAAATCCAGCAGCACAGATGGTGAGCTGGGGATGTTCTCAAAGCTGCTGCCTTAGAAGGTGGTGTCAGTTGTACAATCACACAGAAGGCCTGTCTTCTTATTGAGAGTTTTGTCTTACCCATCAGTTTGTTGACATTTTGTTTCTGTAAATGACCAATGAAGTGCCATTTGATCTCAGGACATGAAGACAGAATCTGAAGAGAAGAAGGGAACCATTTGACACAGATTTCATGGAGGCTCTGTCAGCTCAGATGCCCTTCACTCCTGTGCTCTCCCGGGAGTGATGAGCTGCCACCTCTCTCCTCAGCCAGCCTCCCCCACCCACCCCCACCTCCCCGAGACACAGGAAACGAGTCATCTAAGCCTGATGCTGTTACCCTTCCTAGTTCCCATCAACTCACTGTATTTTCCAGAAACAATTCATTAAAGACAAAAATGATTTGTTTCCAAGGCCCTCTACCACTGAGCCGCATTGCATACTCTTTGGTTTATGCTTTCGAATCTCCAAGGGTTCTCCTAAAATTACCATCCACTAACAGCCACACAAGAGAACATTAATGTATGAATAGCGACAGAAGAGCTAGCTGAGAATCCTTTAGGGCGCAATGGAAATATGGACGGCTTCTCTCCCTAGCCCAGCTTTCTGTTCTAAAACTCTACCATCCACATGGTGTAACTTTCAGCTAAGAGACTCCTGTACAAAATCAACACTTCTTACGTCTACATACCTTAGGGTTTGATGCTTTCTCTAGTAGTTCCTGAACCTAAAGCAAGGACAGAACGAGTCAGAAGCCGGGCAGTCACAACTCCCCCAAAGGTTCTTTACAAGAGGAATCTTACATAGTTCTCTCCAAAAGTGCGCTGGCCATGGCCGTAGGCCTCAATCACCATGTCTGCAGGTTTTGTTTTGCTGACAGCTACTAGTCGGGGTTGGATGGCTGGGAGATCCTGCCAAGAGAGAAAGAGCCACAGACATGAATGTGTGGAATTTTATTCCAAGTAGATACACATTGTAGGGCCAGGTGGTGGTAGCAAACACCTTTAATCCCAGCACTTGGGAGGCAGAGACAGGCGGATCTCTGAGTTCAAGGCCAGCATGGTTTATATATAAAGTGAGTTCCAGGACAACCAGGGCTACACAGAGAGACCGTCTCACAAAAAACAAACAACGAAATGATACTTGTAAAATATATCGGCATAGATCTCAGCTTGACACTAATAAGATCCATTTCCCCCTTTCTTTTGTTTTTGTGGTACTGGATACAGAGCCCTGGGGTTTGGGAATGCCAGATAGGTGTTCCACCACGGAGCTCCAACCCTGCCTGCTGATTTCCTTTTGAGTGTTCCAGACAATTCTCATACAAACCAGTGCTGGAGGTTTAATGGTTTGCGGCAGAATAAAGTGGAGGGTGATAAGAGAAAGATGCCTGCCAGGCGGTGGTGGCGCACACCTTTAATCCCAGCACTTGGGAGGCAGAGGCAGGTGAATTTCTGAGTTTGAGACCAGCCTGGTCTACAGAGTGAGTTCCAGGACAGCCAGGGCTACACAGAAAAACTCTGTCTCGAAAACAAAAAACAAAACAAAACAAAACAAAACAAAACAAAAAGATGCCTGACATTAACCTCTGGCTTCTACACATGCATTCATGGCATGTGCACTTGCACATAGATGAGTATATCATGTGCACACATACACATGAACTTGTATATACATACATGCATACAACACACATACACATGCACTTGTACATACGTGCATATAACACACACATACACATGCACTTGTTCATACATGCATATACACTCACACATAATCCTGTACATACATGAATAACACACACACATACACACACAAATCTCTTGAGGATACAGTAACAGTGGCATAAGATCTGCTGAGCATTTGTGATGTTCTGAGTTGTATCCCTAGCACCAACCCCCACCCCCATACAAACGAATATAAAACAAAACCCGACAGCATCACTTCATGAAGGGAAGGCAAAATCCTGTTTAGTAGGGATACCAGAAGCCAGTAAACAGTTTAGAAACTCATTTTGGTCGTGATGTAATTATTAATAACCTTCCATTCACCATGGAAGAGGCTCATACAATGTATTGTTCAGTCTATGATTCAACCAATAGACAGCAGAGCTGACAAGACACAAACAATCCTGCATTCAGGATTAGATTCATCCAAAGTCTCCCCACATCTGTTACATAAAATGCAGGCTTTCCCTGCTTTCAGCTGCCGCCAAATCCTCACAGAGTCGCCCTCATGTACCCCACCATTTCTGAGACTTTGACAGAACCACAGTATTCTTAAGGACTTGGAGAAGTCACGTCAATTACCACATGGTCTCCTGTTGCTTCCTTCCGGAGGGACTGTGTCATCATTGTCTCATGGACTGTGTCTAATTCCTAGTATCATGTTGAGATAATTCGGTAAAGCATGCCTAATTCCTGGAGTGGTCTGCATTAGAGAAATCCCGAGACTTTTCTTTGAAGAAACAGAACACTGGTGCCAGGAAGGAGGTAGGAACTCCCCCAGGCTCACCTTATTTTCTTCAGCTACGAGGAACCCAAGGGCTAGAGTAGTTAACAAGACTTAAGGTAATGTCCAGACATCAGTCAAGAGAAGACTATGTAATTCAGCTTTCGGTCTTCAGACATCGTTGTGAAATCTGAGACCATAAACTCTAGATCAGAACGGAAAGGTTTTTGCTTTTTTCCTGTCTCACTTCACAAAACGTAGCTTAATTTGACTGGAGAAAAGCAGATACTGGCTCCGGTTTAGAAGTCTCATAGGGGACAAAACAACCATGCGAAAATAACAAATGCTTGTGACTGGCCACCTGACAGCTCCCGCCTGCTCTGTGGAGGTAAAACCTAGTCAAGTTCACTCGCACTTAGACCACGGCTCCCCGCCCCCGCATCGCACGTGATCGCGGGTGGATATGGCCCTCCGTGGTGACGGGCAATGACGAACGGCGAGACGCCTGGATACGAGTCACTTTCCCTAAGTGAGCGCCTTTCTCCAACCAAGCCAACCTTCAGGAAGTCCCGATCCTCAAGGCCAGAGCGCCAAGGAAACCTAGCACCCCCCACCCCCACCAGCCCCCGCCCCTCCGGGAGCCCCTTCTGCGTCACCGTGACACCTGGTCCCACGTAGGTGTCCCCCTCTCAGCCCGCCCCAGTCCCCTACGGCCGGTCCTCACCCGCGGTCGCCGCGCCACACTCTGCTGGACGCGCTCGTTCACGGCCCGCAGTGCGAACCCGACTCCTAGCTCCGCCGTCATCTTGCCACCTCTCAACATTCCCCAGAGGATGCCCGGAGGACCCGCGACCCAAGGAGACCATCTTCCGGTCCCGCCCCCTTCCTGAGAGGTCCAATCAACGCTCACCATCCAGCCACCTCCCCCAAAGGAGGTTGGCCGCCCAGGCGGGCGCCATTTTGGAGAGGGCGGAGGTTCCTTGGGCTGAGAGCGCGATTGACCGGCGAGTTCGAGAGCTGGGCGGGCCGATGTAAACCAAGACATTAAAGTAACTTTCATTCATTCGTTTCTTCCGTTCCTCTTTCTTTTCCCCCTTTCCATTTCCCTTTCCTTTTCCCTTCCCCTCCCCTTCCCTTTTTCCTTCCTCTTTCCCTTCCCTTTCCATTTTTAAATTTTTTTCGAGACAGGGTTTCTCTGTGTAGCCCTGGCTGTCCTGGAACTCACTCTGTAGACCAGGCTGGCCTCAAACTCCCAAGTGCTGGGGATTAAAGGCGTGTGTCACCACCACTACCCGGTCTGTCTGTCTGTCTGCTTTTCTTTTCTTTTCTTTTCTTTTCTTTTCTTTCTTTTTTATGTGTGTTGACTTGTTTTGTCCTCATGTATGTAAGTGCAGTATCCTGTCTGCAGTGCTGTGACCAGAAGAGAGTTTTGGATCTCCTGGACCTGGAGTTAGAGATGGTTGCGAACCATTATGTGTGTGCTGGGAACAGAATCCTGGTCCTTTGAAAGAGCAACAGTGTACATAACCACTGATCTATCTCTCCAGCCCTCCCCAATCCCCTTTAATTTAAAGATTTTTATATTTTTATGTGTGTGAGCGTTTCCCCTGAATCTAAGTCTGTCTGTATGTGGACTGCCTACAGGGGTCAGAGGAGGCCATAAGACCCCTGATGAATGGAGACATCAGTGCTGGGTTCTGAACCTCTCTGTAAGAGCAATAAGTGCTATCTCTCCATCCCAGACTTTAGGAAATTGAAGGAAAATGCCTCTTGATATATTGCTGTTGTCACCACAGTGAAAGAAGAAATAAAAAATTAAAAACCTAAAAGGGACCAGAAGCCTGTTGCACAGTGAGTCTAATGAGACGCGTGCTGTAGAGCTGCAGTTGTAAAGAACTAGTCAGTAGCAAGGAATAAGTGGGTCGTGTTTAAAGGATTCATGAAGGCTGGGATGGTCGTGAAATTGAAGAGACACATGCTTCCAAAAAAAAAAAAAAAAAATGGAAGGAGATAAGATGGTTCAGGGGTCAGAGCAATGATTTATCCACTGAACCATCCCTCTTAGTTGGGGGTACTGTGGTGAAACACTGTGTCCAAAGGCAACTTGGGAAGGAAAGGGTTTCTTTCACTCATAGTTCCAAAGAACAGTTCATCACAAGCAGTGAGGGCATGAACTCAGGCGGGGCAGAAAAGCGGGAGGTGATGCAGAGGCCATGGAGGGGTGGCCATGGAGGGGTGTTGCTTGCTGGTTTGCTTCCTATGACTTCCTTAGCCTGCTTTAATCAAGAACCCAGGACCACCCCTTTAGGAGAAGTACTCACAAGGGTCAGGGGCCTCCCCCATCAATCACTAATTGAGAAAATGCCCTACGCCGTCGTGGTGGCACACACCTTTAATCCTAGCACTTGGGAGGCAGAGGCAGGCAGATTTCTGAGTTCGAGGCCAGCCTGGTCTACAGAGTGAGTTCCAGGACAGCCAAGGCCACAACTAGATCTTATGGAGGCCTTTGCTCACTGAACTTCTCTCTTCTTTCATGATTCTTGTGTTAAGTCAACAGAATACTAGCACAAGCGCCAAATGCAGGCTTTCTTAAATTTGGGCATGAGAAATTTTAATGTGGCCCAGGGAATAGAAGAATATAAGGCAAGTAAGCAAATTAAACAGTTACTAATAAATCATAAATGTAATTATTATTATTATTATTATTTTAGTTTTTTGAGACAGGGTTTCTCTGTGTAGCCCTGGCTGTCCTGGAACTCACTCTGTAGACCAGGCTGGCCTTGAACTCAGAAATCCGCCTGCCTCTGCCTCTCAAGTACTGGGATTAAAGGCATGCGCCACCACCATCCGGCCGTATTTATTTTTAAAAATTTCTTTGTGCAGGTCTGGGTGGATTGTGCACATGTGAAGCTCAGAGGATAAATCTGTGGAATTGTCCCGCTCCTGCCTTTATATGGGTTTCTAGGCCCAAACTCAGGTCACCAGGCTTGCATAGCAAGTGTTTTTTTTTTTTTTTTACCTGCTGAGCCACCTCTCAGATCCCATAAAAACACCAAGAAAGTGGGGCTTTGGTGACTCATGCCTGGAATCCTAACACTTGGGAAGGTGAGGCAGAACTTGAGTTTGAGGTCAGTCTGGTCTACAGACTTAAGCAAGCCTAAAGCTGTCGAATGCAACAGAAACACAAGATATGGGTGGATAATGCTGTTTAGGTTATTAACTGAGAACTTGGGGAAGTATGGGACATCTCCTCATGAGCTGTCAGTCAGAGAGACCAACAATACATTCTACTGCTACTGTTCTTCGTTGCCCTCCAGAGCTAGATGGTGAAACCCTATTGCTGAAGATACCATACTCTTTGGTTACAGGCCATAGAGAAATCAGGATGAAACTGAGCTGGAAGCTTCCTCCTTGCTGGCTGACTTTGATAATGCCAGCAAGGAGAGAAGGTGCTATGCAGGCTACTTGGGGAGAAAAGCTTTTAGTTGGCCCCTATGAGCTATGTACAACTACCAACCTGCCAGATAACATGTGCAGGAGTGCTCCAACTATTATGGGAACAGCCAACTGCTTTGGGACTGGATTTGAGGCTCACTCCCTAGGAGGGATTCATGTCAAGTACTGTAAACCTGGCCAAAAGCCCATGGATGGAGCAGTCTAGGGCCTAACAAAGAACCTGCTACTACTGTTTTGCTAAATGGACACGGCATCAAATTGCCTTATAAATATTTATACCTATAGATTAGTGCTGACTTCAGCCTTGCTTAAAGAAGCTGTTTTTCTTGTAATGGGTAATGATTAATAGAGTCACAACTGGTCAGAGTGCTCAAAATAAGTGACTGTTGAACTCTGAGCATCTCTGTATTACCTCCTTCAAGGTTCAAAGAACATCTTGGAAGGGGGTGGGATGTCAAAAAACTGTAAGAGCCAGAGGATAGGAGTAGGATGACCTGCAACATCTTCTGGGCATGTCAAGGCTCTTGTGCCCGTGACCAACAGCAACAGTGGTCACCTGGACAGCACTGGGGCCATCAGCATTCCACCATGAATAAGGAAGGAGCTCATGAGGCTCTGCCTGCCAGTCTCTGAGGATCATGGGACAGTTGTGGTTGCTGGAGGAGGGGGAGCCATATTTCTCAGTGGTGTTGTTACTAGGAAGTTGCCCTTGCCCAAGCAACTCACAACTCAGGCTTATGCAAGTAACCCTGATTTTAAAAAAGGGATTAAAATGATAACGTATGGGGGGGGGTTATGGTCAAAGTGCAAATTGTGAAAGAACCATTTTCAAAAAGAAATAAAGGACAGTGTAAGAAAAACATAAGAAAACAACAATGAAAAATATGGTGGGGTGGGGGAGGGGCTAGAGAGATGGCTCAGAGGTTAAGAACACTGGCTGTTCTTCAGGAGGACCCTGCTTGATTCCAGCAAGCATGGGACAGCTCACAACTGCCCTGTCCGGACTCCAATGTCCTCTTGTGGCCTCCATAGGCACCAAGTATGCATATGGTATGCAGACATACATGCAGGCAAAACACCCTATACTGTATACATTAAAAACAAAACCCACAAAAAATCCCAAACTTGTTATTCAAAAGAAAATACCCAGTTAAATGTTAATTTCACATAAAGTGCAAATTTTTCTATAAAAGTAGGTTTTGTGGACTATTCGGGATGGTATATAGTTCTTGTAAAGTTAACTGACACTAACATTTATCTAGTTACACTAGGGTAGGCACTTTGCCAGAGCCAGTCTGGGAGTTACCTACTTATACTGATATCACATGAGTTTTGGGTCAACTGGGAATGCTTTTATCTTTTGGAGAAATGTATTAATTCTGTTTGTTTTTGACCTGGTCTCACTAACCAGACCAGGCTGGGCTCAAACAGATCCTCCTACTTGAGTGCTGGAGCTAAAGGTGTGTACCACCATGCTGGTTAGAATATGTATCACCTGAATATATTTTCAGGGAAAGCCTAAGAAGGAAGTTTCATTTCCATCACGTGTCCTAGTATCTACTGGTAAATTTTACTTTAATCAAAAAGGTAAAGACAAAACCATTTTATTTAGCAAGACTGAAGTGAAATCCAAGATATAAGTATATTCACATGAGACCTTTTGTGTTGTCTGAAACAAATCCTGGAGCTATTAACCCAAGGTTATTTATCTAGTAGTATCATTTATGGAATCATTAATATAACAAGAATAATTTCTCAGTTAGAAAGGCTCATTAATGCCCTTGGGGCACACTGAAAATAAATTGCTTTAACTATTCAATCACCAGTTTACACAGAAGTAGAGATAAAAAGGAATGGAGGTACAAACACATGATTGCCCATTACAGCTGTTATAAGGAAACAAACAGTGGCTAGAACCCCACTGAAGACAATGACGCAGGTAAAGTTCACAGACAGAGTAGCTATTGTCCAGGTACAGTTTACCAAAGTCAGCAGACGATAGTCCAGGTCAGTAAGCATGGCTAGCTCACCTTCACAAGACACACAGCCCCACAGATCGCTTATGAAACACCTCCCTTTTCAGAGCACTTCACTACTCGGCCTCATTCAGTGGTCCCCTCCCCCTCCTCCTCCTCTTCCTCCTATTCTTCCTCCTCCTCCTCCTCTTCCTCCTCCTCCTCACCCACATCGAGTCCTCCACACCTATTTTTAGTTATATAAAAATTATTAAACTTAGGCTTCCTTACAAACATTCTAACCATATATTGAAAAGTGATTAAAAACTGTATGGAATATGAATTGCTTCTGCAACATTTAGTGAGTGAGAAGCATTCTACCAGGGTGGCTGTGCCCTGGGGAAGTTCTAAAAACTGAATTTTACAAACAGCTACTTATTTTGACAGAAGATCTACTTAAAAATAGCAGCCATGACTTCACTGCCTACAAAACCGCAGGCTTATCACATTTTATGTTTAGAATTCAAATGCTTTACAATCAGATTTTATAGTATTACAAAAAACAAGGTCACAAAGACAGATGGACTAGGTATCCCATGCTAAAAAGACATCTGAGTTCCATGATTTTACTGCTGTGACAGATACCAACAGCTACTGAATTTATGTTATGACATGGGGACATTTATGTTTTGTTAAAGAAGTGACATTAAAGGGTGGGGAGGCAGCAGTTGCAGCAGGACTTTCTTGTGGCTCTTTGTGATGGGGGATGAGCTATCATATCAGAATGTTAGTCACAGAGACTCTCAGGCTAGGAGGGTACTGTTTGGCGGGACACCCTCACTCCTGCACTGACTCCACTGAAGTAGTGTTTTCTGAGGTTCAGGTAGAAGAGAGGATGCTGGGTACAGCATGTTGCTCTCAACAAGTGATTAGCAGCAATGAATGGGAGGAAGATGAGTTGGGTTTTGGGGGGTGAGCACTTTTGAAGAGCTTTTGAGCACATTAAAATGTCCTTTCCAGGATCATTTTGTAGTTTGTACACAGTGAGGCCAGGGTCAGTGGTCGGAGAAATTTCAGTCTGAGGAGTCAGGACAGAGAAGGGAACATCCGAAGTAAGCACAATGAACTCTGCCTCTTTCTGGGCAGACTGAATGCTTCCCAAATACCTGACTAGCCTGGTGCCACTTAGTAAACTGGCCTGACTTACAAAACCAAATCTGAGTGGGAATTGATGCCAGAAAATAGCATTTATAGTAGTCACCTAAGAGAGAACACCAGGTGCTTTGTGTGTGTGGGAGGATGGGGCAGGGGACCAGCTAACAAGGCCAAGTCCTAAGCTAGAGCTGGCCATGGCTACACAGGGTGCTGCCATGTCTGCAAATTAACTGCAGAGCTGCCCTCACAAAGGTCTTCCGTGTGCACTCACCCAATGTCAGGATAAGAAATACCTTTCTTACCTATCTGTTCTTTCCATTCTCATTTTCCTAGGGTCACTCAGGGTTTTCCTAATAAGCAATGAAAATCAAAACCCAGGGATTCAATGCAGCCCACAGGGCACGGGCATGAACTGCCTTGCATCTGTGGAGTTGACTCTCAAGTGGCTGCCTGTTCTCTGGATTTAAAAGCTCTCTTTATCAGTGTGTCAGACAAACCCCTGGCACAGGTCATAGTAGCCCATAGGCACTACTACTTAGATGTCTACTGGCTGGGCCCTTCTCCTCCACGGTGTTCAGAGCTCTTCAGTGAAGAATCTCCATAACGATAAAGATGTTTGGTCTCAAAAGTATACGCATAATTAGCCAAACAATACTACAGTGCTAACGGGCATACGAAGCTGCGTTATCAGCTAGTATAGCACTTGTTTGTTCCCATCTTAATGCTGAGTGGAACTAATGAATAGATTATTCAAGAAGAAATCAAATCACAGATCAGGTCAAAGTATTGAAAAGGAGCATGTGGTGTGACCAAGCCCTGCTGCGGTGAAATATATATAGTCAGCAAACACTAGGGCAGAGTATAGTGTGTAGAAAACCTTGCAAAACCTAGCACCAAGTTCTTCCTAAAAAGGGCTCAAGACAGCGTAACTCTAGGGTAATCCACTCACAGTCAACAAGCCTAGCAGGCCAATGCTTTCTGCAGCTGATGTCCACAGCAGGCGCCCCTTCTGTTACGAGCCTCACATGCAGACACTGCCTACATTAGAGGTAAGGGAGAGAACTGTGCAGTACATTTTACCATGAAGGAAATGAAACCACGAGGAGGCAGCACCACACTCTCCCTCTTCATACTAACAGTATCCCCAGTTAAGCCAGCATCCAAGTGACAAAGTTGGTGTCTGCAGGTCAGAGGTCAAATCTATGGTGTACACACCTTATCAGAAGTCGTACAACTTACTTACCTGAATTAAAAATAAACCCAAAATAACATTTTCCATCTGTTCTCCCTTCCCAGAAGGGGGTAAGTTAGAGTCCATTTCTTCCTTTTTTTAACCACAGTAATGAAGAGTCAAGGAAGGTAGTGTGGAAAGGAGGAGCACTCTAGCTCATCTTCAGAAATAAACATCTCTCTAAGCTGCACAACCAGAGGTTGCATACATGGTTTTTTTTCTTCAGTTATCCTTTGTGGTTGCCTCTAGGGGCTCATCTTCTAGGCCAAGGTCCAGCTTGTCGCTCGGCCCCTCAGACTGCTTGTCGCTCAGCCCCTCAGACTGCTTGCCCAGAGCAGCCGCAGAGTCCACAAACATGTTGGGGATGTCTTTGCCGAAGTAAATCTTGCTGTTGGAAGCGATGGCCTTGTACTTCATCAGCTGCAGGTATTCTGGAGTCAGCTTGAGCTGTGATATAAAAGAAGAGAGCTTAGGGGAGATGACACCAGAAGAATTTCATCTGGAGAGGGTATCTGTCAAGCAGATATGCATCTTCAACTTTTCATGGCCTTCCTGTTACACAGAAACCATTCCCCCCCCCACCCCCAAAAAAGAAAAATAATCTAAGGTTTTATGACAGAGTAGCAACAGTTTCAAGAGTTTCTGTTTGACACAAACATGAGGCTTCTATTAAGGCCTCCTACACAAGAGAAGTGCCTGTCTCACCCAGCAGAGGGCTCCTCAGTTCCGTTGTGAGGGCTCTGGGTAGTAAGTGGCAAAGGCAAGCACATCCTCAGGATGGTGGGTCAGGCCTTTACCTTATTTGCTTCTGCGATCTTCAGAGCAGTGTAGCATTCGGCATCAGCCTTCGCTTTCTCCCGGGCCAGAAACGCAGCATCTAAGGGGTGAAGGGTGCAGGGAACTGGATCAAGTACAAAGCCATGGGAAGGTACAGAAGCCTGTTGTCTGGGGGCTGGTAATTACAGTTCAGTGGTATAGATAGTTGAAGTATCTATATCAAGTATCAAGTATCTTGAACTGATGAAGTACTTGCCCAGCATACATAAGCCCAGGTTCCATTCCTGGCATTGCAGAAAACAAAAAGCCAACAAAGACATTTTCTGGTCTCCATGGCCTTGGAGAGATCATTTTGTGTGTGTGTGTGTTTTGTTTCTGAAATGGTCTCACCTTATAGCTAGGCTAGCATTGGACTACGCAGACTTTCTGTTAGCACAGAGAAACCATTTCTCTAAAAGAAAGTAATCTAAGATCTTCACGACAGGGTAGCAAGAGTTTCAGTTTACTACAAAAGGACACCTCCACTGTGCTTTCATAGTGTATGAATGTATACTATGTATGTAGCATCACTCTGACTCTGCCTTTCCAGTGCTGGGATTACAAACATGTACTGCCATACATGTCATGGGTCTAAGACTGAATACCACAAATGTCAAATAGCTCAAGACCCTTTCCCCAAAGTTCATTTCATTTCCCCAAAGTTTCTAACAGTGATTAAGTTGGCTAATTCTAGATTTCTGTATGCTGGTCCAGAGGAATGCTGCTTGGATCCAGACCTGCTCCAGTGCATCATGTCGTAGTACTCTCCCTGCTCAGTGATGAGACCCAACTCAGCTCTGAGCCCCACAGCCTGGGGATGTGCCAGTCGCATATTCACAAGGAAATACTCAGGGACAATAATTGGGGACACAGAGTTATGGTTGTTTTTGTTTCCTTTCCACTATTTTAAAATATTAAGACTTTGTTATTATTCCATTGTTTATTGAAAAGGGGGTGGGGCATGGACAGCATGGCATGTGTGTGGGGGTGAGAGGACAACTTAGGGAACTCAGGACTCTCCTTCCGTCATGATCAAACTTGGGCTGCCAGGACTGGCAGTGACTGCTTTTGCTGCTGAGCCATCTTGCTGACCGGTTGCTGGTGGTTTTGAGACAAGTTTTTTTTTATGTAATCCAGTAATCCCAATAAGGAGGTAAGTAAAATGATCCATTTTACAAAAGACTTATTTTTAACTATGTATCTGTGTGTCTGTTAAGTGCAGATGTCTACGGAACCAAGAAGTGTCAAATCCTTCTGGAGTGGAATTTTTAGGTGGCTGTGACATGCACCATGTGTGCCCTGGTTACTGGACTCAGTCCTCTGAAGAGCAATAAACTCTGTTAGCGGCTGTGCCTCTCAGCCCCATGACACATATTTACAGGAAATGAAAACACTGCTTTACCAAGAGTTCCCTGGTGAGAGCCCACAGACCTGTGACATCCTCATTTGCAGGGACTCGGTAGGTCCCTGCAAAGCCTGCAGGCTCCACAGTGAGTGGATAATTACATGGCAAACTGTGGCCTCAAGCTTCCGTGAGGATCCACCTTTGTCCTGGAGATCACGACAGAAGGCACCACATGAAGCACAGTGAGCGTAGGGGAAGTGAGGGCTTGTGAAGGGACTGCAGGGGAACAATGGCTGGAAGCTAGTGACCAACACTTGTCAGCTCCAGAGCTGCACGTGCTGGAAAGTGTTATCACTAAGGCTAACTTAATGTCTGCAGTGACCTGGAGAGCAAACTCTAAGATGAAAATATGCAACCAATTGACTCCTCTCCCCTAACAGGGCCTTGCTATGGATGACAGTGTGTATCAACATGCCTGGCTCTAGACGGCTTCTGAACAAGAGCGAGCAAAGGCAGGGGAGAGCTGCTGTTTGGGTCCAGTGTCAGTGCTCAGAGACACTTGTTAGACTGAGCTCCAGGTCAACAGGAGCTGTTAGATTTTTTTTCTTCTCTTCCTTTTCTTTTTCTTGTCTCTTTTTCTCCTTTGAGCCAGAGCTACTTGCTCTGTAGCCCAGGATGTCCTCTAACCCACCACCCCCTCTGCATTTACCCTAGGTGCGAGACTATAGGACTAGATTACTGTGCCTGGACTGACACCCTTGCTCCCAGCACTATTTAGTTAGTTACTTATAAACATTTATTTATGTGTATGTGTGCACGTGCAAGCATGCCGTGGTGAGTGTACAAAGGTCAGGTGACAACTTCCAGGAGCTGGCTCTCTCTTTCACCCTGAGGCTTGTCAGTATCAAATTCAGGTCCTTGGGTTTGGCAGCAAGCACTTTTATCATTTTATCAACCCTTCATTTCTCTTTTCATTCCCAAGAAAATGCCCAGTGCATAATCAACACAAGCAACATTTGCTGAGCCAGTATTCCTTGCTTCCTGTCAACAATGGCTGAAAGTTCTAACCCTGAATCTAAGCAGAGAAGAACTAGTATTTCAAAGATATCACAACACCCAAAACAGAAAGACAAGCTCAGGAAATAACTTAGGCACCCAAGCTCCAGACACGACATCATGAGTGTTTACCTTCAATTTCTGAAATCTTCTTCTCTGTCTCCTTCTCCATCACCTTTTGCCCATAGGTGATTTCTGCAACCTGTGCCACCTTTTCTGCCTCTGAGTGAAAAAATGAGAAATGATTTAGTGCTGACATGCTAAAAGCTTAGCTAGGGAGGTGAGATGGCTCAGTGGGTAAAGGTGCTGCTGCCAAGCCTGCTGCTGCCAAGTTCAATCCCAGGACCCACGTGGTGGAACGAGAACTGGTCCCCACAGGTTGTCCGCTAAAGTCCACATAAGCACCATGGCATGCATGTGCCCACACACTTACACACAAATACATGAAAAAACAAAAGACCTCGATTGACTGTACCTGTCCCCTGATCTGAGTGCCCTAATACCTGAATGGGTTTGCTCAGATAAAGTCAAGTCCACAGAAGGCAGCTGCAATGGGCACACCTGAGCAAAGACGAATGTCCCAGTGAGCACAGGAGTACAGTGTCAGTAACCAAAGGAGCTGACCCAGGAGAAAAGCATGCTTTGGGGAAGTCAGGGAGACGACCTGATGTCTCTCCCTCACCAGTCTTTTATTCTAAGTTCTCCCTGACAGTTACTTTAGGAAACAGCTCCGGCTGAGCGGGGCTCCAGTGCCTTCTCTTATTTGCCACATGGCTGTGGACAGGTGTACAAATCACTGAGTTCAGTGAAACAAAGCATGTACCTCAAGATGCTGGGTGAGTACAAGCACTCGATTGCCAGGCAGTCTGCAACCTCTGTACACAGTGGGAGGAGCATCCTGGAAGTTGTTCTCTGACCTCCACAATTGTGCCATGGCATAGGAGCTCCTACTTAAAGGCACATCTCCCAACTTCCACCCCACCCCCACAGAATAAAAAATAATATTTAAGAAATCAAATGAACAAGAAATCCAAGCAAATGACAGCACTTTCCTCTGGAGGTGATGACAAGTGAATTATTTCTTGTATCAAGTTCTCAGTGAATGGTAGTCGGTCCTATTAAGAAAAGTGCCCTTCCATTTCAGAGATACAAACTCAAGACTCACTCACTATCTGTGTCCACAATCTGGTAATTTCCTCTTGGCTCCTGGGGATATGAATGCCATCCCAGCATATCAGAAGCATTTTGAGAGATTTAACCATGCCCTGGCCTTCCTGACAGCATCCCACCATTCCCACCCCTTCGTCCCTGAAGGGGAATTAGAGAACCAACACAGACCAATGAGGGCCTTCTTCCGCTCTGTTTCTGCCTCCTTTTCCACCACCTTCTGTTTCTGGGCTGCAATGAGAAGCTTTGTCTTCTCGCTTTCCCTGGAAGGGAAAAATGCATCTGTGAGACTGTGCTGGAGGGCTGGGGAACTCTGTGCTCCCTGCAGAACCTAACTCTGGTTAAGGAGAAGCACACTCTTTGCTCTCCCCTGCAAGTCTGTTCAGTGGCTCAGCCTTTATGCTGATCTGCTGCATCCAATCATATGGCTTTCTTTCGTGTCCCAGCTACTTGGGAACCTGAGGTAGAAGGGTGGCTTAAGCATAGGAGCTTGGGACTAGCCTGGACACTTAACAAGACCCTCTCTCAGATCAAAATAACAGAAACATAAACAACCTTAATAAAGCAGACCTACCTGTCTGTCCCTGTATCTCCAATGCTAGGACTCTCGCCCCTTTTCAAAGCACCACTGCTCTCCAGGACTCCTCTACGGCCCTGAGTGGTGACATGCCCACCCAACCTTTTAGTACAGCAGACTAACATACTAAGGGACAGGAACAAAATCAGAGCTTGTGGCTTTGGGCTGGGCTGAGCTGGGTGCTCACGGTGGTCAGTTTAGGCCAGGGCATACTCACATCAACTCATAGTTCCTGCGGATTGCCTCAGGTATATTGGGCTTTGTCACTCGTACAGCCTGGAGAAGGGCACAAATAACAACTGATGAGAAGATGACAATGGTTAGGGACATAAGGTCCGATGGGCTAACAGAGCATCCCTTGAGCTAGCACAAAGTGTCAAATACAGGTACTCCCTACTGAGGCAATGCTTACTTGGATAACAAGCCCAGGGGCCATGGAGGTCAGGTCCTGTTGCAAAGCCAACTTGAGGTTTTCATCGATTTGATCTGGAATCAAGAAAGACAAAATGGAGCTGTTAAACTGTCTAGGTAGGGAGATAAGAGTGTGGGGAAAGCACCAGCAAAAACACTAGCTCACTGCAGTCTTTCCAGCAGCACAGTGTACATACCTAAACCAGAAACCTAAGGTGAAACCCTAAAGCAGTCCTCTATGAAAGGGAAATATAGCAGGAATCCATTACTCTGGCCTCAAAACAGAATCCCCTTCATTGTTTAAAGCATCAACCATACCTTTCAGGGTGCCTAAGCTTAAGAAACAAACCATTTAATAACATTCCTTGAGAAGCCTTTCTAAACTGGCATCACTGACATTCTCTGTGAACAGCAACAGTAAAGCTGCCTCTCTGGCCTGGGCTTCCTCTTCCTACTTTCTACCACCGATATCTCACTGAGATGCTGGAAAAAGTCAACAGAACCAGGCTGGGATAGCTGAGCAGAATCACACTATTATGTCAGCTGCCACATGCTTTAGTCAGCTGTGCCCAAGCCATAGCTTCTGAGAACAGTGAGTCTCCTTCCTTTTAGGGATTTCAAACTGAGGACAATGGGAGCTGGCTAGCAACCAAAGCATGAGCTTGTGGTTGGGGATGAGGTGGGGAGTGGCAAAGCGGCAGAACGCTTGCTGGGCATGCACAACTCTGGCCCTGGATTCCACCTAGCAACACACACACACACACACACACACACACACACACACACACACACACAGGTGCGGTGTGGGGGGAGGGAAGCAACACCTGCTTAAGTACTATGTTTTGATTGTTATAATGTTAAAACTATTCTCACCTGCCCTATGGTAGGCAAGGACTTGCCATGTCTCTACATGTGAATATGTTCTCACAAGCCTCTTAGTATTGAGCAAGAGAAAGCATAAAATTAGCACCTCCATCTGATATGGGCTTAAGAGTACAAGAAGAAATAAATACCATGCTGGTTTATTTTTGTCAACATAACACAAATGAGAGACAACTGGGAAAAAGGAGCCTCAACTGCAGATCTGCTCCAGCAGACTAACCTGACAGGCATGTTATAGAGGCATTTTCTTGATTTTGATAGATGCGGGAGGGCCCAGACCACCGTGCAGCATGCCACCCCTGAGCACGTGGTACCCGACTCTATGAAAACCGCACACAGGGTGAATCGTGAAAAGCAAGCCTGTAAGCAGTACTCTCCACTGTCTCTACTCTAGTTTCTGCTTCCTGGTTCCTGCTCTTACTCCCCTTAATGACAGATCTTGATGTGGACATATAAACCCCACCCTTGTGTCCTTACTTCTAAGCAGAGACCCACCACTCTCACCACACTACACTGGTTTCCCTGCACTCAGTGAGAAGACCACTCAGTGGTGGGGGTCGGGGGAGTGGGGAAATGGGAGAGGTCTGGCTGCAACAGCTCTCTTGTGTGTTCTTGCTCTTGGCCCCATGAAGGTTTGTGCCAAGTTTAGTTGATGTCTCTGGGAGGCCTAGAGACAGATGGGGAGTGGGTCCAGGGGAGAGGGGAAGAAGGCGTGGGGACTGGGAGGAGTGGAGGAAGGAGAAGCTATGGATGTACTGTATGAGAGAAGAGGAACATTTAAAAAGAGTACCTTAGGCTGCATGCCTTGTAAGAGTCTTCTAGAAACCACTGCATTCTCATTATAGACTATTTTGGGGCAGTGAGGCCATTTGTGTTCCAGTCCACTGTTCAGGCCAGCAGTGGCTGCTCTATCCACTCTTACTCCAATGCTAATGTCTGACTACTCCAAGGATCTTTCCATTGTTCTTAACTTCTTTTCTTTTTTTTTTTGGGGGGGGGGCAGTTATTTATTTAGAAAAAGTCTTACTTTGTAGCCCAGGCTGGCCTTCAACTCGATTTTCTCCTGCCTCAGCCTCCTGAATACTGGGATTACAGGTATAGACAACATATTGGGCTCTTCTTGATATCCTCTGGAGCCCTCTTGGTGACTGGCTGCTGTGTCCCCCCATTCTGTGGTGTGGTGGCTCAGAAGCAGACAGAGGGTTGCTGGAGCCCGACTGGCCTCAGGGAGGGGGTGGAGTGGCACCAGGCTCTTACCAAACAGCTCGATATAGACTTCCTGAAGTGTGTGAACGCTGCAGAACTGGTTAAGCTCATGATGGATCTTGTTGAAGATGAGGGCCTTGTCATAGTCTGCAGTATAGTTCTTCACTATGTCATACACTGTGGGCAAGGAGAGGGCTCAGCATAAAAAACGGCCAAGACTTCAAACTTCTCAAAACATTCTCAGCGTCTGTACTTCTCAGTTCTTGTGGGGCTCAGACAAATGTGTGTGCATAGGTGTGTGGACAAGCTAGAAGACATACCTGCATTTGGGACCAGGAAGTTCACCACTTCAATTCTGTCAAAGTAGATCATCACACCACCACTATTGGAGGGACAAGTGACAAAGATGTTACCAGAGAGCCCTGCAATCTGGTGAACTCCCCTAAGGAGATGACTTCAGACATGAGTGAACAATAGGAGGACAGTGTTTGTGCACCGTGAGGCAGCTCACATCTCTGAGTAGGAGATGTGCAGAGCTTCTGACCTGCACAAGGAAACTGAAGACCTTCGCAGTGTCAGGAAAGAAAGGGTAGTTCCTATCTTCTGAGTCACTAGTGTCCTCTGACAAAGCAAGTGAGTAGGTTTTCAGAGCGTCTTGTGTGCCCGCAGTCTGCCTCTCATCCTCGCCTCACTCCAGTCTGCCCTGACTTTGCCTCACAGCATCTCTCCCAGTGGCTACCAGTCTGCTCATTTACTTGCTAGGGTTCACCAGCCTTACTCTGGGTACCTTACCTGGTTCCACATGGTACGTTCTTCACTTCATCGGTTTGGAGCGTGGTCTGGAGACAAAGGAAACATCAACTAATGTACAACGGGCAGTGACAAAGAGGCCCACCTTCTATTTGGGAAGCCCAAAGCCTGTCCTTTTAACTGATGGCTTGATTAGATTGAGCTTCTCGCTTGCTAAACATGACTGTCCCATCCAGCACTGTGTATAAGCTGTAACTTGAAACCAAGCAAAAGTACCTACTCTTGTGTCACTGTACATGAAGCACATATGAACGGGTAGGATCATAAAAAAAAAAAAAAAGACAGTTTGGAGCCTGAAGACTGATTTTCCTAGTGCTGAAGCAGCAGACTCATTTTTGACCAGTGTGGGACACAGTACCTGCTCAGCATCACTGTGAGACTCAGATAAGAAAAACTACCCTAAGTACTGTGAGGTCCAATAGCAAAGCAAAGGGAAGATGGGTGTTCTTCTGGGTTAATTTAATTTTCTTTCACTCTTTTGTGTTGGGAATTGAGCTTAGGGCATGGTGTAAGCTAGCCTCTATCTCTGTGTGACATCTCCCAGTCCCTTGCTGGGTCGACTTTAAAAGTTATTTTTGAAGTCTGAGTTTTCTTAGTTGAATATACTTTTTTAAAATGTATAATTTATTTTTATTTACACTGTTGTTTTGTCTGCATGAATAAGAGAATAGGATCAGCTGGAACAGGAGTTACAGACTTTTGTGAGCTGTGAGCCAGCCGCCTTGTGGGTACTGGGAACTGAACCAGGCTCCTCTGGAAGAACAGCCAGTGTTCTTTAACTACTGAGCCATCTCTCCAGCCCTGTCTTAGCTGGATATTCTTTAGAGATGCTCAATCTACCTGAGTCAGGGGGAGGTCAGCTACAATTTATCTTACTGATTTTACATGGCGTTGGTCCTTACCCAACCAAACCTTACTCCCCATGAAATTATATTTACAGTTTTGAATTTCAAACAAGTACAAGCAAAATTCCACATTTTATTTACAGCTGTCATGGTAACCTGTAATTTAATATGCACACACACTTGACTTTTCTTCTAAACATTCATTAAAGAAAAATTTTTCTTTAGCTCCACCTCAAAAGTGAAGAAATAATTTCCATTTGGGGCTGATAGTTCAAAGTGAAGCAATGGCTTCATTCAACTATTTCAGTGATCAAGTGATAAGTCTCTGACTCTCTTTCTCTCCCTGTGTGTGTGTAAGAGAGAGAGAGACAGAGAATCCTTAAGTCAGTCACTGAAAAGTTATTCATCTAATATCTAAATAACTTCAAATTGTGTATTAGTCAACAACCCAAACTGTAATGATCCAGCCACACCACACAAGTCACTCATACCTGTACAGACTTATAGGATGTGATGAACGGGAGCATGAGATGGAAACCCGGGCCACTGGTGGAGGTCAGCAGGGCACCACCTCTGGAGAGGAGGAGAAAGGCAGGTTTAGTATCCCAAGAGAGGGCCCTTAGATCAGAGGTTCTCAACCCCTGTGCGGTCAAACAACTTTCACAGGGTTTACATTACAGTTCACAACAGTAGCAAGATTACAGATATAAAGAAGCAATGAACATAATTGTGTGGTGACTATTAAAGGGTCACAGTATTAGGAAGGTTGTGAACCACTGCCTTAGATTAAGACTTATAGATCTCCCATCTCTCTAGTCCTATAAAAATGTAATGTAGAGTGACATGTCTACCCCTTCTCCCTTTCTTCCACCGCAGCATTCTAGGAAGCCTGGTGGAAAACATGAAACCATTAGTCAAGCTTTTTCCACCAGAGAAGGAAGTATGTAGCCTAAGTAAACTAAAGAGCAGAATCTCTGGCTACACACTGGATCAGAGAGAAGTCTGTCAGAGCTACTGGGCCTGTGGTGGTCACCAGAGTGTTCCACCCAGTTTCAACCAGCAGCATTACTGTTAAGAGTCCAGTGACACAGGCAATTAAAAGAGTATTTTTTTTTGGGTCAGAGCTAGGGTTGAACCCAGGGCATCACACAGTCTAGTGCTCTACCATTATGAGTTACAGCTTGCTCCTTAAATATACTTTAGCAGGAAGTGACAGGGACTCCATGAGAGAATAGGCAAGTGGAATTTTTTTTAACAAAGAAAGACCTTACAAGTTTCAGTACAACTTAAAGCAAAAGGGTAATTCACTTGGCTTTACCTCACCAAGTTCCAGAATCATCTGGGGACTGTCATACGATATCTCACCATTTTTAAGACAGAAATCTTGCTACATAGCCTAGTACTTTGCTATGTAGCCCAGGTTGGCCTAAAACTCACAGTAATCTTCTTGCCCTAGCCCTAACCCAAGTGGTACAATTACTGGTGTTGAGCCATTATACTTGGTTCAAGAATAATTTTAAAGTCATTTCAATACATATAAAATATGTAATATATATTTGACATATATTTCTAATCAAGTTGTATGTGACAAAATTCAAAGTTTTGGAGGAACATGAAAGCTGATGGTAGAGATAAATTAACAAGGAGAGGAAACTCAATAAAAGTTTACATTTCTGTACTGGCTGGTTTTGTGTCAACTTGACACAAGCTGGAGTTATCACAGAGAAAGGAGCCTCCCTTGAGAAAATGCCTTCATGAGATCCAGCTGTATAGCATTTTCTCAATTAGTGATCAAGGGTGGGAAGGCCCAGCCCATTGTGGGTGGTGCCATCCCTGGGTTGGTAGTCTTGAGTTCTATAAGAAAGCAAGCTGAGCAAGCCAGGGGAAGCAAGCCAGTAAGTAGCATCTCTCCATGGCCTCTGCATCAGCTCCTGCTTCCTAACTTGCTTGGGTTCCAGTCCTGACTTCCTTTGGTGATAAACAGTAATGTGGAAGTGTAAGCTGAATAAACCCTTTCCTCCCCAACTTGCTTCTTGGTCATGATGCTTGTGCAAGAATAGAAACCCTGACTAAGACAATTTTTTTTTTTAATATATGTTTTTAAATTCAGGATCTTGAGTATGTTAGTCAGATGCTTTTCCACAGAGTTACAACTCTAATTTAATGATCATTTAGAGCTTTCTATTGGCAGTCCATAAGTAAGTATTATAGGTCTTATATAAAAGGAGGAGGGTCAAGATGACCCCCTTTACTGACAAACACCTTTAATCCTAATACCTGGGAAGGAGAGGCAGAAAGAGCTGAGTTCAAGTCAGTTTGGTCTACATAGAGCATTCCAAGCAAGCCAGAGCTACACAGCGAGACCCTGTCTCAGAGGAGGTGGTGGTGTCATTATAGGCTTACAGCAAGGGCTGAGGTATATTTAGTGGTAGGACAATTACCCAGCATGCATTAGCCTGTGAGTTTGATCCTCAGCACCACAAACCAAACAATTAGTCATGCAAATTCCCCTTCTAAAACCTAAAATGAAAACCTTGGTCAGAGAAGTCACTGGAAAGTAACTCAAGATTATTTAGGAGTCACTCCTAGAAAGCTGCCTTGATACAAATCATCCTGCAGAGCCTTCAACTGTTTTGAAATATTCCCTTTAAAACAGTCTCTCAAGTTAGCAGAGCACACTTCCCAAGTTGCCAGCAGGAACCGCGACTATGCCAACGTTTGGAGAGGCAACCTTGCAGTGTGGAGGCAAGGCTCTTCAAGGGATGCAAGAGAAAACTATGTCAGAGATGATCTTGAAAGAGCACTGATCCCTTCAGATTTTTATCTTTAAACCCACAAATCCATATCAACAGCACCTTAAAAAAGCTAAAGACAATTTTAAGTTTACAAATTTAGATAAAGACACACCTGCACCCTTACTCATGGCCATTGTTAAGAGCTGTAAAGGAGTCCCCTGTCTCTGCCTTACCTGTAATATACTCCAATATGTCCCTCTTCTATCTTGTGCACGGCAGAGAAGAGAGATGCACAAAAGAAACTGGAAGCCACTGCCACAACTGCTCCCAACTGAGCCATCAGTGAACCTGTATTCTAGAGATAAGATATGGGACAATGTGTGGTCTGAGGGACGGGAGGGCCACTGCAGCACTGAGGGTAGCTCATATAAAGTGATTCCTAGGCAGCCTGTTGTAGTAGATCCACACTGCTAGTCAGATCTACAACTCACTGTATCCTGTTCTCAGTCAACATTCTTTTCCTTAATAGTGGGAGTATAATTGCCATCGAAAGGAAGGAGCACTTGTACCAGACACTGCTATACCTAAGGGAGATCCGGTGTCAGCTGGGCAGGGTTCAAAACACAGCCTTCTCTTCACTCCTCGTTAATGTGTTGTCAACGGAGCCACTTATACTAGTAAGGAAGAGAAGCAGCTGCACTGTGTTGGCCCAAATTATAGAGAATGTCAAATGACAGGCAGCTGTGGCTATGTGTTTCTGGTCAGAGCCTCCTACTTCTAATTGCCTGCCATTTCGAAGGAAAACAGCAGTCATTCCCGTGGGACCCCAGGGAGAGAGACAGCAAGCAACTGAGTTCCGACGCAGGATTCTCTGGTCTGTCACCTACCCTGTTATTCCTTTGAACTTAAACAGGACAGATCTCTTAATAAAACTGAAACACATTCTCTCATATCCTTTGCCCACAAGCCTCATGGTTATAGGAAACGGGATGTCTCAGGCTGAAGACTCTGGACTACTCCTGGGGGTGGGGTGGTGGTGGGATGTCTCAAAACGTCCAGGTACCCAGATGCCACAGAGTTACTTGTAGAAACTCATTTCCTGAACACCGAATGGTCTGGAAAAACTACAGTGAGGGACGGGCGCACCGGCACCGGATTCCACCTCTCAGGTCTAACTTATTTTACCGTAGCGGCCTTCAGCTACCAAGCAGCAATAGTAGTGTCCTCTCTGCAAATGTCCTCACTACCACCCCACGACACCTCTTGCCCTTTCCCCGCCCCTCCTCCGCGAGACAGAGAGCTTCCGCTCGGATCCGCTTAAGGACCCGTGGGCAGAGGGCTGGACAGACAGGGGTTCTTTCTGCTCCCGGGTGGGCGAGCTGAGGGGCTGTGAGGGGCTAGAGCTCCGGAGCTCAGCACGTCAGCTCCAGCCCCCGAGCCTCAGCGAGGCCGAACGTGCACTGAGGGGCGGGGGCCGCGTACCAGGCTGTCCCTCCAGGCGCTCCGTACACGTCTGAACCCCCGTGCAACCGTAGAAACCGCCACACCCCTCAGCACGCTACTTCCTTCCGGGCCGGTCGCTTCGATGACGCCATCAGTCCGCGCAAAAAAGACCCCGCCCACACCCCTGGGTTCGCCTGGCCGCCCCGCCCCGCCCCGCCCCGCGAGCTGCGAGCCGCAGTGTTCGGCGGTGGCGCCAGGGGGCGCTCGCGAGCCGACCCGGTGGCTGCAGACCTGGAATTGCGGGTTTTAGGATGTCCAAGGCACAGGTGCCCGGGGCTGGCAAAGAGGGCTTCGGACACCAAGGCTCTGGGATCACCTTCCGAGGCTTTGGAGATTGCTAGAGATTCTCCTTTGCTTCACGTCGAGCTGGATTTCTTTTCTTCTTCGGGAGCCGGTACCAGTGTGATGCAGCCTTCTCTCCCTCTGCTTGCTGCTTTCCTGTTGCACCGGCGGGGAGGAAACTTACAAACGTGCAGATTATGACGTCGCCAGTCAACAGTCCTACTCTGAATTGCTCTTTATACTTTTCTGAAAGCTTTGTTTGGCCTTGAGGTCCCCACAGCAACATAAAGTAATTAACAAGGAATTATTGTCCCGATTTTAATGAACGGATTCTGAATTCTGTGAGTGCTGAGGCCAACAGCAGTTGTTGAAAACTTCCTTAGCATTTTCTTAATAGTTCAGGCTTCCTGTCTTGCCTAGCACATGCCACGGTGAGCTTTTGTCCGTCATCTGTACTCCGGGGTATAGTAGACTAGGAAGAAAAGTCTCCTAGCCTAAAGCCCTCACATGACCTCACCCTGTAGCAGCATGTCATTGGGACATTCATATTGGACCTTTTCTCCCATTTTATTCTGGGGATGGAACTAAGGGCTTTGTGGCTGGCTGCACTCTATCCACAAGCTGTTTCCTTAGCAGGGAATTTCTAAACCAGCCACTGAAGTCATTTTGTTTGCAGGCCAGGAAGTGCCCGCTTTAACTCCAGCTTTTAGTAAATGAAAAGGCTTTTCCATACAGTAGATGGCCAGTTGTCAATGTCGGACGATTTTAGGACTCAGGAAAAGGAGAGTAAAGGAACCCCTTTGTCTTCTCCCAAAAGCCAAGGAAGGCTCTGAAACTGAATTCAAAGTTCCGGGAAGCCAGATGTTTGGGGACAGCAGAAGAAAAGCAGCTGCCCCCAATCCCAGACACCCAGTGACTGCAAAAGCAGACAACAGACCCTGTAGTTTCAAAAAACAGCTTGTCTAAGGGAACCGGCAAACTCCCCGTTCTGCGTCTAAAGAGCCCCCTTCCACTTCCTGATTCTTAGCTACAAAACCAGAGGGTTGAAGCATGTAATCTGCATTCTTCTGAACTCTGGTTACTGAGTGACTGGGTCCTGTGCCCTGATCAGAGTGTGGTCCAACCTAGAGAATCCACCTCTCCGGCATTAAATAAAGCCTCCTACAGCTGTTTGAGGTCATCTGAATTCTCAGCTTTTGTTTCTCTTTACCAACAGTTCTTACATATTCCTACATTCTGGTACCAGAACCCCTTCTTCACCTCTATCCTATTCCCTATCTTCAGAATCTCAACTTTCTTTCCCTCCCAAGCATCACTCTGTCCTTAGTGATCACTAAGGCTAAATAGCAAGCAGGTCAGGTCCCTTACTGGAGACGTCGCCCAGTCTGGAGCCACAGTTCCTAACAGCCTCATTGATATGTGAGTGGAATGGAGGCTTTAGTTTGGAGTCCTCATTTGCAGAACTGGTAAGCTTTCTTGCTCTTACCCTCTGATGAGACCTCCAGTACCCGAGAGGCCAGCCTTTGCTATTTCTGGAGCTACACCCAACATTAGCCATTTCCCTGCTCGGCAGGCATGTGGGTAAAGGGCCTGTTTGTTTGCAGTAGTGTCCTGGGAATCTGACTCTGCTTCAGGAGTCTTTTATTCTTCTCTCTGGAAACGCTTGGGAATTTAATTCCAGTGAAACTTGTGTCTCTGGAGGACTTTCCAGAGCAGGAAACTGGTCTTGGCTCATTTTTAGACCAATGAACATGGGCAATAGTGCCTCTGTTCCCAAAGACGGTCTTGGCTGGCTTAAAAATATTTTGTTTTTCAGACAATTGGGCCTCAAGTTAGATGTTGATCTGGCCCTAATATCCCCTTGACAACAAAACCTGCTGGCCCAAACTTGTCATGTTCCAGTCAAGCATCTTGAAAGATCTTGACAAAATGCTTGCAATGGAATGACAAATGGCCAAAGGTTCCCCATCCTCTCTCCTTCCCCGATAGGTTCATGGGGTCAAACTCAGGTTGTCAGGTTTATATAGCAAGTAGCAAGTTCCCTCCACCCCCAAGCATTCACCCACTGGTTTGAAAAAGATTTTATGTGAACTACATCTTATGGGAGGAAAAATGTACCGGATGTTTAAAAAGCTCACTTGGTTTGGAGAGAGATACTTTGATTGAAGATATAACGTTTTCAATGGGGTGATGTCTGGAGAAGAAGTCAATGAAATACGGAAGGATATTCTGACAGAAAAAGTTATGTAACACTTTCCTTTGAGAACCGGTTGCTTTGGAAAGTTCCTGGGCCTTCCTCTCAAATTACTCATTTCCCCAGTAAGACATGATTTCTGAAGAAAAATGGTTTGACTGATTTAAAAACATCAACTAGCAGCACTGGCTGCTCTTGCAGAGAACCCTGGTTTGATTTCCAGCACCCACATGGCAAGTCACCAACACGTGTAACTCCAGTTTCAGGGCGCTTTGGTGCTCTCTGCTGGCCACCACAGGCACTGCACACACATGGTGCACAGACATGTATAGGACTTGCTTTGTGCTTTAGTTCTTTCCATAGCCCAGCTAGCTCCTCCTCTTTCTGTTCTTCTCCCATTGCCTGTCTTCCCACAAATGCTGCATTTTCTGGGCTCCCATTTCAACCATTTTCTTTTGGAACTTCTGCTGCCCCTTGCCTCTCTTCTCAGTGGACAGCTGAAAAGGTCCTGAACAGCAACTGGTCCCCCCCCGCCCCCTTTTCTAGGGAACAAAGGTCTCCTAGAAAGGGATGATGGTTGGACTGGAGAGATGGCTCAGGGGTTAAGAGCACTCACTGTTCTTCCAGAGGTCGTGAGTTCAATTCCCAGCAACCATATGGTGGCTCACAACAATCTGCAATAGGGTCTGATGCCCTCTTCTGGTGTATCTGAAGAGAACAATGGTGAATAAACAATTATTTTTTTAAAAGAAGGGGATGATGGTGAGCCTTGAGGCAAGCTGTTTCTTTCTGCTGTTTCAGTTCTCTCATCGGTCAGTGCGTCATCATCTTCTCTGGTGAGCATGCTGTTCTTCTATGCAAAAGCTGAGGACTTAGACACAGTGACTAAAAGAACCTTCTTTAATGGAATACTCACAACATCTTCCAAGATCTTTGTAGGGCAAGATCTGGAATGAAATCCCAAGTGTTCATCCTCTGATTTCTTCCTTGACTCTGACTCCTTCATTCACTTATCAATTTCTAGATTGACAAGCTCACTAGATAGATAGTGTCCCAGGTAAGAAGGGCTCCGGTTTAAGAAGCCTGAGATCAAGTCCTGGTGTTTGAGCTTGTATCATTACTATTCCTCAGCATTCTTCTTTGCTATGCTTCTGCACGCCCCAAGCCTTGAGCTTGCTATTTGGTTTGCAGTATGGGAATCTGGGGATCTCATTCCTGAAACAGCTACTTAGTCTTCCTGTCCCCACTGATTCCATAAAACTTTCATCTATGCATGCTGAGGAAGGTATTGAAAATCTAGGCGCACAGGTAGGCCAACAGCAGATGTACTGTGTCCAGTGCACCACCTGCAAGGCTGCCATTGCCGAAAAGCATTTAGGAGCAAGAGTTGGAGCAGAGAATGAAGACGAATCAGTGGGTAGTGGGGGCCAGGATGGAGAATGAGTGGCAACCTGGGAAGAAGTCAGGGAGCCATACCACCAGGGTAGCTAGCTGCCTTTCATCCCTGTAACTGTAACAACATCCTGAGAATGAGGAAGGCAACTTCATGTTTGAACTGCAAACACATTCTCCATTTCCTGAGTGAGCAACTAAGGGATGAACTATAATTAAACCTTTCAACCTGTCCAAAGCAGAGAAAAATACACTTGAAGAAGCAGCTTCTGCATGCATGCCCCTTGCACAGCAGGTCAGAGCCTTCTGCAAAGGACCCTCCCCCCTATAGATTCTATCTGAGAAGAAGGAAGAGGTGACCCTGTTATCATCAAGAGCTTCTGTGACCAAGATCTCCATCAGATCCAACAGATAAGAGTCATTTGGACATCTCTACCCAGAGTAAAAGGAGAACAGGTGCTTTAGGTCTGTCTAGTGGTCACTGGACTCCACACGGAGTATCCTGTCCAATATGAATGACTGGGTTCAGTGTTATTAAAAATGCCCTTTCTGACTTAGATGATGTTGGTAAGTTATCATATGCTGTTAAAAAAAACTCATTCTGAAGTTAGGGTTGACCCACACACTTCAGATAAAAACACATCTGCCCCCAAGTTTCTTCACAGACTAAGTTTTTTGTGTTGTATTTCCCTATATAACTTAGATCCTGCTTTCTTTTAATAAGATGAAGTCACTTTTCTATGGTCTGTATGTATAGTTTAAAATTTATTTTGGTACTAATTCAAACAGTGTTATTAATTTTTTTTCTGTGCACTGATGTTTTGACTGCATGTATGTCTGTGTGAAGGTGTTGGATCCTCGAGAACTTGAGTTACAGACAGTTGTGAGCGGCCATGTGTGTGCTGGGAATCAAACCCAGTCCTCTGGAAGAGGAGTGCTATTAACCGAAGAGGTATCTCTCCAGTGCAAAAGAATGTTATTTGTCAAGACTCTAAAGTTTTAAGAGATAAATTACTTTAATTGATAAAGTACCAGTCTTGTGGGAGTTTAAGTAGGACAGCTGAGTAAGACTGGTTAAGTTTACACTGTGTACATCCTAAGAAAGACTGTTAATATACTCACATGGCAGGACATCTCCAGACTCAAGTAGTGTCCTCTCCCTTGGAAGGGACACAGACCCCATCAGAGTAAGTTGCATGCTAACCTCAATGCGGGAAAACGATGCATGGGAAATAAGACTGGCCAGAGTCTGTTCCTTTTCTCAGATTTGCAGCCTGGACATGGAAACCTCCTCTTTATCTTCAGGGAAGATGGATGACTCTGGTTCTTTCACATGACAGGGGAGTGGATTCTCTTGCCCAGTGGAGGCTCTTGGAGTCTTTACCTACATTCTAAATAACTCAAGCAACAGAGAGGCAAATAACAATTAGTCTGCACTCTCAAACTGACATATAATGTTGCTGTAAACAGAGGAACTTTGTACCCAAGCCTACTGACTGGTTTGGAACCTGTATGCTGGTTCAACTGGCCATGCCTTTGTCCTCCAATCTTCAGTTTTCCTCCTGTTAACAAAGCTAATCTCAGGACTGATTGGTCAGTGCCTGTTCTTTGAGAAATCCCTTGGGGAGTTCCATGTAAACATAGTGCTCTACCAAAAGTCTACCGGTCGGCACAGCAGACTGAACCGTGGACAGTCACTCACACTCTAAGTTAGTGTCATCGCCTGGATTCACCACACCCGGGCAAAGACGCTAACACTTCCGGAGGAAGAAGAGGTGTGGCCTGAAAATCTTAACCAGCCCCTTTGAGTCTCCTTCCTGGGGTTAATAACAGCACAGACCTTCTAGTATTATGTCAAGGATGAAGGGAAAAACACAACACAGGGCAGCTTTTAGAAGTGTTTAGAAGTGTACAGGGTTGGAAATGGTTGATACTTTCACTGTGTTCCCGCACTTATGTGACAGAGGATGAGGCAATGGTAAGCTTAGAGTTACGTGCTACTGGGTAATAACCAAATAAAGTGTCTGGGGCTGCCAAGACGGCTTAGCAGGTAAGGGTGCTTGCTGCCAAGCCTGATGACCCGAGTTCAATTCCTGAAATATACATGCTGTAAGAGAATTCTTTCTTTCCTGCAAGCTGTCCTCTTACTTCCATATGTATGTTCTCTCTCTCTCTCTCTCTCTCTCTCTCTCTCTCTCTCTCTTTCTCTTTCTCTCTCTCTCACACACACAATTAATGTAAAACATTTAAAAATGAAATTTTTTATCAGAAGAAGAGATAAGGGTCTTGGCAATTGTATTATAATAGGTGTTTACCAAATAGATTTCATGAGACACTTTTGAGTACTGTCTCTATATAAGGCCTCACAACTAAGCTCTCTTATTTCACACAATCTTAAGGTTAGTTCTAAAACTGCATGCTAGAGTGAGCTGAGCTTTAAAGAAGTTAAGAGACTAGATCACTGTCCTAGTTAGAGTTTCTACTGCCGTGACGAAACACCATGACCCAAGGCAACCTGGAGAGGAAGGGTTTATTTGGCTGACACTTCCACACCACAGTCCATCATTGGAGGAAATCAGGACAGGAGGGATCAAGGAAGTCAAGCAGGGCAGGATCCTGGAGACAGGAGCTGATGCAGAGGCCGTGGAGGGGTGCTGTTACTGATTTGCTTCCCATGGTTTGCTTAGCCTGCTTTCTTATAGCACCCAGGCCTACCACCAGCCCATAGATGGCCCCACCCACAATGGGCTGGCCACACCCACAATGGGCTGGCCACACCCACAATGGGCTGGCCCTCCCCATCAATCATTAATTAAGAAAATTCCCTACAGACCCCTCTATAGCCAGATCTTAGGAAGGTATTTTCTTAATTGAGGTTCCCTTCTCTCAGATGACTTCAGTTTGTGTCAAGTTGACATAAAACCATCTTGTATAGCCACAGAGCTGGTGGGTAACAAAGTCAGAGTCCAAATGATCTCTAGTTTATGTTTACATCATATTTTTTAAAATGTTTGTTTGTATCACATGCATGTGCCTGGTGTGTGTGTGTGTGTGTGTGTGTGTGTGTGTGTGTGTGTCTGTGTCTGTGTGTGTGTGTGTGTCTGTGTGCCATAGTGCATGGAGGTCAGAAGACAACTTTGTGGAGTCACTTCTCTCCTTCCACCTTTACACTGGTGCCAGGGGTTGACCTTATGTCACCAGGCTTTACCCACTGAGCCATCTTGCCAGCCCTCTTTCCCTTTTTCTTTCTTTATTTGTTTCTGTTCTTTCTAGAAAACTAGGTGGAAAATGTTTGAGCTTATAACATCCACATCCGTATGTGTGTAGACTCGGGTGCACACACCAGTTATTTCACACTCAGCCTTTCAGGAATGTAGATGGTGGTCAGAAATTGCGACTCTTTCATTTGAACACTGCTCACGTTGTGTTGTGAAGTCCGTGAATGAGTTACATGGCATTGTTCATCTTGTGGTTATAGATTGCTGCAGTACGTTCATCCTTCCTCCCGTAACAAAACAACTGAGATCATTAACCTAAGGGGTTTACTCTGACCTATAGTTTCCATTCCTGGTCACTTGGCTTTCTGGCTTTGGAACTTTTCTAGGCTAGTATAGCACGGGGAAAGCGGGGAAAGCGTGGCGGATGAGGCATGAAGGTTTTGGCCTGTCTCTTCCAAGGGCAAGTCTCCAACAACCTAACTTCCTTTGACTAGGCTTCACTTACTCAAGTTTCCACCACTTTCTGATAATACCACAGGTTAAGGACCAGACCTTCAACACACCAGCCTTTGGAAGACACTCAAGGGCAAACAGGAACAGATAGAATAAGAGAGTAGTGCTGTTCCCAGCAGTCTCCATCACTGGAGTGCTGTCTGGTTGGTCCACTTATCACACTATATATACTAGTGAGCATCCCCCGCCCCCCTAAGAGGGAGCCAGCCTTTTCTTTCACAACCAGAGCTCATCTTAAAAATTAGTGACCAGCCGGGCGGTGGTGGCGCATGCCTTTAATCCCAGCACTTGGGAGGCAGAGGTAGGCAGATTTCTGAGTTCGAGGCCAGCCTGGTCTACAGAGAGAGTTCCAGGACAGCCAGGACTACACAGAGAAACCCTGTCTTGAAAAACAAAAAAACAAAAACAAAAACAAAAAAAAAATAGTGACCAGCTGAACGCCAAAGGGCAAGGTAGTCCACATAGCCTTTGCTTCCGTTCTTTGACACTGCAAAAAGTGGAAGTTGCTAGGAAAAGCTTCTTGTCTGATTTAGGTGTTTCTTTCTGTAAGCTCTAAAAGAGAGAGTAGAAGCCATCTTTCAGAACATTTGATCTCCAGATCAAGATTTGGGTGAACACTGCTGAAAATCTGGATGTTCTGGGATGGGTGTTATTATGCTTAGTGTGCACAAGACCCTGGGTTCCCTCCCAGCGCTGCAAAACGCTATTCTTAGTTATAAAGAGGCTTTCTTGGACTGTGTCATTCTCCCAACATTTTGTTAGAAACCTCCTGATGGGTGCATTCCAAGAACAAACACATGTTTTCACGGGACCGTGATTTTTTCTTGCAGTTACTTACAAAAATGTATTACAGAATATTACGGTAAAAACAATAAAGATCACTAAAGATCCAGAGATCCTTCTGTGATATGTTTTTTTATAACTTTGTTGGGGTATCACTTACGTACAAGAAGCTGCCTGTAAAATGTATTATTTCAGTTTTGGCATGTGAATGCATGTGGAATAGCACCAGGATCAAAATAAGGAAAATAAGCTTGGTGCCCGATGTTCTTCATGGCCTCTCTCAGTCTCTGCACCCCTGCCCACTTCCCTCTGTGGCAGCCCTGTCCTCCCAGATACCCACAGGTTTTCTTACATTGTTCTTGGGTTGTGTTTTCTAGAGTTTTATAGAAATGGATCTATACAGTGTGCACTCTTTCCTTGCATGAGTTTGCATTTCTCTGATCTACAATAATTATTTTGAGAGACATCCGTGTTCTGTCTATGGACAGCACTGCTGGGTGGAATTTCATCTAGCGGTTACAGGCTGTTACCATGATACCCATTTAGTCCATTGATTTTATTCAGGGAGAATCAGGCGGACAAGGAAAAATAAGTATGTAGAAAGCAGGCATAGTCAGGTCTATAATGTAGTTTGAAGATGATCAGAAACAATATCCCTTTAGCTCGATTTTTTTTTTTTTTTTTGCTAATTGGCTTGCAGCTTGCTTGGCCTTTGACATTTCAGGCCATCCTGACTCCCAGCTCTGAATTTATGGGGATGTTAGAAAAAAATGTGTAGTGGTAGGCATTCTACAAAGGGCCTTACCCCAGTGAATATTGATACGAATGAGGTGTAGATTAGGGTACCAATTAATTCGGATGTTGGGTAGAAATGAACAGATCCTTTCTAAAACTTAAATTTGTTTTCCTCAGCCATATTCTTTCCACGAAAGACATCATTGTTCATTCAATTTAAGGTCCATTCACCCTCTATTTTATTTTATTATCATTGTTTTTTCCTGTGGCACTGGGGCTTGGACCCAGAGCTACATGGATAGCAAACACTGCTATTGAGCCATGCCCCAAATCCATCAGCCTCTCTCCTGCTCTGCTCTGTCTAATTACTCACGGATTTCTAATTATTTCTATTCTATTCAGCCTGTGGCTTTGTCACTGGGATTATTGTAATCACCTGTACTAACGGAGTTCCTGAATCCACCTTCCATCTCTCACCTTTCAGTCCATGCTTCCTAAACAGTGTGCCTCATGCTGTCTTCTGTAGTGCCCGTAATCCAACTTGGGGCTATGCATGTGCTAGGCACATGCTCTACCATTTAGCTACACTCCCAGACCGGACCCTTGAGTAATCTTTCTTGTTTGTTTTTTTTTTTTTCTTTTTTGAGACAGGGTTTCTCTGTGTAGCCCTTGCTGTCCTGGAACTCACTCTGTAGACCAGGCTGGAGCTCAACTAATCTTGTATTTTTTAATTTTTAAAAAGTTTATTGTCAACATTTTTTTAAAAAAAGATTTTATTTATTTTATGTATACGAGCACACTGTAGCTGTCCTCCGAAACACCAGAAAGAGAGCATTGGACCCCATTACAGATGGTTATGAACCACCATGTAGTTGCTGGGAATTGAACTCAGGACCTCTGGAAGAGCAGTCCTGATCACTCAGCCACTGAGTCTGAGTCATTTCTCCAGTCCCTCAACTAATCTTTGACTATATATATATATATATATCACACATATATAACTTAAACATGAAATTATAGATTCTCCACGAAAACAACTCCAATTTTTTTATCTCATCATGTAGACTTTTTAATGTTATCCTTCCCCTGTACCTCCCGCCTTTTCAATATATTTGTGTGTGTGCATATGCGTGTGCGTGTGATACTAACTCTTATTTGTCTTCCATGGCTCTTCCTAACACATCTCTATGCCCAAAGCATCTTAGGTGCACTTCAGAGTCTTGAGCAGAATCACTCGATTCTAAATCCAATACTTTCTCCTGTACACTTGTAAGCTGGGAGTGAGTCCCAGTATCGGGATAGAAATCTGGTTTAATTCAAGCAACATTCATTGAAACAAGCTCTTGCTTTAAGCCACAATTTGACTCTGACACTAGACTGAACCTTGAAACTATTGATGGCCTGTTGCTTGTGTGAGCTACACTGCTTGCTTGAAAAAGTCAAAGCCCGTGCTAATGGCTACATATTCCCACCAATGGCCAGTGAGTTATCACATACTCCAGCTGCCCAGGTGAAACCAGTCCACTTTTGTCTGATTTAGGTGCTCGTCTGATTTAGGTGCTCTGCCAATGCTACACACGATTTCGTGCTCACTGTAGTTAAAATTATAATTACAAAAAGACATAGCCACTGATCTCACCATGATTTGACCATGCCTAGAATTGGGGAAGAAAAGAAGTGGTATTCTGATCCCTTGAAAACTCTTTCCATGAAAGCCTCTAAGAACGACATGGGTACCACACTCCCCACAAACTACCACTAGCAAAAATCCAGTCCTAGACCTCTGAGGGAGGTTGTGTTTGGAGTCAGAGCCCTTCTCCATCCATTGGCCACTGAATAAAATTTCCAGGCTACTCCAGAACTGTCTGGGGATTCTCACACAATGGTATTGTGTAGGAGAAGAGACTGTGGGTTCCAAGACACATCACGAAAGCACATTAAGAATGAAGAGCCCCTCATACTGGTTGCTAGGCTTGGACTCTTCCCCCTGCACCCCAAGTTTATGTGTCTAGAAGTGGGGGCCTTTGGAAGGTGAATGGATCCTGTAGGCATTGATATAATCAATGGTTCAGTCAGTTGCTAATAGCCGTATGCTCCCAGCAATGACTACATACTCCAACTGGGTTCATAGGTGCATGGGTTTTTGAGGAGGGGCTATGCTGTAAGCACTAGCTGCTCCCAGATCATTGTGACAAATTGAGCATCTCTGTCACCTCATGTACCTGCTCCCTGCCAGAAAGCTGTGCCTTCTCAGAGGCTCAGAATCCATGGAGCTGGCACCCATGGATGGAAACCTCCAAGACTGTGAGTCTAAATAAAGAATTCTGTCTTCCTTCTGAGTTGGTCATCTCAAACATTTTTGTCACAACAATGGAAAACTTGTGAACATACTTGCAACAATGCTATTGCCAAGTTCTTTAGTCTCCACACTGTTGGGGTTTTAGGCTGCGTACTTCTTATTCTCCCCTCCCTCTCCCCTGACAAGGATGGAGGAGGGAGCTATCCTGTGCACTGTAAGGTGATGATCAGTAGCTCTGGCGTCTATCCCTAGGGTCCAGTAGCACTGTGCCTGATTCAGGTGTGACAATAAACATGTCCCAGGTATTGCCAAATGTTCATCCCCACCGCTGTGTATTGTCACAAAAATATTCCAGCTGAGAAACACCATAGCAAGGTTTTAAAAGTGAGGCACTAAGAACTGGAAGGCAGCCTCTTCTTGCAGGCTTCCCAAGTGTCGTGTGCTGTAATGTGCCGTTCTGATGTGGCTCTGCGTGAGCCGCGTCGTAAGGACTGAAAAGGGCTGGGACGTGGGCATGCGCTTTCCACCACCGTGATAAAAACACGTAAGACACAGAACTCACAAGAGTAAGGGTTATGTTGGTTCACGGTATCAGAGGTTTCAGTCTATGGTTGCTAAGCCACGTTGATTTTAGTCTGGTAGGTACAGTATGTCCTGGCAGGGATGTATGGCAGGAGGACATCATTGTACCTCATGCTGGCTGGGAAAGAGCCAGAGAGAAAACATGAGAGACCAGGATTCTAGGACCCACTCTGAGAGTACTTCTCTAGTGACCTAATTCTACAAGGCCCCATGCCTTGAAGGCTTCCCCACTCCTCATTACACCACAAGCTGGTGATGGGCTTTGGGGGGCCGATTGAAGACCCAAATCCACAGAGTTCATGAGGAAGTCTAGAGGAAGTTGGCTTATTGGGAGGGTGAGGTTCTGTAAAACCCGGTTTAGGGTAGTGGTTCTCAACTTGTGGGTTGTGACCCCGTGGTAATCCTCTATCTCTGAAAATGTTTACATTACAATTCACAACAGTAGCAAAATTACAGTTATGAAGTAGAAGGAAAGTAATTGTATGGTTTGGGGTCACTCTAACACGAGGAACTGTATTCAAAGGTCTCAGCATCAGGAAGGTGGAGAGCCATTGGAGTAGGGGATAGGAGAGATGGAATGTTGGTGTGAGATAGGAAATACGTATCTCAGCCCATCCTACTGAACCAAATTCCAAAGAGAGGAATCACTTGCTCCTGGGAAAGATCAAGCTTGGGGAGAGGCTGGGCTGTAAATCCTGGGAGGGAAGACTTTAATGCACTTCAAAATCAGGCCTGAAATACCCATAATGTTTGTCAGTCGGCATTTCAGTGTTCTTGAGTCAGCGTACAGGGCGTGGGGAATGAAATATGGCAGGTATTTGATTTAAAAAGCTGGCACAGATTTAATGTCCTGATAAAATGTATTAAATCTTTTAAGGTTTTAATGAATCTAGTATGTGTTTCATAAATCAAGAACTCGGCTAAACCGTCTCCTGGTTTAATAAGAGCAAACTAGGAAATTGCTCTAAGCAGAAGCAAAATGCATTTGTATCACACTGAAAAGTAATAGATTTTTTAAGCTGAGGGGGTCTTTCTGGGCCTTTTAAGCTGTTTGCTTATTACATTGCTCTCACTCCTTCAAATATTAAACCACAGGCAAGCATGTGCTTAACCATATCAAGATGTGGACCAGCACAAAGGTAAATATTATTTGTAAGAGGGAAGAAAACAAGGCTGGCATTTCGTTAATGTCTTAACCCTCAGACAAGGGCCATCTTGATTTCTGAACTTAAACCAGCTTTGTGGATCCTAGATTAAGGTGAGGATTAAAATAGTTCTTCCCCCACCTTTTTAGTTCTTGGGGTGGCAGCCAAGGACTTGTTCATGTTACTAAGCCAGTGACCAACTACTGAGCCCAGTCCCCAGCTTCAGAAACCTTTAGTAATGGTTTTAAGCCTTCTTTCTTCACTCAGATTGCTTCTACATCTTTACCCCCTTAACACATCGCAGACTGACATGGTGAATATGTCAAGTCAGCCTTGAGATTTACAGCTGTCTGGAGTGGTTGTCAAGGGTGATGGACCCAGATGCAGCTGTCTATCGCAAGCCTTCCAACCTCCATCCCCTAGGCTACGATGTTTGTTTGTCTCTGTTCCCCCTTTCTGCTTCTGGTCTTACAGTTCAAGCTCCAGGGTGGGTGGGAACTGCCTTAGGGACTTAGGTGTCACAGATGGGTATCTCCAGTAGGGCAAGCCCCACTACCCAGTTTCCTTTGTAGATGGGCGAGGTTCTGGGTGAGATGGTAGTTGGGGAGTTGGGGGAGGTGGTGTTGAAGGAATGAAGGGGGTGGGTAGGGCTTGAACATTCCTGTGCACAAAAGCTGGCAAAGCTTGTGAGCTCTGCAGGGGAGGGAGCAGGCTCCATAAAGCTCAGTGTGGAGAAGCCTGTCCAACCTCATTAGCTGTCACGGGCAACAATACTGATCTGGCAATAAAAGGCGATTCCAAGCCTGTTGGTCATTAATCACTCGCCTGACAGTTTCAAATGGAAGTGGAAAAACTTTACCCCCCCCTTACCCCCTCCTGTGGTCCACTGGAGTTTAGAGTTACCTCTGAGTAGATGTGTGTTTCCCTGCGGCACCCTGCTCTCTTCTCCTGTGGGGTTTTCTGGGCCCTTTTCACTGTAGAGAGGCCTCAGGATGGTGGGAGCCTGGACACCTGGCAGTGAGTCTGCGTACAGGGATCAGAGGGGAACGAGAAAGTTGAAAGGAGCTGGCCTCCAGAGCCCGCCTTGTGCCCTGTGAGACACAGGGCTTGGCCTTGGCAGCCATGAGGTCTAGGTTTGTCTCATCTCTCTAAGCCACCTTTCCACACCCTCCCCTGGTTCCCTGGCACACTGTCTCCTCCTCTTCAGCCAGCCACAGATGCCAGCATACGCACATTTGTGTCCCTTTCTTAGCCCCCTACCCTCCACTCCTGAATAGACACAGTCTGTTCTCAGGAAAACACTTCTTCTCCATCTTTCCGTTGCATCCTTCCCATTTCCAGAGGCCCTTTTGTTCCCAGCCTCTTTCCTAGTAGGGGGCATATGGTGAGGAGTCATATTTGGTGCGTAAGAAGGAAAGTGAGGATGATGGAGGCGTATGGGAGCCCCTCAGGGAAACTCACAA
This sequence comes from Rhabdomys pumilio, assembly GCA_030674055.1. Classification (NCBI taxonomy): domain Eukaryota; kingdom Metazoa; phylum Chordata; class Mammalia; order Rodentia; family Muridae; genus Rhabdomys; species Rhabdomys pumilio. The sequence goes on along the minus strand of JANHMN010000015.1, from coordinate 18,612,068 downwards.
CTTGGCTGCCTGCTCTGCCCCTCTGGGTCATATGCACAGAGGGGGAAAGCAGAGAATCCTCACAGACCATCTAGGAGACTGGACTTTTAAAGTCGACCGAAGATGCTTCAGAGCACTTGGACCAAGCTGCCACTTGAAGGGAGGACATTGGACCTCTGCTAAGTCACATAGCAGAGGGAAGAGGGGCATGAGGATTAGCCTAGAGGTTCTAAAACAGTGGCCTCATGTAGCTACCGTGCTCTGGATCTGCCAGCAGGCATTGGAGAGTGAGATGATCACTGTTGCCAGGGAGGAGAGAGGTTGCAACACAGTTTCCAGTGGCTGCAAATAGCCCTCCACTCCCTCACACCTTCCTGTGTCCCGGAGTTTCACGCTGACCTGGGCCTCGGCTGCATCTGCTCTCTTCATGAATGGACTTTTTGCTACTCCTCAGAGCTTGGGAAGACAGAAGTAGCTTCTGTCCACAGCCGATCCATAGAGCTTCCTCTGACAAGAATAAAACAGAGAGGAAGGCGAGGCAGACTACAGTACTTAGGTCCATTTCCCAATTCCTTGTACAGTCTCATTTCCTCTAATTGCCCCTTGTTATTTCTAACCCTGTGGTCATTCTTAACCCCAGATACACATCACAATCCCTTTGGGGGACTCTGAAAATATACTAACGCCTGGGCCATATTTCCATTCTCACATATACATACATACATACATACATACATACATACATACATACATACATACATTTTTCAATTCTCTCTGTCTCTTACCTTCCCTGCTTACCTGAAATGTCTCCTCATTCTCTTTGCCTGTTAACTCACGGATGCCACTGCCTGCAGCATGCTTGTTTCTCTGTACGTAATAGAAGAAACAAAAAGCACGGTTGTTATCTGGGGAGTTAACACACACGTACACCTTAGAGAGATTGATTTATTATTTTTCATAATGTCTATGTGTGTGGGTCTGAGTGTGGGATGAGTGTGCTTCAGGACCAATGGCTGCAGAGACCAGAGGTGTCAACTCCTCCCAGAGCCAGAGTTGCTGATAGCAGTGGATCATCTCATGAGGGTACTGGGATTAGAACTCGAGTCCCCTGGAAGAGTGATCTGTGCTCTTAATTTCTGAGCTACCTCTGCAGCCCCGTACACTCCTCTTCCCTCTATGTATTTTTTACTGTGAGGTTTGGTTTGAAATGGTGAAGGTTCTACAGAGCTGAGAGGGGAAAGAAGCCGTGAGCAAACCACGATCACTGCACGGAGGAAGGGGTTGAGGTTGAGCGTCGGTGGGTGGGGGAGTTAGGGTAAGGGAGCATAACCAGGCAAGGGTGCGACAGCCCACGGAACAGCGATAGTAAGTGAGCAGGGGCTGGAATGTTTGGGCATGTACTAGGGGCAAGGGGATGGTATAATTGATAAGGTAGACAATGGTCTATGTCCTTTCTCCTCCTCAATCCTGAACCAGTTCCTCTTGGGTGCCCACAGTGACACTGTGCATCTCCCTAGGCAAGCGTTATAGGCTGTCCAGGAGACGCTTCGGTGCTTGAAACCACTGGGCTGTCTCTTAATCAGCAGTGTAAAATGGAAACGCAGTGGCCACACACTGTTACACAATCCAATACAATGCAAGTCAATCTGATTTAATCCAATCCAGCCCTATTTGGCATATATTTATTAAGTGCCAGTTCCAGGTGTTTGTGACTCTACCAAATGGACAAAGATACCAGCCCTTCTGAGCATAGGATCTTACGGGGAGACACAGCAACTGTAACACAATGGCTAAGAGACAAACTATGTAGGGTCTGTGAGCACCGAGGTGAGGGTGTGGGTGAGTGGTTGCCTCATAGCTAGTGGAATGCATGAAGTAGAAGGAGCCATTCCTGGAGGTGATAAACAGGAGGTCAGACTAGGTCTCTCTGAGAAGAAAGACCTGAAGGAAATAAAGGAATTGTTAAGTGGCTACTCGAGAGAACTTTTCCAGAGGGGACAGCTGGAGTGAAGGCCTCAAGTCTGAGCATGGGTAGCATGTTTGAGGAGCAGCAAGGAGACCATGGGGCTGGCAGCCAAGCCAATGGAGGAGACCATGGTGGGAGAACTTAGAGAAAGGACAGGGTGAGGGATGACGTGTGGTCTCAAAGTTCTTGGGAACTTTGGCCTTTACTCAGAAGTTTCTAACCAGTCAGTGGCATGATCTAACTTGTGGTATTCAAACATCTCTTTGACTGTTGAATTGGGGATGGGCAAATGGGGTTTTGGAGGTTTAGAATAAGATCAAAACAAAAGCGGATATATATAAATATATATTGCAAACATGCAGAATTTAGGCATCTCAACAAAACCTGACTTTTGCAGCAGGCAAATTCTTTTTTTTTTCTTTGAGGTGTGGTTTTACTTTGTAGCCCAGGCTTACCTGGAGCTCATCGTGTAGCACAGGCTTGTCTAGAACTCTTGGGAATGCTCCTGCCTCAGCCTCCTCAGTATTGAGGTTACAGGTGTGAAGTCCTTGTTCATCAAGGCTTCATTATAAGATACCTGTCACTTACATCTTTTTAAAAGATTTATTTTATGGGCATATGCATGTACGTATATCTCTGTGATTGTATCTGCACTGTGTATATGCAGGTAACCAGTGGAGTCCAGAAGAGGGACTTCCAGAAGAAGTCCCATGTACCTGGAGCTATAGGCAGTTGTAAGCTCTCTGACACAGTGCCTGTAACCACCACACCCTTCATTTAGATTTTTGGCCTGACTAGATAAGTCTCAATGTCCAGGGTTGGTTTCAGTAGATATTCTCCTTTGCTATAGTTTGGACCTGACATGTTCCTTAAAGGTCCACAGGTTGAGGGCTTGGTCTCCAACCTGTGGGGCTACTGGGGAGTGGCCGAAACACTGCAAGATAGGACCTAGTAGAAAGAACCAAGGTCACTGGTGGTATGCTGTTTGAGGGGAGACTGAGAAGCTAACCACTTTCTCTGTTTCCCAGCTACCATGAAGCAACCAGTATCATGTGTTCCTGCCATGATACACTATGTACTGCAGCCCAAGCAACAGGGCCAAGGGACCCATGGATTAAACCCTCTGAAACTGGGAGCCAAAGTAGAGCTTTCTTCTTTATATGCTAACTTATCTCAGGTATTTTATCACAGTGATTGAAAATTGACTTCCTGTCTGCAACAGTCCATAAACCTTTGTCATTGTCAGTACAGAAAGCCACAAGCTCTTAAAAGTGTCTTGGAGCAAGGCGACACAGTGCGAAAAATAACCCATACTTCAAAGTGGCCATTTTGAATGGGCAGTGTTTATTTTGTTATCTAAGTACTGCTGTGTACACAAGTGATGGGAGAGTTCAAGGCCTGCCTCAGCTATATAGTGAGTGCATTGGAGGCCAGACTGGACTCCAATGTAAAGCCTCGTCTGAAACAAACAAACCATCATGTGACACCATTGCTTCTGTGTTTCCCTGACTGCTGAGTCAGCTCTTGGCCCATGGCACACTCAGGAAGAAACTGGGGAGTGGAATTAAACTGTGGGCATGCTAGTGTGGTGTTAACTGGCAAGGCAGTATTAGAAATTCCATTTAGATGTCTTAATAAAGCTTTAAAAATAGTTTTTGTGGGCCAAAATATTTTTAATCTCTTTTATCTATTACTTCGCAATCTCATACATGAATAAAATATATTCTGATCATATCCACCCCCTAACTTTCCCCTCTCAACTCCTTTTCAGGAACCTTCTAACACACCCCTCTCCTGTGTGCTCTCCTGTTTTTCTTTGTAACTCTCTTGAGTCCAGTTAATTCTGTGTGCTCAATGTTGACTGATTGTTGGCTTGACCCTGTGCAGATAACTATACTGCAGTGAGTTCATAAGAGGCACTGGCCATATCTAGAAGACAGCATTTCGCAGCATCCCTGCATTCACCCTGATGTTTCCCCGAGCCTCTCGGTATAGACATCCTCTTTATTGAGGAGGACTCAATGGCCACTAATTCTCAGCAACTGTAGAAAGACATTTCTCTGGCCAAGGGCAAGAGTAGCGCCAATCTATGGGTTTGACAGATAATGTTACAAAATGGTTTCTAGTGTATTACCAGTGGAATGTGTGTGTGTGTGTGTGTGTGTGTGTGTGTGTGTGTGTGTGTTGTATAGGTCAGAGGACAACTTTGTGGAGTTTGTTTCTTCCTTTTACCTTTCTAGGTGGGACTCAAACTTACTATGCCAGTTCATGGTAGGCAAGCACCTTTAGCTACTGAGCCATTCATCGCATAGTCTTTGTTAAAAGATACGATCTCGCTATGTTCTCCTGCTGGCTTTGAGCTTGTATGTCCCCAGCACCAGTCCAAAGTCACCAGCATGCACACACACCAGCTTGGCTCAACTAGAGCTAATTTTGAGGACTAAACTAGTGTAGGCTGTCCCAGAATTCATTCTGTAGACTTGGCTGGCCTTGAACTCACTGCCTGACTATTTTCCTTTCTTAGGAAGCAAAGATGACCACTTGTTTGTTAAGCTTCTAACAATTCTACTTAACAAGTAGAATTGAACAAGCAGCTGGGAGAGCAATCAGTTTGCCTCCTGCAAACAACATCAATGAGTGGCCTCTGTGGGTGTGAGTCACTGAGAGGGGCATAAAGTCATATAAACTTCCATCTTTGCCCTCGGGTCCCTTCCCATATGGTGAGGAAGATGGAAACATACAAACAATAGAATTCTTCCAGTCATGTGTTGGAGGGGACTCCAGTGAGGGAGACAGTGAGTCTCCTCAGGTCCAGATGCTAATATTCTTTGAAGATGCTTTAGTGGGGTCTGGAGAGATGGCTCAGCAGTTAAGAACACCCAGAAGACCTGGGTTCAATTTCCAGCACCCACATAACAGCTCAGAACTGTTATAACTTCAGTTCCTGGGGATCTGACAGACATATGCTCAGGCAAAACATGAGTGCACATTAAAAAAAATCATTAAAAAAATAAGTGAAGAGTTGCTTTCGTGAATTTTAACATCCTTCATTTCAGTATTCCTCAAACCCATTCTCTAATAAAATCAGTGTGTCACTGCTGAAAGGATATTGAAAACCAACCACCCCCTTGTGGTCCCTACATTGTATCCATGAAATCAGTACTGGTTACTTTTGTATAGCTGTGACCCAAACACCTGATGGAGATAACATAAGGAAAGAGGCTTATTCTGGCTGAGGAATTCAGTCCATCTTGGCTGGAATTGCGGCAGGAGTGTGTTGCCAAACTGTTCACATGATACCTGACAAGGAAACAGAGACTGGCCAGAACTAGTAGGGGCCCCGGCTATAACTTTCAGAGGCCAGCTCCTCATGATCTCCTAGAGCCTACTTCCTAAAGGGTCTGGCAGATTTCTCAATTCCTGTCACCAGGACCATTAGTCTGTGGGGAGACATTTTAATCAAATCGTAACATTCTACAAGAAGGAAGAGAAGAGGCCAGTAATGTTAGGAGTGTGATCACTTGAAATGCTGAGCTAGAACTAGAACCAAGGCTCTGGATTTCAGTCTGCTTTTCAGAAAGGGGCGAGGCAGTAGGATGGAAGTCACAGGAGCATCCTGTATCACAGGGAGTCAAGCGGCGCCAAGCAGGAAGAGTACCTAAATGCGCATGTGCAGTGGTTTCCGAGTGCGCAGAGGCTGAGGTTCAAAGGCACCAGCAGGCTGAACCACAGCAGAAGCGCACCCGGGCAAGTCACAGTTGGAAAATGCTAACTGTTAATTCTTGCTTTCTGAGGCACATGGCCCTCCCACAGTTGGAGTGGCTGGAGCAATCAGGGAGGCTAGGCATTCTTAAAGGGCTGAACGTTAGCTGGCAGTAATTACACCAGACCTCAGTAATGAGCTGAATTCCCCAGCATGGGGTCCTTAGGTTCTAACCACTGGACTGGAACAAAGGCTAGAGCTGGGACACCCACAGGAGAAAGTCACCTGCCCCTGCTCCTGACCAGAGAGAGCCCTTCAGCGCAAAGGGTAACTGTCTCACAGAGCCCCTCAGTGGACTCTCGCTGTAGCCGGAGGACCAGGACTAAGTTTTCTCTCCAACACTTGCACTCATCCTCCCTTCCCTCTGCTCAGTTTTATTCTTCATCCCCCTTTTCTTTCTCCTTCCTTCCCTTTCCCGTAGCCCATGCTGTCCTTGAACTGATATACCGTTTGCCTCAGCCTCCCAAGGCTGGGATTACAGGCAAGCATCACTGACTGTCAGACATCATGTTTTGGACCAGGCTTGCTCTTCCACACAGCTTCTTGGCCAGCACTCTGAGATGTTCTCCTCTCACCTATGACCTACAATATGCACACTGTTACTTAGGGGGCTGATGTGAAATTACAGCTGTGGAATTGCGGGTCTAGCAGAGTGTCCTAGAGTCCGCATTACAACAGGCTCCCGGGGCCATGTGCATATAGATTTTCTATAGCTAGGGGCACAACCCTTTAAGGTGGCTAGTGGGGATTAATCAATGGGGGTTAATGAATGGGGACTAATGGTCCTAAGGCATCACTGGATGGCAGCATTCTCAGAGCTCTCCTGATGCCTCCCACCTTTCAGGTCCCCTTAAGGCTGCTTCCCCCCTCCCCCACCCCTAGTTGCTGGCCTCTCTGAGCACCCTTATGGCACTCACCATCTTTCCCCGTCATGTGCTCCTTAGCACTCATTGTCTGGGCTGTCCCACATGTCCATCTGTTATCCCCCCACAGCTAGATGACTAGCTCCTTGCGTGCCATTCATTTCCATCTGTCCTTGTAAGACATGAGACTGGAGGGAGAGCTGGTACTCCATAGGCGTTGGTTCCTGGAATTGATCTGCCCTTCGGAGCCAACATCTTCTCTCCAAAGCCCCATGTCACCTTGCTCAACTGGCCCAAAGAATCTATGCCAGGCCCATCTCTCAGCCCCGATTGCCTGGGATGTTGTTGTTTCCAGAACAATCAGATGGATTCAGTCTATCTCCCGAGAGAGCCCTGAGTTCCGGAATGGGGGGTGACATAGTTTTCTTTTGGCAAAAGAGGAGCCGCCCAGCGAGGCAGGCCAAGGCGCCATTGATCTGAGTCCAGTGAAAAGTAGCTTCTCGGGAGCTCTGGATCCTGGCCCGCTTCAAGACAACTTCTTCTTTCAATCCCCTTTCATGTATTTTAACTTCACAAACATGCCAGCTCCCAGCTGCCCCTCAGAGACACTGGCAGGGAGAGTGGCGTGGTGGGAAGGAGCCCACAGCCGGGCACTGATACTGTTGGGTAGGCAGGTTTCATCACACGAGGGGCAGAGGTTATAGGTGTGTAGGTGGGCAGATTCAATGCTGTGGCCCTCATATCAACCCTAAGGTGATAACCCAGCCCTGCGTATTAAAATAGAGAGCCACATTGCCCACTGAAGGAAAATTCACCCTAGGACAGCTTGCATATCCCCCCAATGTACACCCATACACACACACACTCACACACACACACACACACACACACACACACAAATACTTAACCAATTAAGTCCGTCGAGCACTATTTGCAGATGACGGTGTGGAATTGTGCTGGAGTTGTGTCCGGCCTCATTAAATGTCAGGCTTAACAATACGGCACTTGGCAATCAAGGCCGCTCCATGGCTGTTAGTCATTAATCACTGCCTGACAGTCCTGAATTGGAAACGAGGCTCTCTGCTCACACGTGCTCCCAGTACCTAGTTCCCTTCTTGGTAATCAGCCTCAGGGAAGTTTTTTTTTTTTTTTTTTAACCCCTGCCTATGAAGGCCTTTGGTCTGGCAAGGGCCAGAGGGCAAGGGCCAAACTAGGCTTGGCGTGCCTCTTTCCCCTCTCCCCCCACACACAGGCAAAAGAAGTGAGGTCCTGGGGTGGGGGGAGCATACAGGAGAGGTGAGCTTACTGTTCCTGGCCTACTCTTTCATTTTCCTCATAGGCATGTTTTATATAGCCTTCTTTTTCTATTCTGGCCTCATGAGCAGGAAATTTTTTTTTTTCCCTGAAGAGATTCTGAGAGACAGGAGGGAGCTTGGTTTTGTTCTAGAGACTGTTGGAGAACATGTGAAGTGCATCCTTCCCAAGCTGCAGGCATGGAGGACCTGGTTTGCTGCCAGTCAGCTAGGTATTGTTCTAGTGGTCAAGCCGAATTTCAGTGTGCCTTCCAGGTCCCCCTGCAGAATCCAAAGGGCAAGGTCTAGTTTTGTTTTGAGGTCTGTTTTTTTAAAAGCACATTTTTAGTCTTATTTATTTATTATAGATTTAGGGGAAAAAAGCATTTTGTATTCAAGAAGTATCTATGGGCCATTGAGATGGCTCAGTGGTAAAAGGTGCTTGCCACCAAGCCTGAGGACCTGAGTTCAGGACACTGGACTCACATGGTAGAAGGAGAGAACCAAGTCCCACACATTGTCTACAAACCTCTTCAAGGGTGCTGTGTGTGCGTGTGTGTGCGTGTGTGTGTGTGTGTGTGTGTGTGTGTGTGTGTGTGTGCATGCACACCCCCTCACTAAATAAATTTGAAAAAAAAAAACTAAAAAGGAAATATCTGTCCTCTACTCTCAGGGCATTGATTCTGGACCTGCTTTTCTTGAGAACCTGCTTGTGACCTGGCACTGTCTCACTCTCCAATGGTCTTGGTGTCCCTTTGACCTCAGACCCCCCAGTTCTGTTTACCTAGGTGTGATTTCTGTCCTGTTTAGTGGACACGGTGCATCAGCAGGATTGTCCTCCCCCACCCCCATGCTTATAAGCACAGTTCTATTATCTGTTTATTTTGCAGAAGCAGAGTTTCACTACATAATCAGGGAGGGCACTGAACTTGGTATGTATCCCAGTCTGGTCTGAAAGCTCTGCTCTTCCTTCTTCAGCCTGCTGAGGGTTGGAATTACAGACAAGTACCATCCTGTTTGGCTTCTGTGGTGCTTTTATGATCTTTTTCTTTCTCCAAGCAGTGGCTCAAAGGGGGAACATTTTAGCCATTATTATATGTTGGTAGAGGAAGGGAGTCTCTGTTCGTCTTTTTATTCTGTTTCCCCTGTGGGCTTCCAAACCTGCTGCTGGAGTTGTGGCCCTCAGAGTGACCACATGCTTGGTCCGGATAAGGGAGACTGACTAGAGAAAGGAATCCTGGAATAACCAATGGCTGGGTCCTGGTGGCACCGTATGTTGGTTCTCTCCCCTTTCATCGGCGCTGCTCCTGTCTCCTTTTTGTTCCATCCCTAGGGCTCCTCCCGTGTCTACTTAATGACTCAGTTCAAAGACACCGACAAATGTTTATCCCTGCGGTGATTTCAACTAATGGGACTCAGAAAGCACTTATCGATTACCTACCAGGTGCTGGGCACCGTCCTAGGCGGAGGGGATGTGAAGATGAATAGAATACCTCTAAGCTGTTTCTGGTCCATTTCAGGAAGACGAGAGGGATGTACATGAAGATTACAGAGAAGATAAAGAGGAGATGAGAATATTTTTTAGCCCCCTCCTCCCCACCTCCAAAGTCATAAGGGCTCTGGGAAGAACTGACAGCTCTGAGAGGCATGGGAGTCTTAGAAAAAGACCCAAGTCCCTGAAGAGCTTCATGTACAGGAAGCATCTACTTGTCCCATCGGCTCCTGTGAAGGATTCTGGTAGGGAATGTAGCTCATTGGGGAACATGAGGATATCTATGGTCAAGTAAAGGTTTGGCCTTAGTAGACAAAGGGGGCGCCGTGGAGTCCCGCTCAGTAGTTAGGCTGTGGAACTTCTCTCTAAAGCTCTTGTATGAAAGGTTTGGGCTCCATCTTGGTAATACTAGGAACTGGTGTAACCTTAAGTGGTGGTGGGGGGGGGGGCAGTGACGGGTTTAAGGGCATTGCAAACATAACTCTTTTTTATCTCCTGATCATGAATTGAATGCTTTTCTTTACGCCAAGTCCCTCCATGGTATGCTGCTTTGCCACAGGCTCCAAAGGGACACGGTGCATGTTAGGCATTGAAACTGTGAGCTAAAATGAACCTTTTGTTTTTGGTTGGTTGTTTCTCTTTTGAGATAAAGTCTTACTCTATAGCCAAGGCCATCTACAACTTACTATGCTTGATGGCCTCAACTGGCAGTGACCTTTCTGCCTCAGCCTCATGAACACCTCAGTTACAGATACAAGCCACCAAAAACTGCTTAACATTTCTTTTCGAATTCTTTAAAAAAAATGTACTTATTTTATTTCGTGTGTAGAAGTCTTTTGCCTGCCATGTGTGTACCTGGTGCCTGTGGAGGCCAGAGGGAGGTGTCGGATCCCCTGGGACTGGAGTTCCAGATGGTTGTGAGTCAGCGTGCGGGTGCTGGGAACTAAACCTGGGTCCTCTGCAATTGCTGCAAATTCCCTTAATTCCAGAGCCATCTCTTGAGCCTTAAGACTGATGTTAAAAAAATTGATGGAAAAACCAACTTACTATAGACCCTAAGAGTTTTCCAAAAGTACATATCTTCTATAATTCCTTAAAAAAGTATCTTTGGGAAGAGAGAAGACTAACTTCTCTTTAAGCCGCACACTTCTGGCAAAGGTCTTGTAATGGTTCTGTTTTGATGGCAGGGTTTCCTTTTGACTTTTGCCTTCCTCTAGCTTTCACTGTACAGTTAGCTCCAGGAGCGAGAGGCTGCCTAGTGCCTCCCTGTGGGTCCTACAACATGCTGAGAGACAGCATCTGTATAGTCTCAGTCACCCGCCTAGGTGCAAAGGTCCTGCCTTGCCCAGGCTATTGTGGTCAGCACCCCCCACCCCTGTGTTCCTAGACGTCCTTTGTCTTCCAAGCTCAGTGTTCTGGTGGTTCTGTCAAGGCTTGGATGGGTTTCTAAGTTTTTGTCTTCCATGATGTTTTGGCTGAAGAGGACAGCACTCCCAGGAACAAAGGAAGTTAGCTGATAGTCACTCATGACTTACTCCAGTCCAACACATTTTGTACCTGGATAACCCCCATCTAGCCACTGGATCTTAGTTTCAGGATCATGCTCCAGTGAGGCCTTCTTGGACCTTGGAGCTAAATGATGATTCCTCATCACGCCCCAAGTATGCCCTACACAACACTCCACTGTTTGCTTAACACTACCCTGCAATTCACAATTGTATGCTGGTGTGTGTGTGTGTGTGTGTGTGTGTGTGTGTGTGTCACCTGTCAGCTGCATGAAGGGGGAATCTGTAGGCTTATTTAACTGCATGCTTTGACTGACTGTTGTCTCCCCAGAGCCTGGTAATGAAATAGGTGTCTCAGGTTCAAGTGTGGATTGGGGGTAATCTCAAATCTGGCTAGTTACTCAGTGGTCTGGGGGTATTCTGGAATTTCTTTCTCTCTTCTCAGAGGAAGGGAAGGGGGGAAAGAAGGGGAGATCTTCTGGTTATAGAGACCCAGTTTCTTCCCTGGACCTCAAACCTAGTTTGAAAGAGAAATCTATGAGTGCTTTAAAGAAATGACTCTACAGAATGATTTTTAGTGGTAAACTCAGTCAGTCATGAGGCTGGTCCCTGAACAACACAGCTAGGGGCTGCCTCAGAGGGAAAAGAAGCCACAAGCGTGTGGTGATGCAGACCTGTATTCCTAGCACTTGGGAAACAGGAGAATTCTAGATTTGAGGTAACCCTGGCCAAATAAGGGGATCATGTCCAAAAACAAAACAAAACAAAACAAAACAAAACAAAACAAAACAAAACAAAACCAAAAACCAAACCAAATCAACCAGCTAACCAACCAACCAACCAACCAACCAACCAACCAACCAACCAACCAACCAA
>JANHMN010000015.1:18553418-18600322 GCA_030674055.1 Rhabdomys pumilio | reverse complement strand
CAACCAACCAACCAACCAACCAACCAACCAACCAACCAACCAACCAAAACAGGAGGCTAGCAAGAAAGGGCAAGTCAAATTTCTAACCCCAGCCACCCATAGCCTGCTTGTTCCTGAAGCGTTCTGAGTTTGAAAATCCCCAAAGAACATCTAGGCACTGCTAGGTAACAGGATTGGGGGTGAGGGGACTGGAGAAGGAAGAAGGGATTGAAGGAGGGAGAGAAGAAGGGAGGGAAGAAGGGGAAGAGGGAGAGAGACAACCTTGCAGTTTACAGGGTTGGGTGGGGAGGGCAGGGCTTGAAGGACACAGGTTCATGGAAGCTTACACTGATCCTGGCTCTTTAGCTACCTGGGTCAGAAGGGTTTTCTGCACTATGGTGGTCCCTGGCTTAGCTGGCAGTGCCCTGGGGGCATTAGAAGCGGTGTGGGAAGCACTTTAATCATTCCCATGGACTTGGTGATAGAGCAGTCTTGAGACCAAGATGCTAAACCTGCCCTCCACAGGTGCCTTCCTGACTCAAGTGGCAGTAGCTGTCCCATTTGAGAAACCCCCAAAGATAAGCAAAACAAACAAAAAATTCGATATTTTATCTTTTGGGGCCTTTTGTCCCCTGAGATCCTTGAGGGGAAAGCAGAAAGGCCCACCCTACCCATGTGGAGCACAGAATACACACGAGGAGTCCATGGGTCACAAGTCCTCCACAGTCCCTGCCCAGCTGTCCCTTAGCCACCCCCACTCCTCAAAAGATGTTCAGGAGGCTCTGCTCCTTCACATTGGCCCCTCAGCTGTGAGGCTAACTTCTTCCATGTGTGGGGGAGGCTCTCAGTAGACCGTGAGGAGGATGGCAGAGACCTTGGCTGCTGGAAGACACGAGAGTTGGTGGCACTCTGAAGGCTGATGGGAAGGGACTTTTGGGGGTAATGTCTGCAGGGAAACACTGGGGGAGTCCAAGGCAACATGTTCTGGCCTGTTGGGAGGACGGCTGTTGGCACCCGGAGAAATCCGTCCAGTGAAGCCAACCCTCATTAATCATCCGGGCGGCGGAACTGCCAGCTCCTTTCAAGACCTTTCAAGAAGGGTTTTCACCCAAAATAGAGTTGAAAATGTGCTGGGCCCTACTCAGAATCTCATCAGTCTGGGCATTATGGGAAGTGTCAGGCAGGCTGTGACAGACAAGGCCCACTCTGTTCAAGGGGTCCTGACTCCCACAGCCTGTCATATCAAGCGCCTGATCAAATTTGACAGCTTCATTTGTACCTACAGAATAGATAAAAGGGGCTGTTCATTGAAACAAATGGAGGGGAAGGGGGGGGAGGCGAGGGTGAGAGGGAGCATGCATGTGAGTGTGTCTCGGGGGAGGAATGGCTCTGGGGGAGGGGCACAAGGGGGACAGTTGCAGTGAGGTACAAGGGTGCAAAGAAATATGCTAAGAACTCCCCAATAGTCGGGAGGGGAGAAACTGAGTCAGGGATGGGGAGCAGGTGACTACTGGGGATATGTGGGTCAAAATCCCATCTTGTGGGTGTGGCTATGGAAAGGCTTCTGAGAACCCACTGTGTTCTGGATCCTGATGCTCTAACATAGCCAGGGAGGTGGTCCCCGTGAGGATGAGAGTCCAGGGTGGACAGCTGGGACTTTGAAAGTTGGCTGAGCAAGTGTGGCACTCATTTCAAATCCGAAGCCCAAAGCGATGGTTTCCCTTCCCTTCTGCTGAAGCAACCTGGTCAGACTACTTCCCTATCCTGAGCCTCTGGCCCTCTCTTGTCCACCTGCTGGGTGGCTGCACCTCCTTAGGTGGCCCAGAAACAAAATCAACTGCTGGCTTTAGGTGGCCTCCTGCTCTGTATACAAGCTAGTCAATCAGAGTATCCAGGCCGGGCATCTCCTGTATACACACACAGTCCTGTTTGGGTCTTGCTCAGGCTATCTGTTCTCGGGGGGTGTCTAGGGGTGTTCTGAAGGTCTTGAACTTTTGGGGGTTTGCCATTATCATTTGCATTATTAATGTGTGTTTATGTTGTTCTTCCTACTGGATCATAGGCACTTTGGTGCACAGAGCGTGTCCAATAGTATTTAACACATACTGTAAGTTCTCCAGGAATGAGACAAAAACAAAAACATTTTTTTGAGACAGAATTTTATACTAAGGTGCCCAGGCAGGCCTTGAACTTGGGATCTTCAGGCCTCAGCTTCTTGAAGACTGGGCTTTAGTGTATTGGACACTGGGCTCCAGGAGTCTTTTGTAGCTGGTGATTAGCATGACACAAGTCTACATTTGGTGTCAGACTTCAGGAGGGCAACCTGTGACCAGGGGCCTGAGGGCTCCGTTTGGACCTTGGTCTTCAGAGGGCAGGGTCAGAGGTAATCATGGCTTCCCTTGATGCTTCCCCATGGGGCAGCTTTGTGGATGCAGCCCACACTGGCTCTCATAGGTAGCTATGAGACCCACTCGCTTGCTTGCTCGCTGCCTTGACTGATGTAGGCTCTACCAGTGGTAGCTAGCCTTAGAAACACAGGCATTGTAATTATAGGACTTGGTAGGGATCTCCTTGTGATTTTAGGCAAAGTGTGTCAAGACTTACTTTTTTAAAACATATTTTATTTATTTAATATAGATGACAAGTACGCTGTAGCTGTCTTCAGACACACCAGAAGAGAGAACCAGATCTCATTACAGATGGTCGTGAGCTACCATGTAGCTGCTGGGAATTGAACTCAGGACCTCTGGAAGAACAAGCAGTGCCTTTAACCGCTGAGCCATCTCTCCAGCCCCCGTGTCAAGCCTTACTGAAGGCAATTGTTGATGAAACCGCCTGTGCTGAGTGCTAACTCAGTGCCTGATACAAAGTAAGCCTTCAGTTAATGTTACAGGAGAGAGAAGGGCTCAGGTCTGGAGCCAGCGATCCATTCGATTTCATTTGAACTTTGAGCACATTCTATTGACAGCACCTGTTGGTGACCATTGATGGCAGTGACCACCAATCATTATCACTTTGGGTCAACCTTTAGCTTCCTGGAAATTGCACTGTGAGGCCATTGTTGTCACCAAAAACATCAGAGGTCCCTAGCTCTTTTGTTGGGGAGGTTCACTTATAAGCCGCAGAAAGTGCTCACATCTGTGGCTCTTTGTAAGGCGGAAGCCTCAGCTCTGTGGAGGGTGCGAGTCTTGATCTTCGTGTAGCTCTGAGCCTTCTGCTTTGCCCTTGGCGTTGCCAGCCTTGGCTGCCAGAGCATTCCATCCCTGGGTTGGGGGGAGTTTCCTTACTTTCCTTCTCTCCACCCCCCCCCCACACTTCCCTTCTATATTTGAAACAGTATCTCACTCTGGGATGTCATGGAACTCATGTTATGTAGCCCAGGCTGGCCTCAAACTCATAGCCATTCTGGTTCTAAGTTCTTGGCATTGGCATCACACACCCACACTATCAGATTCTCACCTCCCTATGGCGTCAGCATCAAGTTTGTCCAGGGAAACAGGACTCAGTGGGACTGGAAAGCCTTTGTGTGGTGAGATCTGAGGGAGCAGGTGGAGGTGAGCTTAGATGGACTTCTCCTGTATCCATGGTCTATAACCTTTAGCCGCTTCGGGATACCCTCATCTCTTCGCTGACCTAGTTTTCTCTATGGACAGTGGGCTTGAGGATGGCAGGATGGCCGGCACCAGTTCACCTGGCTGTCTCCCCGCAGACATCCACTCTGTGCACTGCATGTCTTCAAGGGTAATGTCTTCAAATCATCCTTGTTGTTAGAGGCAAGGATCCCGTGAGAAGAGGCAACGGGGTCATCTTTGGCTTGAAGAACGTGACAATGCATTCACGATCCTCTGCTGGTGTCCCTGTCAGTCAATGGGTCTGATATTTGGATAGCATAGTGTGATGTGTTCTCATGTGTTGGCATGATGTGATTGAGCTACAGTCCTGTTAGGCAATCACATGCCTCTGTGAAACACTTTCAAAAATGTGGTAAGAATTCCTGACAAATGGACTTTAGGTTGATCAAAAGGGAGATGACCTGGGGAGGGCCAGGCCTAATTGGGAGAGCATTTTTGAGAGAGGTTTTAGGCCATCCCTCAAGTCATGGCTCATGCCAGCAGACTTTCAGAGTGTTTGTGATCCCCCCTTCCTGCTCGCTGCCCCACAGACTCCCCGTCTGCTCAGCTAGCCACTACAATTGCATAAGCCGATGACTCGGAAGAAGTGTCTTACCACTGCCGTCTGGTTGAATTGTGATTGATGGAATCCCTGTCGGTCCATATTGCATATAGAACTTGAGTGGGGAAGGAAGATCTTCCTTAAGGCACTGGGATTTGGGTGTTAATTTGTTGTCACCACAGATTCTAGTCAACACTGGCTATCACAACAGCATTGATGGATCTCTTAGTACATCATGCATTCTCTAGAATGTGTCTCCACACCATATTCATCAATAAATTTCTTGAAATAATCATATATATAATGCATATTATTAAATCCTAGGCCAGATTATCGGACCGGTACCTCTTGGCGTCCAGGTAGATTGGTTCCAGGGCCTGCCTCAGGTACCCAAATCCACGGATGCTCAAGACGTTTTATAAAAAATGGCGTAGGATTTGCCTATTACCTAGGTCCACTTCCAGTCAAACCACTTGCAGGTTACTCATCATACTCAATAGAATGTAATGCCGTATGAGTAGTTGATACATTGTACTCTTGAAGAGACGCTGGGGAGATGCAAATCGTATCATTATCTATGTTCAATATCTATGCAGCTCTTTTAAATAATATTTTGGAAGAGGAGTCTGCCTCAGAGGTAGAGAGCTTACTTAACACTGCTTAGCATGTGTGGCCCCCTGGGTTTGATCCCAGTTGGTTTTACTTGGTATGTGGTGGTCACTTTCAGTGTTTACTGACTGAGTCAAACCTCCTGCCCTGACCAGCATTGTGGTCTAAGATGCTTCTAATACACACACACACAACTCTCAAACAGGAAATGGTTTTGTTGTTGTTGTTGTTGTTTTTGACAGACAAGCAACCTACAGATCATCAAATTTGGAGATCTCCAAGACAGAAAGTCTGGAGCTAAGTGCAAGTTGTCTTAAAGTCGGGAGAACAGCGAGATCCTGGTGGTATAGCTTTTTTGTTTGATTTTACTGGAGACGGGGGTCTCTGAGGCTGGAAGCACATTGCTGAATCTGGCACAGTCTTACTGTTTCAGTACACTAAGTACTTGATACACTACAGGTGGATCTTTCTGTACTCAGCTAACCAGAGCCCTTTAACTATGAGATCTTGGGCAATTAACCTCTTTAAATCTCAGCTCTATCATCAAGGGGAAACAGTCATTTGCCATAAGAATTAAGTAGCTGGGACCCGATACACACACACACACACACATACACACACATACACACACACACACACACACACACACACACACACAGCTGAGATGCAGAGTGCTTACTTAGTATGTGTCAGGCCCCGGGTTTCAGCCTGTGTACACAAAACCAGGAGGAACCGAGTGCTATGCATATCTTATTATACGAAACTGTTACGATGGACAGTGATGGACAGTGATGCTTCTTGATCTATGATGAACACAGAGTGAAGCTTCTTGATCTCCCCAGACAGGTCTGATCTACAGCTCCACATGCATGAAGTCACTGGGGAAGCAGAGCCATGCCATTTCCTGTAATGACTGAGTACAAACTTGTATATAGCACACATGCACACACATATGCTCACATATCCACACACCCAGGAGAGCAAACAGGATGTGGAGGGACGTGCAATAATACTTTCTAACTGCTGTTTCTATTCTTAAATCTGGCTCTGATTTAAGCTTCACGATGACTTCATGTTATGTTCTGAACCACGCAGAAATACCCACTGCCCACTCAGAGCCAAGGTCCACAGTGTGGTTTGATGTTTATCTGCTTCTCGTTTCTTCTCTAGCCCCACTCTCTGAAAACAATTGGCTGTAGGCTATGAATTGAATTCTGTTTGAAGCCCTTGGTTTAACCTCAGGATTTTTCAAATTACTTAAAATAATTTCTACCTCACCTGAACCATCTGTGCAGTTACTGAAGTACACACATCAGCCTATACTGAACATTTCATTAAAATACTATACTAGCCAGGCGGTGGTGGCGCACGCCTTTAATCCCAGCACTTGGGAGGCAGAGGCAGGTGGATTTCTGAGTTCGAGGCCAGCCAGGTCTACAGAGTGAGTTCCAGGCCAGCCAGGGCTACACGGAGAAACCCCGTCTCAAAAAAAAAAAAAAAAAAAACTTAAAAAAAAAAAAACTATACTATACTGAGAATTTTATTAAAAATAAAACACAGTAGCAATTCACTTTAAAGGGCCCAGATTTGGGGGTGAAGAATCCCACACTACAGGAATTTTTCACGTTTCTCTCTCTCTCTCTCTCTCTTTCTTTCTTTCTTTTCTTTACTTTTTTTTTTTTTTTTTTGTTTTTCGAGACAGGGTTTCTCTGTGTAGCCCTGGTTGTCCTGGAACTCACTCTGTAGACCAGGCTGGCCTCGAACTCAGAAATCTGCCTGCCTCTGCCTCCCAAGTGCTGGGATTAAAGGCGTGCACCATCACTGTCCGGCTTCATGTGTATTTCTTTCCTCTGACTGTTGGTGGATTGAGGCCACATTGGCTGTTCTGGTAGGGAATTTGTTCTGATGGAGCCCAGGGCTTCATGTATACTGGGCACATTCTATCACTAAGCTACGTTGTCATGTCTGATAGGAACTTCAGAATTATACTTCATGGGGTTCAGTGACAGCATTCTAACCAGTTATAGCCATCATGATGCTCTATTCTTTAAATAGTTCACAAATCCATAGGCGCTGTGTATGGTGATATGTGTTTGTAGTGTCAGCTACTCTGGGGGCTGAGGCAGGAGGAGGTCTAGGCTAGCCTGGACATCATAGCAAGACCCTGTCTTAACGCTATAGAGTATTTCAGTTAGAAAGAGATACTTATATAGTTTAACAATTTCATCTTGGAGATTAAAAACATATAGACCCATTAGAGGCCAGAAGCAGTTGGGTTTTATTTAGTATAATTAATTATTTTGAAGTAAGCTGCTCTGGAGCTTGTTGGATACTCCAGGGTGACCTTAAACCCAAGGTCCTTTTGCCTCTGTCTCCAAAGTGCTGGGATTGCAGATGTGTACTCCCAGATAGAAATTACAATTTTAAAATAAAAAATGATCTGTTTATTTTATGTGTATTGGTTCTTTGCCTACATGTGCATAGGTGCTATCTATGCATCTGGTGCTCATGGAGGCCGGAAGGATATGTTGGATCCCATGGAACCAGAGTCAACTGGTTACTGTGAACCAGCACAATCCTTAGTCTTCCAGAAGAGCAATCAAGCAATCAAGTCTCTCTAGACTCCCATCACTCTAATATTTTTCTAAAAAAAAAGATATATATATATATACACTGTTGCTGTCTTCAGACAAACCAGAAGAGGGCATCAGATCCTATTACAGATGGTTGTGAGCCACCATGTTGGGAATTGAACTCAGGACCTCTGGAAGATCAGTCAGTGCTCTTAACTGCTGAGCCATCTCTCCAGCCCTATTTTTTTTTTTAAATTTAGTGTGCAAAATGATGGATTTTGTTATGTGGTTAGGCTTAGAAGAAGAACAACAACCAAGTTCCCTGACACCCAGCTCGATGTCCACTCTGCTAGCTGCCTGACGACGAGATAGGCTGGGCATTCCATAATAGTCTCCAAGTTCACTGAAGCATACTGACCCCACTGGTCTCCATTCTGAGGTTTATAGAGTGCAGTCACTCTCTTTCCTTCTGTCAGTGTATTTTGTCTTAAGAAAAACAATGTACCTAGTTCATCAGCAACTCAAAATCCGGTGGCAGCTTTTCCTGTTCCTGAAGTGTTGTTATTAATGCCCGTGGTGTGCCCTGACCCTGGGAAAGCTTGGGAAGAGTCTTCACTCAAGAAGACGTACATACTCTTCCACCTCTGGATTGCTGTGTGGAATGTGCAAGCGCAAGCTGACCAGCAAAGAGTGGGTAGGCGCTTGGGTGGTAAATCAGATGTTTTTTTTCCCCCCTTGAGATAGGGCTGGCTTAGGGTTTCTATTGCTGTGGAGAGACACCATGACCATGGCAAGTCTTATAAAAGAAAATATTTAATTGGAGCTGACTTACAGTTCAGGGGTTTAGTCTGTTGTCATCATGACTGGAAGCATGACGGTATGCAGATAGACATGGTGTTGGAGAGGTAGCTGAGAGCTCTGTATATGAACCAGCCAACAGGCAGCAGGCACAAAGTGCCACACTGGGCCTGGCTTGACCATCTGAAACCTTAAAGCCCACTCCCCAGATTCATTGCCTTCAAAAAGCCACGCCTACTCCAGGAAGACCACACCTCCTAATAATGCCCCTCCTTATGGGTCTATGGGGGGCATCTTTATTTAAACAACCATAAGGACCTTATTCTGTAGCTAGCCCAGGATATTTTTCTGCCTTGGCCTTTAAAGTGCTGGGATTACCATTACACACCATCAGTCCTATAGCTTACACCACTGGCTAAAATCAGTTTCTTATAAAAAATTGTCCATATTTTTACTTAATTTTTACTTATGTCTGTGTTTGGACGAGTGAATGTCACAGTGTGTAAGTACCCATAGAGGCCAGAAGAGGGAGCCAGATCCCTTGGAAGCAGAGTTACAGGCGGTTGTGAACCAAACCCTGGTCTTCTGGAGGGGCAGCAAGTACTCTTAACCACTGAGCGATCTCTCCAGCCCTGAAGCCTGTTTCTTGATTTGCTCTGGCAGTGGAAATTACTTACCTAGGGCAGTGGTTCTCAACCTTCCTCGTGCTGTCACCCTTTAATACAGTTTCTCATGCTGTGCCAACCCCCAACCGTAAAATTAATCCATTGCTACTTAATAACTGTAATCGGCTACTGTTATGAATCATAACATAAATATCTGATATGCAGGAGATCTGATACGTGACCCTTGTAAAAGGGTTGCTCCACAGATCGAGAAACACGTCTCTTAGGGCTCAACCCCATTCCTCTCACCACTATAGAAAGCCTCAACCAACCTGCAGCCTTCAGAAGAGGGTGGGAGCCCCAGATCTCATCACCACTCCTCCGATGGCTCCATCCCCTCCTACAGAGTAACTATTATTAGCACAGCAGCACCTTACTGTGTCTCTCCATGTCTGTCTGTCCTCAGGGCAGAACACGGTGCTGGGTCAGATAGGCAGAGCTGCCGTTTAAGTACCTTCCTAGAGCATTCTCTGTCTCGTGGGCAAGAGGTTTCCAGAGTTGCCTTTGGTGTCTACATGGTATCTTGCATGGTATCCTGCATTGTGCAGGGCACGGCTAAAATCTGTTAACCATTTTCTGGGATCATTAATCACCACCTGCAAGTGAGACTTTTCAAGCTAACATCTTTGGCTGTTACAGACCCTATTTATCAAAGCAGGAAAGGCACGGATATAGAAATGGAAGTCTATACAGCTTTGGTGGCCCCCTCTTCTCTCTTTAAAAGTTGACCCCAATTGTTGGCATCTATCTATGCACTGCATACCCACCCCTTGCTGGACTACAGGGGTTTGGTGACATCTGGTTTTTTTATTTTTTTAAATTTTTTTTACTTCTTCCTGGCCTCCTCAGTTCCCTCTCTTGATTTTTTTCTCTGCTGGTGCCCTTTCCTGTCCTCTGACCCAGTGACTGACAGCTGGATTCTGGCCGTTGGAAGAGAAATGTGGGCAGGCTGAGGGTTACTATAGGGCAGGCTTTGTCCAGGGGTCCTGGTGCATCTCCACTGACCTTGGAGTGAAATGACTGGGGAAGACCAAGGGGAGAGCCGTTTCCTTCCCTCTTTGGTTGCAGGTTTTAATGTCTTCTTTGTTGGCCTGCATCCCTGGAGGCTGCACTGAAGAGAGAGGCTTTAGGCTGTCTCCTCCCTCCTGGACAAAATGGTGCATGCTTTTCCTGTTTAAACAGGGCACAGTTGTGAAGTGCCCTGACTTCGCACACACCAAGGCCCGGCAACGGCTGCAATAAATCAATAGGAAAATACAAGCTGCCAGTTAGACTAAACAAGCGCGTTTGCAAAGACGGCTAGCCCTCATTAATCACTCTGACAGTCCTAAAAACACATTTCCCCTTTAATGACTGTATTTGGATAATCAGTGCTTTTTCCTCCTCACTCAGAGTTTGAGTAACAGACAGCTGGTGTTATTACAGCCATCGGAGACGGAGTGCTGGGATTAGGGTCGACCAAGAGCCATCCGCTGGAGGTCTCGACAAAATGCAAGCTAGTCGACTACAAAGCTGTTGTTGGGCCATAATGAGGGGGCGCTTTGTACTGCCATGGACAGCTCAGGGGAGCCATGTGCAAGCTGCCCTCCCAAACCTACACACCCACCTGCGTTATGTGAATGGAAACCCTCATGTTGGTTTTTATGTGCTCTGGCCTTGGGACCCTGTGGAGGAGGGAGGGGACACTCTGGGAGGAGGGGAGAGATGAGTAAATGTGATCTGAGCTTTGTTTCCTTCAGGTGACTTTGGCTTTGAGGAGAAAGTTTGAAAATCTAGCACATTCCTCTTTATAAATGATGTAACACATTAATGCACAGCACATTATGAAAATGGTAATTCAAGCCCATAGTGCTCCAAATTAAACCATACATTATCGGATACACTCGACCATCTATTCTGTAAAAAGACAGGATGAATGAAATCGAATCAAACAGAAAGCTGGAGTGCCACTTCCCCTACGGAATGATTAATAAAGCGCAGGCTTCGGGATTATTGCAAGACGGATTCTACCCGACCCCGACATGCATCAGAAGGGAGTTAGCTCAGATACAAACACAGTAGAGTAGGAAGGGCTGGGCAAGGCGACTGGAGCTGTCTACGAATGGTGAATGGTAGATTTCATAGAAGACAGGGTATGGTTGTGGTAGGTAAAACACATTCAACTCTGTTTGAGTAAGCCTGTATCTGGGGACAAGCCTTTCCCTCTCCTTCTCCTTCTCTTCTCCTCTCTGCTGTCTGCAGGGCCACAAAAATAACCCGGCAAGAAGTGTGAAACTAGAACCGTGAGCCAGGAACATCCAGTGTCTCAGGTTCTGGCTTTGTGTTTTTCACCCTGCTGTCCTGGGAACACAGGTCCCATTTCTGGAGCCTGGGGAGATTAGGGGAAAGAGGAGGAGGAGATATTTGGAGAAAAGGAGGTAGAGAAATACAAGGTGGGAGTTGCCGGATAATATCAAATACACAAATAGGCAGCTGTTGGAGGCCAGAATTCCTGTCTATTAAAATGGCAACTAACGGGAATCAAGCGATTGAAAGTAATAAAGTAACAAACTCTCCTCCAGTTAATTACAATAGGCAATTTCTTAGGAAAGTTTTCAGTTTATGAGTGGGGGAAGTTGTCTGGTTACTATGGTGTTTTGGGGCAGGTTAGTTCAACTAGGCTGAGCTAACCCTTCCTAGTCCCAAGTGCCGTCATTTTTCAGTATTGTTTTTTCTTTCTCTCACACCAAAGGTGTAGGCAGAACAGCAGCTAGCAAAGCGTTCTCCCAGTATAGAGAGGATTTATTAGACATGGGAGATAAGAATCTTTTTCATCTTCCTTCCTAACCAGAGAAGTCTCTGTGTTCCCAGGGAGGAAGAGTTATCCACCACAAAGCAGAAAGAAAAACGTTTAGGAGCCTTTTCCGTTAGTTTTAGCAGACTTTGGAAAAGAAACATACAGAAAAAAAGTAAGGAATTGGGTGGAAAGGAAGGTGAGAAAGAGACAATAAATAGCAAAGGAAATGAAAGAGAGAGAGAGAGAGAGAGAGAGAGAGAGAGAGAGAGAGAGAGAAACACTACATTATCATTATTTCAGGTGTGCAGGAGAGTAGACCTCTGAATGATGCTGACTCCCAATGGCCACCTGGGGCTGGTCTCAGGGTGACTCTCGCTGCTGCCCTGGACTCATGTCCCGGAGTCCAGGGATGCTAGCAGCCCAGGCTACTTTCTCTGGGACATTGAGTGTCCAGCACCGATATGGGGTAAAACTAAGAACAACAACAAAACAACTTGATAGTCTCTTAACTGACAGAAGAATTTTGTCTAGATACAAAGATCTGGAGACACATAAATGTGCGCTCTTTGCACTGCAGAGTCCAGAGTGGCGTGGCCTTCCATGGAGCCTCAACCCAAGGGCTAAGTTTGTAAACACTTGATATACATCTAGGTAGAGAATGCACCCCATACACCATCTTGTGCCGTGGACTCTTGCCTAGCAAGCTTCAGAAGCTGGAAGACTGTAGGGTACAAACGACCTGTTAAGTAGTTTACCCTCCCAAAGAGGGCAAAGCGTCGCAGCACCAACAGATTCAAAACCCAGTAGCACCCATGCAATGCACCCAGGCAGTGTGTGCGCACGCAGTATGGTGGAACTGGCGGCCCAGGGTCTGCTGCACCGTTGCTATGGCTGCCCCCTAGTGTAGAGGAGCCAGTGCACTAGGCAGTTGGTGACTGGGGACCTGGGTATTCCACGCAGCAGGCAAGTATTGGGCCAACACCCTACTAAACAGCACCTGTTTCCCACTGCGAAAGGACACAGGTGAATCGAGCAAAATCAGGTAGGAAACCAGGTCTCAGAATCTGGCTTCCCGATGTCAGAACGGCTTCAGGGTTATGTATCATCGCTGAGAATTCTCAGCAAAACCAAACCGGTTCCGAGTTTTCAGAGGCGCAGAGGACCTAGGTCGGTAACACAGAGTTGGAAGAAGAGCCTCCAAGCCTCACGAAACTGCCCACTGAACAAGTGTTTACCTTCTGATAGTGTAAAGAGTCACCGCTACTCAGGGGTACCAAGTACACTTCCTCAATCTTGGGGACTTGCAAAAGGTGGCCGTCTAGAACAGTTGAGGCCTCTGAGCCCGTAGCCCTCCGTATTGCCACTAGATGGCGCCAGAGGCACGTCTCTGCTCACCCTTCAGCCGAGCTTGGGATAAGGCTTCAGGAGTCAGCTTTAGCCCCTTCCTGGTTCCCTTTTCTCATCCTGTAGCCCTTGAATTCCCGCCCAGAGGAAGAGCCACTTTCACATGCGCCCTCGCTCCACTTTGCCCCCAGGAAATGCCAAGGCCTTTGAAGTATCCCTGGGAGCCAAACAATTAAATTGGAGGATGGGGTGGGGTGTAAAGATGGTTTTACGTAATTTATAATACATCGGTCTAAGTCTCCTCCTAGAGGAAAGGTTAACCGCAATCTCAGAAGGAAATCCTAAAGCTTTTAAAGGAGGGGGGAACCCTCGACAAAACAAGGGTATCTGCTTAGGTGTCTGGAAGTGGGACCATGGGTGAAGCAAGAGAGAAACACACCACGGTGTGAATATAGCCAAGTATTCCATTTATTAACAAAATAGTCTTAGCAAGGGAGAGCTCTGTTCACCCCACAAGAGGCCCCGCAGCCGAGGCCCCGCAGCCCCGGCGCTGCTGCGTAAGACCGGGAGGGAGGGAAGGTGTTGGGGAGAAGACTTGTGTTAAGTCTTTAATCCTAGCCACCGCAGGAACCCAGGGAAACCCAGGGCCAGCTTTGGCGATTGCTGGCTCAGGTATGGGACATGGCGAAGGGAGTGCTGTGATCCTAGGGCTCCCTGAGTCCCCAGCCTGCCCCCAACAGAGCTACTAATGTTGTCTGGTCTGCTGACTTGAGGACTAGTCTGCTTTGGAGGGATCCATCAAGGATCCCCGACCCCGCCCCTATCGCCAGGGGAGGGGGCGGGTCACAGTCCCAACTAGGGAGAGGAAAAAAACATAGTAACGATAAGGTACTTCACAAAATATAAAGAGCAATTTCGTGCCAGCGGGGCCTTCTAAAGACATTTAATTGGACGTGTCAGGTGCCTGTCAGCCGCAATCTGACTGCACAGCAAGGTGTGGGTCCCTGAGGGGCCAGGAAGGTAGAAGACATGGCAGGCTCAGTTGGCGGCCATTGGGCCACCGCTGGTGGCACTGGGACTTCAGGAGCTGAGCACCCTGGAGGGTCAAGGCTATGATTTGATTTGAGGGCTCAGGGCCTAGAACCAAGTGCTCATGTGGGAAGAGGGGAGCTGCTGTGTACAAACACATAGCGCAACAGAATTCTGGTTCTCCAGAGCTCAAGACCTCGAGCCACCAAGGTTGTCCCCCTTGAACCCCCCAAATTGTTACTTTTTTTTTTTTTTACAAAGAAAAAAAAAATTAAAACCTCACATGGAAGGAAACAAGATGGGGTGTTAGAAAAAAGGGAAGTAACGCAGTTTTAACAGTTAAGACTCATGCAAGAGACTTCCCAAGATGGAGAAACATAAAGTGTAGAACTCTCCCTTCCATTCCTTAATACCAAATCAGTCAAAACCAAACAACCCAGAAACCTTAAAACATATACCTAAGAAGAAAATAAAAAAGAAGGGAGAGGGGTGGGGGGAATCATGGAGTTACCTGGGTGGTTAATATTATTATTTGGGTGGGGGGAGACAGACTTTTTGCATACCATTGACTCATGTGGTCATTAATGCACTTATATTCCCAGCTTGTAAGCTAACCTTATAGTAAATAAATACACAGTCCGGTGGGGGAGGGGCTGGGCTGGATCCTGGTAGGGGTGGTAAGCGGTAGTGGAGGTTGCAGCGTCGAAGGCAGTGGGACAAGAGAGAAAGGGGTGGGTGGGGACGGGCTGGGAGGGGCCAGAGCTGTGGTTACTGGTATCCAAGCGCCGAGGCGGAGGCTAGTCTCTGTCCATACAGTGCATATGGCGAGTAGTAGGGTCCGGCTGTGGGAAGGGACGGCACTGCCAGGCCCCCAGCTGTAGATAAGTGGCTCTTGCCATAGGGGTGGTATCGGCTTAGCCCCAAAGTGTGTGGACTCCGCAATGACAGCGACCCGGGGCTGCCTGGGGCAGCGGGCGGGGGAAGATGCAGATGACAAGAGGCTGCGGCTGCAGCTGCGGCCGCAGCACTGCCCAAGCTCGAGGCCCCGGGGTAGGCGGCCAGAAGTTTCTCTGCGCCCGGCAGGGCTGTGTGAGTCCGTAGATGACTGAGCAGCTCCTCGGAAGTGGCAAATCGCTTGTCGCAGGGCCCGCTGGCCGCCACCCAATTGCAGCTGTGTGGCAGCGGTTCGTTCTGCAGCATGAAGCCATAGGTGTAGAGAGGGTGGCCCGGGAGCGCGGCCTGGGCGGCGCTGGAGGAGAGCGCCGCAGGTTGCAAGGGGTGCCCGGGGTACACCAGAGGGTAGCCACTGGCCTTAAGGCTGGGCCCGGCCGGATCGTGAGCGCTGCAAGTGGAGCAGCTAGAGCCGCCGAGGTGCGAGGCGCTGTGGTAGCCTCCTAGACAGTAGGGGTCACGGCATAATCCCTGCAGGAAGGAGGGTGGGGAGGCCCCGGTGAGCGGGCTGGAGCTGGGGGGCTTGCCGGGTGGCAGGCCCAGGCCCCCGGACAGCTGACCTCCCACTAAACCAGACTTGCTAGGATCCAGGCCAGGCACGAACTGAGACGGGTAGCCGGCGTAGGCGCCCACAATGGAGCCGTGGTAACCGATGCTGGAGGGCGGGAGTGGGAACACCGAGTGGCCTGGTTTGTAGGGTGACACTGGAGCCACGTGGCCCGCCCCCACCAGGGCGGAGGGCGGCTCTGACTTGCGCCCTGATGCGGTGGCCTCCGGGCCACCGTGAGCCGAGTCCCCGCCGCTGCCTCGGCTCCCAGCGGCTGGCTCGGGACTGGGTTTGGCTTCCTGGTCTTTCTTGTCCAGTTCCCCGCTGCTGCCGTTCTTGCAGTCTGAGTGATGTGGGGAGCCTCCGCGGGAGCCGCCCGGCGAGGACGAGTTTGATGAGGTGGAGACGGCTGCTCCATGCGGGGGAAAGGGAGGGCAGGTGGCGCTGGGGACCCTGAAGCCCGCCTTGTCTCCGGGGGACGAGGAGGATGAAGAGGTGGTGGAGGACACGGACGAGGAGCCGCCGTCTTTGCGGGTGTCGCCGCCGCCGCCGCCGGAGCCCTTAGAGTAGGGCTTGAAGCTCGACTTGTCCTCCGCGGGCGAGTCCCCCAGCTGCTTGAGCGCCGCGGCCGCGGAGGCGGCGCCGGGGGCGGAGCGGTTCGGGTCTTTCTCGGATCCCAGCCCGTTGGCCGCCGCCGCCGCCGCCGCTACGGAGTTGAGCTTGGACGAGGGCGGCGGGTCGGGCTTGCCGATCTGCGAGCAGGTCTGGGCTAGCAGAGCCAAGGGACTCTTCTTGGCGTCCAGCTGCGGGAGACAGTGGCAAAGGGGGAGGGAAAAGGGGGTGAGATTAGGAGACCCACTAAGCGCGCGGAGAGGCAGAGCCGAGCACTGGGGGCAGTGGGGGCGATGGGAGGCCTAGCGAAGAGGGTCGCCGAAAGAAGACCTGGCTGTGGTGGAGCAGCTGGGCAGAAGTGGCACTTGGCTTGTGGGTTTAGTCCCTGAGTGTGTCACGGGCGCTGGCGCGCAGGAGAAACGGCTCGACCATGGCCTTCCCGGTTAAAGGTGACTTCTCTGTAATCGGGGTGGTGATTCGCCCCTTTCCGGCTAATTGCCCCATCTCTTTTGGACCAGGAAAAAACTTAAGCCTTTACTTTGGGAGAACTTCGTTTGGGACGGGTTTCTGATGATGGCGCTCGGGGTAAGAGCAGGGAGAGGCGCCTTCTAAAGGCAGAGCCGCAGTTGGCCCTGTGAGTAGCCCCTCCCTCTCTCCTTCTTTCCCTCTCTCCCTCCCTCCCGGGGAGGACACCCAGAGAAGTAAGATGAAGAAAGACCCGGGATCGCGAGTGCCTGGTTTTCTGCACTGTGCCCCAACAGGCCGGGATAGATGCAGAAGGACGCGGGTGGCTTCCAAGAGATCAGGTCGGGGTGGAGGCGAGGGACGCCCAGGAGCCGTCTTTGGACAGGACTCTAAGGGGCCAGAGGAAAAGTAAAGGACTCTGGGCACCACAAGAGCAAATCCAGTCCGATAGAAAACACGCAGCTCCAAAGGGCGAGTGGGCAAACACCTTCCACCCAGGAGTCTAGGGAGAACCTTGGAGGGGTCTGATTGCTGCCTCCGGTCCCTCCCCAGGAGGTCCGCCAGCGTGGCCAGCTTCGGGCCTCGAGTCGCACTAAGCTACGGGGGGGGGGGGGGCAGGGAGCAGAGCCATGGGCCCAGCATGGGTGGAGGAGTGGGTTCAGTTCTGGGTGGGCAGCGCCCGGAGACTGACCTCAATGGGGCTGACGGGAGTGGAGGACAGCGGTTGCAGGTACTCCGGGTGCAGGAGGTGACCGGTGTGAGCGCTCAGCATCTTCAGGACCCTGATAGGGAGCCGGTTCGCCTGGCGCAGGGGGTCCGCCGGGGGCAGGAGGGACACCACTGCCGGCACCGCCGGCCTCTTCCCGCCGCCGCCGCTGCCGCCGCTGCCGCTGCTTTCGGGTGTCCTTGGGTTAGATCCAGCGGGCGAATCGCTCATTTGGAGGAGGCAGCGCCACTGGGGGGGCGGGGAGGGAGGGGAAGCTCCGGGAGGCGAGCTCCCGGGGCGGGTGGGCTCGCTCCGCTGCGTCGAACGCCGTGCAGCAGCCGCTGCGCCTCCGTGCTGCCTCCCCTCCTCCACCTCCGCCGCCGCTGCCGCCGCTGCCGCCGCCGCCGCCGCCGCTAGCCCAGGCGAGCAACACAAAAACCTTCGCCTTCCGCGAGCTGCACGTCAAATAGCCGCGATCTGCAGCCACACTTCAAAGGGATCGCCGCGCCCGCCCAATCGCAGCTCTCTCCCGGACCCCGGGGCGGGGAGAGCGGAGGGCGGAGGCGGGCGCCGCCGGTGGGCGGGGAGAGTCTTAAAGCGCCCCAGCCCGTCGCCGCCTCCTGGCCTTCGCAGCGCGCTGAATCTGCTCCCCTTTGCCGGTTGTGCCCGGCTGGCCTAGCCAATGGGTCACACAAGGGATGGGGCTTCTGGACACGGGCTCTGCGCCCTCTCCTGCGCCGGCTCTCCTGATGCCCGCTGCTTCTTACTAGTGTCTTGGGTGGAGACGGGGGTGGGAACGCACGGCGCCTGCTCCGGTCCAGAGATCCAAGCCTCTCCCCGGGGCCGCCTGGGGGCGGGCTACGCCTCGGGAGCTCGGCTGTTTCCCCGAGCTGCTTCGGCCGGTTCTCTTTCCCCTAATTGGCCTCTCCCGGATGTGTTCACTTGGAAGCGTCGAAGCCTTGGGGGCATCCACTATTCCCTGGGCGCTGCCTGAGCCCTTCCAAGTACTTTGAGCCTGTCCAGTCAGACTGGAAATTGAAGGACTCCCTTCCCGGTGAGACAGTGTAGGTGAAGCATGGTTGAAGGTCTGGCTCCCTGGCCAAAGAGCGCCGCCTCAAAGCTCCTGGAACGCCCTGGGGGCGCCCTGAATTATAGATCGTGTTTAGGTGTGTTTCAGGGTTCTTGTCCCGTTTAAAGTCGTAAAGCCACCTCATTGTGCTGTGACGAGCTGCTGTTTGGCGGCAAAACGGTTGGAGGTAGCATCAAAGTAGAGGAGGGTCTGAGATGTCTTAGAGGAGGGTCTCAGCACTGCCAGGTGACACAAACTCCGGAGACTGCTCCATTGGTTTCCCCCAAGGGAAATTTCGAAATAAAACCTTTTTATTTAATAACAACAGTACCCTCTCGGATTTCCCCCAAGCCTTCCGGAAAAAGTATGTATTTACACTTGGCAGAGATTTTTTACATAGTCATGGACCTGACCATAAAG
Source organism: Rhabdomys pumilio (assembly GCA_030674055.1). Lineage (NCBI taxonomy): Eukaryota > Metazoa > Chordata > Mammalia > Rodentia > Muridae > Rhabdomys > Rhabdomys pumilio. The sequence continues at coordinate 18,581,606 of JANHMN010000015.1, read as the reverse complement.
TTCTGGATCCTTGGCTCAGTCAGCTGAGCTTGGTCCTTTGTGTCCCAGCTCTGGAGTGACCACTTTTGCGTGCCCTCAGTGGCCAGTGGAGGCGCGCTGGTTCCTTTTGAATACCGTTTTCCAGTCGTGATTTGTCAGTTACTCTGACCATCAAGTTCTGTCTTTGTAGGCGTATTGCCCAGGACTATCTGGTTCTGACTGCGCGGTGCTGACCCACAGTTTTTTCTCTTACCTCTGGTATTAATGACTTAACACAACGCGAGAACAAGAGATTTCAAAGGAATCTTCAAAGTGAGAGAAATAACTACTCAGAGAACAATCGTGAACTTTATGATGCTCAGGAGAGAGGACGGCAGCCAGCTTCTAGGGCCACACCAGTCATGCACTAAACTTAAACACTCCCTGTATCCCCAAGGTTTGATAAATAAATGTGTATAGGTCTCTTAGAAATTACCCAACTGTCCCCTCCCTCATCTTTAGATCTTACAAAATTAGTTGAAAACCAATAGCCAGAGATGCCCTGACTCTGATGATATGGTCCAGCATATCAGCAGCAGGAGGAGCATGGGAACGGAAGGTAAGAGGATTTTCTCATTTATTTTACAGTGCAAAGTTTTACTCTTTCCTCCAACTCCCATAAGCTCTGCTCATGCCAGCCTATGCGTTCTGACCTCATGGTCACTGCGAACACTTATTTTTAAAATTCTACTCCAAGCTAGGGCTTGAGCCTCATACTTGTAAACGCAGCACCCGGGGAGCTGAGGCAGGAGGGTCACATCATGAATCTGAGACCATCTTGGCGTACCTAGTGAGTTCCAGGCTAGCCTGTGCTACAGAGTGAGACTCTATCTCCCAACAAACACAGTCCACTGTGTTTGAAGGGTTACTTCAACTTAACCCAGTCTTTTGACCTTTGGGAGAAAAGAGTGGAAGAATGATATAGGCTGTAGAAGGGATGGTCTTTGTGGATATGTTGGAGAAAGAACTAGGAAGAAGAAAGACTTTGGAGATAGAGACGAAAGTCTCCTGGATGACTGTAACCAGTCCAGCTGGGAGAGAGAGCCTAGAAACCCTTGTAGGAGCCGAGCAGATGTGTGTTAGAAATGATTAATGGGGAGTAAGTCGGAGGGAGAGAGAGAGTAGACACTTAGGAATGTGGGTGGGAAAGAGAGGGCAGTAAGGACGGTGGAGTATTTTTATTTGGAGAGTAGAAAGATATCAAATGAACAAAAGGAAGAAGGGGAGCAAACAGGATGTCCGAGCCGGGTAGTGGGCAGGCGATTTCCCCATGGAATGATACGTGGTCCTTTTAAGAAACTTAAGTCTCTAAGCTCATAGCAGTTAGCACGGACAGGAATAATGGTGCCAAGCAGCATGCTGGCCAGGCCAGGCCTGCTTCCCGCTTCTGGACAGTATGCAGGACACACACACTCCACAGCACACACAGAGGGTAGGGACACCCTTTGGGGTGCTGTTAAGAACAGGAGAGTTTCCTTGACTGGATCTATCCAGTTTCTGTCTGAGAGAAAAATGAAAAAAAAAAAAAAAAAAACGGAGCTAGGCCCAAGGCCTAATTAAAACACTTGCAGAAGATGATTGAGATTACCGTTTGACATTTACTTAGCAAAATTGTTACCCCATACAGAGCACCACACTGGGCCTCAGCCGCCTGAAAGAAGTTCAGCTTTCAAAGGAATGGCTTGCCACCTGGGAGAGAGCATGACTCATTAATCAACCCGGACCATGTTTACTGAGGGCCAGCTGTGGGCAGAGCATTGTGTTAGGAATGTGGTTGAAAAACCCATGTAAAACGTTGCAGTGCAGGGCACACAGCACACGTCCGTCCTTTGCAGAAGTGTGACAGATGCATGGGACCTTATTTGTCAGCCCTTCGCCAGTTGCCCTGGGAATGAGAGCGAGCGAGCGGTGGTTACCTAGGACGGGGTTAAAGCTACTTGAAGCTGTTTCTATGACACTGTAGTAAAGAATGACCTGCCTGCTAGTCATTTCCTTTTTCTGTCAGGCACTCAGGGTCTCATAACGTAGCTCAGCCTGAGTTAGAACTCATGATCTCCCTAACAGGAATTACAAGCGCCCTTGATTTCCTGCAGTGTTTTATACGTAATATTGGATGCTGTAAGCAGCCCAGCTAAAGCTAGGAGCCAGGAATGGGTTTGTTATTTACCTGAAGTTCTGGAGTTTCTATGGAGTCAGGACACTGGTAGCCAGGCTTTGAAGGCACACTGAGACAGTGACCCTGGGTACATTGCTTCCTCCCCACCCCTGTCCCCTCTCCCCCAGCCCTGCCCCTATGCATCAGTTTTCCCATGCATAAAATCTAAGAGTGGCCATCCCAGTCTGGGGGTGGGGGGTGGGGAGAGGCAGACAATGCATGTCACATGTGGAGGGTTGAGACAAAAAATCCCAGGTAAATGTTGGCTGTGCTGTGGTGTACTGTCTGCCTCTTGGGAAAATGGCTCTTCAGAGTTAGGTGGTAAATGTGTCTGTCACCCATCAACACCTGGATCCAGAAGATTGTAGCCTAGACTGGGAATCCCACAGAACTGGTAGCAAACCTGCCTCCAGGCTCCAGTCCATTGTATCTTTAAAAAAAAAAATGCCCCTCAAAAAATGCCTTTAGAAAATTGTAGATATTTATAGATTTTTTTTTCACAGACTTCAATTTACATAAAATTTGCCACCCAGGAAAAAAACGCCTGAGTCAGGTGGAGAGCGAGAGGTGGTAGATTTGCTGTGAGGGAGTAATGGGTACTTTTCACTCCTTGCTGGGGCGGAATTGCCTGAATGATCACTTCACGAAGAATACTCAAACCCTAGCGGCAACATCATGAAATAATATCTCACCGGGTAACTATTTACATTTTTTTTTTAAAAAAAAAAAAAAAAAACAAGCTGTAAGAACTCGGCAAAGTCTGTCTTGTAGAGAACTTGGTTCTCCTTCCCTGCGTTTAATATCTTTCAGCAGCTGGCAATTACTGCCTTGGCCACAAGCCCCAAGTTAGCACTGGGCTCTAGAGGCATTTTTTCAGCGGCCCCACCCCGGGCTTCAGACACTGCCTGGGGCATGACAGGGTCACTAAGGACTGGTGGCAGGGAACTGGCAAGAGCCAGGCCAGCCAGTCTTACGGGAAGACTTGTGATGAAAGGGGCTCAGAGGTCTGCCACTGCAGGTGTCTCAGGGCATTTTGTCTTACCTCCCACGGGACTGGATACGGCTGTTTTCCTCTTTTCTATGTTCTTACTTTCCAGCAGGGCTTGGCCGTTATGGCAGTAGCTGACACAGTTCTAAACACTTTGTATCCGCTGTCTCAGTTCACTCTGCAGAAAGCCTGCAAGTGAGTTAGCCCTACTCACAAAGGAAGACAGGGGAGCCCAGTCAGGTTAAGCATTGCCTAGGATCCAGTGCCGAGTTATTTCTCTCCTCTCTAGACTGGCTTTGGTTTTTGTCTGATCCACCTTCTCTTTCTTCTTTACCTCCTTTCTCGCCTCTCTTTTCTCCAGCTTTTCCTTCTGGTGTTAGGATTCAAACCTAGGGCATCACTCATGCAGGACAAGGGCTCTGAACTGTAAATGCATATATCAGTTTTACATATTCATATGTATATGTACTTATTTATATCTCATCTCAACATATTCATGAAAAATTTAAGGTAGACAACTGGAGTTTACAAAGTGTTAAATGTATGTATGTATGTATGTATGTATGTATAAAACCACGTGAAAGGATCCCCTCCCCCCACACCATGCAATTATGGGAGGCAGGATCTTGCTATATAATCCAGACTGGCCTTGAACTCAACAGTCCTCTAGTCTTAGCATTTCAAGTCTAGTGTGTGTGTGTGTGTGTGTGTGTGTGTGTGTGTGTGTGTGTGTACGTGAGGAGTGTGTGGGTGGAGGTCAGAGAACACCTTATAGGAGTTGGCTTTTTCCTTCTGTCATGAGGGCCCTGAATCTCAGACTCAGGTGGTTAGGCAGCACTTCGAGGGCCTTTACCCACTGAGTCATATCTCTGCTCCCCAAGTGAGTTTTTGTGTCTCTCTGCTTACAACAAAGTTAGCTCAGAGTTACTCTGGGCAGGTTTTATTATCCCTTGTGACAGATAAAGGCTAGGTTCTAAGAGCTGAAGGGAGAGTCTGAACATCACCCAGCAAACATTGGTGGGAGTGGGGCGCGCACTTAACTCCTTCCCGTTGATGATCTATTGGCTTCTGTCACCTCCATTGCTCCGTGGATGGGGTGGGGGTGTGGTAGCTCCTGATAAAACGAGGAAGAATTAACTCCTTTTCCTCCCCCCCCAGGAATTTCCTTTAGAGCTGTGGAGGGAAGAGGGACAGAAGAAAATGTAGACCACAGCTTATCTTCCAGCCTGCCCTTTTGATTCGGGCCTTTGAGCAGGGCTCTTTGAAGAACTGTTTTGCCCTTATCTCCCATCAGCCCCAGGGAGCCATACAGACCCAGGTCAGGGGGGATGCAGTAGGGTAGGTGTGCTTTTGAAGTCAGCCTCCCTTGTTTGTTCTGCCCCCATACATCAGCGCCAGTCATCCCTCTTTGATTACTTTCATCCATTTAGGTGTATATGTTTCTGAGAAAAACTCCATGATGTTGGGAATTGGACTTAGTGTCTTGCACAGGCTAGATAATTGCTCAATTCCTCAGCCCTGAAACTTCTCTCTTAAGCTGTAAATATTGCTGGGGGTGTATCTCACCCTTGTTAGCAGCCTGCACTTCAACCGAGACAGCAGCGAGGGTTGCATATACAGCAGCGTTTACTGAGCACTTATTAGATGCCAGACACTGCTCTGAGCACCTGGTAGGCGCTCATTCATTTATTTCTTGCAACAAATCAATCGGGTGGGTACTAGTGTCGTGCCTGTCTTATAGGTGATACACTGAGACCCAGAGAGGTTAAGCGGTTTGCCAGGTTACACAGCCAGGAGATAGGGTAGGGCTGATGTTACAGGGCAGGTAGGTGGCTCCTTGGTTGCTTACAGAGGCAGACCTGAAGGGGGAGGAATCTGCTCAAGGTGGGGAAAACAAAGCCAGCAAGACACACTGAAAACAAATTACTTTCATAATTTTCTAGAGAGTTGCATACACCCATCGGGATTTCCCTTCATCTTGAGAAAGGAGAAATAATGGTAGCGAGGAAACTGAGGCCCAGAAAGGAGTGAAGGAAACATTCATTCACTTGTTTAATTGGATTGGACCGATTAATTCAATGAATCTTCCTCTCAATGGCTATTTATTGACCACTTGATAGGTGTAGACCTGAGGCAGTCCCCAGAGGATAAAGACAGACAGCTGTGCGGGATGGGACCCAGACGCCCATCTCTCTGATGCACATTTAATATCTCAGGAAAGGGACTGTGGACCTTGCCCTTGAGCGCTACGTGCTCTTATATAGATTAAACAACGGAAGACCGAGGTGGCCTGATCTTAACTCCTGCTTAATGTTTGCTGTAGTTTGAATATGAAATGTTCCTGTGCTGAAGGGTTGGTCCCCAAGGTGAGCCTATGGGAAGAGGCTAGATTATGAAGACTATGACTTTAATAAAAACACTTAAACATTTTATTTATTTATTTATTTATTTATTTATTTATTTATTTATTTATTTATTTAATTTATGTGTGTGTGTGTGTGTGTGTGTGTGTGTGTGTGTGTGTGTGTTTTCAGGTGTCCACAGAGGCCAGGAGAGGATGTAAGATCCCCTGGAACTGGGTTTCCAGGTGGTTGTGAGTCACCCAGTGTGGGTGGGTGCTGGGAACTGAACTGGGGTCCTCTGCAAGAGCAGCAAGTGTTCTTAACCCCCAAGCCACTAATCAATGGTTTTATCAGTTGATGAATTCATAATGCCATGGCATTTTCAGATGCTGGAGGAGACTAGGAGGCAGAGCCTAGTTGGAGACAGCAGGTTTCTGGACACTCACCCTAAAAGGGGATACCAGGTTCCTACTCCATGACTTACTCACTCCACTCTCTGGCTACCGTGAGGGCAGTGGCTTTGTTGTGCTACATTTTTCTGCCATGATGTTTTGGTCTTACGTCAAGCCCAGAGTGAGGGAACTGAGACACCATACATTGAACCCTTTGAAACCGTAAGGCTTTGAACTAAATGGTTCACTCTGCTTTTGTTTTGTTTGGGGTTTGTTGTTGTTTATGCTTTGGTCACAATGACAGAGCACTGCCACTCTCTCTTAAGTACACATGCATCTTGCTATAAAGTCCATGCTGCCCTGGAACTTTCTTCTGTAGTCCAGGTTGGTCTACAATTCTCGACTGCCTTCCCCCAGTACCCTAAGTACTGGGTCGATAGGCGTTTGCCTGGTAACTCAAAGATAAGTTCATATTTCCACTAACATTGATTGTGCAATCTCTGGGGATGCAGATATCAATCTAGGTGTGTTTGGGCATTGGTCACTTATACAGAAGGAGAATCATTAAAGATTCAGAGTCCGTGAAAGGACTCTGCAGTGGGAAACAGGGACTATGGCTACCCCAGTGAGTCTCCTCATTCTGTCTCCATGTGCTGAGTTAACAACTGGAGCCAACTGGAACCCATGCCCCAGGGGAGATTTGGGTGGGTGGCCGTCTGTGACGCATGACAGGTGTGCAGAGATGATGTCGTCTGTTTTTGACCTTTCTCATGAGATTTGGCCTTGAAGGTAATGAATGGTATTTGTATAATCTTTTCTCCAGATTTGTTCAGTGTGTCCCTTCCTAAGCCATCTAAGACATGTAGTCCGATGCAATTAAAAAACTGAATGCCTTGTCCACAGCGTGGTGGACACCTGCAATCCTGGCATTCAGGAGGTTGAAGTCAGACTTTGAGGCTGGCTTGGACTATGGAGCAAGATCATAAACTCAAAAAGATAAAAATGAAAGGAAAGACATGAAAAAAATAGAGTTTCATAGATAATGCCTTGGTTATTGCAACTAGTATCCAAGATGTCAGAAAAATTCAAAGAGTATTTATTTTGATACCCAAACCCTTCCAGTTTCTGCCTGGAGAAGGACTGGAGGAGCAGGGTCTCAAGCAAACCTATGTCAAGTCATTCAGAACAGGCATGCGTGTGTATTCTTTAAAAGTGACTTAAACTTGATTTTTATTGAAAAAGAAAAAGATTTTTCTTTAATCACCATGAAGTGCGTTCTGGTAGCACAGACAGCATCCTGAAGCTGTAAACAGGAGAGTGAAAACGGACGTTTGCTGCTTCTCGGAACTTCACAGCTGTGAGTTTGTTCAGCTCTTTTCTGGAGGTCTCTTACACATTAGCAAATATGTATCTATTTGCCCCCACCGCCCACATACGCCAAGGGAATATAGCACACAAACTATTCTGAACTTTTGTTTTTAAAAAAAGCAATGCATTTTATAGATCTTGCAATGAGTGACTGTGTCTTATTTAATTTCCTCAGTGTCTTACATGGTATCATTCTGTGATGTTCCCCGGGTTTATTTAACTAGTTCCCTACTGATGGATATTTAAATGTGTTGTTTCCATTCAGCCTGTGTTGTATGTATGTGAGTGGGTTTCTGGGAAGCAGAAGGAGGAAGATCACTTGAACTCAGCTTTGTCTAGTTACTAACCTTCAGTTCCAGGCCTGGGTCTTCCTGAGTCACTGGGCCAAAGCTCACACTTTGTGAATGATCATCATTTCAGGCAGGGTCAGGAATGGCTCGGGTCTCTGGATAGACTTAACTCGAGGGTGCCTAAAGTAAAGTTCCAACGAGAACTCCAGTTCCTACTGAGGACACCTCTCCAGTCTGTCAGCCTGACATGAGCTTGATAGTTAACACAGTTGCTTTATGTTAAATTGTCTTTTCCCCCCCCCCCCGCCAATTTCCTTAAATAAACCAATGTGCAAATGATTGAAAACTAAATGAATCTTCTAACAGTCGTTAGTCCGTGTTCTGTAACTATAACGAAATATTTGAGGCTAGGTAGCTTATACTGAAAAGAGGTTCATTGAGCCTGTAGTATAGAGGCTCAACGGCATGGCTCTGGCACTTCTCCCTACCCTGCTGTATGACATCATGGCAGTGATATGCGTGAGAACAAAGGAGAGAGTACATGGTTATACCGGAAGCCAAGAAAGACTTGGAACGCATGACAACTACATGAATCCTGTCTAATCAGACAGTCCCAATGACCTTCTATTAGCTTCTCACTCTTAAAGGTTCCATTGATTTCTAACGTTATCACAGCAAGCATCCAATTCCCAGCAATAAACAATAAACCATATCTAAAGACGATAAATCATATCTAAACCACCCCAACAGCCAGAGTAGAAAAGCCACAGTAGTTAAAAGCTGCGTGGAATGGGGCCCTTTCTTCCCAGGCGACACCAGAGTTGAACAGACTCTCACAGGTCTGTCCTCTATCTCTGCTGTGAAATTCTCACCACTGCCGTCAAAATGCATAATGACGATTTTATTTATGACAGGAGACATGTTTTAAAACAGTTGTTTTAAAACAACTGACAGAGCTGCAAGATGGGAAACGACATGAAAGTGAGATGATTTTTTTTTTTTTTTTTGGAGAGGGGAGGGGGATGGGATGCTGGCAAAGAAGAGCACGGTTTTCATTATTGAAGTTGGAATTCATCCTTTCTTCTTTGAGCAGATAAAGAAAATCATCCAGGAAGGAAGCTAGGGGTGAGGGCCCTGTATAATGTCAGTTCTCAGAGACCTGGACAATTAGCTGCTGGCTTGCTTGAACAGCCTCTTGTTGGGACCTTTCAAAGGACCGAGTACATACAGTATGAGACTGTGGTGCACCGGGGGTTGGGGGGGTGTTGTGGTGGGGGGCGTAGGGGCATGGGGAGTGGAGGTGGAGGTGGGCGGGGAAGGGGTGAGGTGAAGCCCAGCCTCCTATCTTCATGTGAACTCAGAACTCAGCTCAGCAGAATACTGGGACCTTTAGATCTCTGCCTTCTACATGATGCTTCCCAGACTAGGCCAAGAACACAAGACAGACACCCTCAGGATGGCAAGGCAACAGGAAACAGATGGCTCATTGAGGACCCTCTGTGCTAGGGAAGAGAAATTTCAGACCTTTTCAGACTGTGCTTAAAGAAAAATACTTTTCCCATGGCGAACAGACGGGAGTGGAGTTCATTCTCCCCGAAAGTCTGGTGGTAGGGGGATTACTGAAGAGCTCTTACCGGCTTAGCATTGTTTGTCTCTGTAGGAGAGAGAAACGGCAAAAGTCAAGAACGCCCACCTGAGGAAGTTAGAAAAAAGAACCCAGGGGGAAAAATAAGTTAGTGTCTCCAGCATGATGATGGAATAAAAAAATAAGAAGTCGCCAGAGGGGTGATAGGACCCATAGTTTACGAGGAACTGGAGCCATTCCTGGTCTGTGGAACTGAGGCACTCCTGGTACCTCTGCTAGAACTCTGTTTCGTGTGGGTTGGGATGAACCGGAAGCAGCAGCTCCACGGAAAGATCTCGCTTGTTTGTGGTGAGATCAGGTTGATCCAGGACACATTTAACTAATTCGACTAGTTTATCCAGTCCTAGAGGAGCCGCGATTCAGCGTTGGGTGGCAAAGGCAGCAATAGTTAACAGTGTGCTTGAGAACCCTGCTTGGTGACCTCGGCTCAGACCGGGGCAGCATGGGTAATTCAAGCAGCTGGCCAGCTCCTTCCTTGCGGATACAAACTCTCGACCTTAGCATACCCTCCTCCATTTCTCTCTGCAAGCAAAGCAGGAGATTCATTTCTTATACCCCAGCACAGTGCCAAGAAGGAGCGTGTTAATATCCCCCTCCCACCCCCTTGTGAATTGGATTACTTAACACATCTTTTTGGAGATGTCAGCAGTTTAATAGAGGTAATAAGTCAGGGCTGCCCTTGTGTTTTATTTTTCTGCCAGTATTTAGTTAATTAAAGAATGCAAATTAAAACACCTTAATTTATATAATATCAATACCAACGCCTTAAAACATTTGGCATAACTGTGTTGGCACGTCCCTTACATAAACTCTTCAGAGCCGTACTAATAAAAATGAAAAGGGCTGTAAATCAAGTTTAATTTATTCATTTTTGTTTGGTATGAAAGCATATGCCAGAATCAGGTTATTTATGAGTGTATAATAACAATAGGTATTTTTTCTTAACCAGCTACAAATGACAAGAAAGGTTTTCAGAAGGCTACGGTTTTAACTTTGAATCTTCTCAAAGCACACCTATTTTCTAGGCTCCGATCTCTAGAATTTATACTTCTGCTTTCCCATCTACAGTCAGAAAGAGACTTAGGTATTGAAAGAAACATATCCAAGTTACAAACAGAGCCCCGCCCTTCTCCCCTGCCCTCCCCCAGAAAGTCACCTGCAACCATTTGTGTGGAAAGAAACACGCACACCGCATCCCGTGGCGTATGAACCCCAGGTGAGATGAAAAGACTGCCGATATGTATCTGGACTTCTCAAATATTCCATTAAGAGATTGTATCACAGAGGGCTCAGATTTAAACGGCATCAGAAGGGATTTGGTGTGTGGTTGCTTTCTTGGGAGCCGTAGAGATGAGCTACATACACATGAATGAAGTGCCAAACATTCATTTTTCATCTTCCCCTCTTTGGCTGATATCGCTTGTTCTGTATGGCGGATCTGAGCCTGGGGCTGCTCCCCTCCCCCAGAAGAGCAGTGGGCTCTGTTCCTGGGTACCAAGTGGAGACATGCTCTCCCTCTCTTCTTGACAAAGCTCCCTAGCCCAACTGTCCCTATCTGTTCCTCCTCCTACCTTCAGTTCTACCTTGACTCAAATAGACTTGCTGAAGCACTTAACGATGACGTGACCAAGGTACTGCCGCCTTGTCCTGACTCCTGATTTTTGTCTTCTCGGGCACTTTTTGCAAGGCCCTAGCCTCCTGAGCAGTTATGTCCACCTTGGCAACACATTCGAGACTTTTCCCTGACTCTGACCCATGCCCAGATGTATCAAACAAACAACTGGTATGTTCTACCAAAGCAAGTATTACTAGGTTTCCCTGGTCTACACATGATGATGTCATTGTGGGTTTTGACTGTATAAATGCAGTACCCTTGAGCTTTGGTACCAAGAATTCTTTGGGGGCAAAAAAGCCCTTTCTCTGTCTTTAGCTAATAAAGGACTCTAATTGGGTCATATATGCATGGCTGTCTCTAAAATTATCATCTGGACTATAGCAATGGGAAGAGAAGTTAAAAAAACAAAACAAAACAAAACAAAACAAAACAAAAAATTTGTCTACTCTGACATGCCCTCATCCTATCTAGGCAGATCCAAACAAATTCACCACGACCACAGACATTTTGCTTGAGGGACAAATGGACTTTCTGTATTTTGTCAGGACACTTACCACCCAGGGCTCTCAGTGGTAGGAGGAGGGGTCCCAAGGGTGTTCCATGGCAGTGGAGACAGGCTAGGCCACTCCTCAGGAGTGCATTCATGTATGCTCCACTCTCCTGAGTGGCACTGTGGGCACAGTTCCATTTCTTCCCTTGACGCATGTCATCTTTAGAAGCTGATCTTAATCTTTATATTTATTTATATTCCTCCCACCTCCATAAAAGATTTGAGGTCGCTTACAATTCAAAATGCAGATACTGTAAAATCTGAAGCCATTAACAGAAAAGTAAAAAGATCAGAGCCAAGTACAAAGAAGGAGGGGGAGGGAGAAGGAGAGTAATTATACTTATGGGGGGGGGGGAGGAGGAACTTAGATTAAAGAAAGCTAATGCAATTGAAAACAAAACACAGCTCTGAACTCCCTGGTAGCTTGGTGGGCGGCTGCCAGCTCTTATAATAACTATAGATTATTGCACCTCAAAGGCAGGTTTAAATGCCTACTGAGGACTCACTGGCTATGGGAGCTTGGTCAAATCACTTCATCTCTCCCTGGTTCTGTTTCCTCATCGGTCAAAGCAGGATTTTCCCATAGTGCTCTTGAGAGGACGATGTTGTCATCAGCAGCAACAGCACACGTTGTGTGCCTGATGTAGTTCCGGATGTTTCACCTAGCTATCGTTAATCAATCAATGAGGTGCATATTTCAAACTTCAGCATCTCTGACACCGAGGTAATGAAAGCAACATGTCTCGGATTATTTGACAGCACTTTTCTTTCTTACTGGATCCAAAATAACAGTTCATTGTAGGATGGATGAAAGGGCTTATTAACGTACTCAGGTCTCGTGGGAGCTGTATAAAGTAGGTGCTGTATTGTCCCACTTGACAGATAAGAAGACTGAGGCACAGCCAACATAAATGGCTTTTCTAAGGGCTGTAGCCGGCAAGCAGTGGAGCTATTTGACAACACTGCTACACTCAGTTATTTCAGCAATAAACACTACAACAAAACTTTCTTCATTGGGAAGTAAGGGAAATGTAGTGCAAAGGTAAGTGTTTGCCCTGATGATGGTCGGGCTTCTCAGTGAGAGTCATCTCCGGGTGCTGAGTATGTCTATGCAAATAAACTCACGTCATGGGGCCGAGAAGGAAAGATGATTCATTTCTCCCAGCTTTTGCCCGAGAGCTTTGTTCTGTGTAGGAAAGGCCCTTTCAGCAGGTCAGAGAGAGACACACCATTCCCTGGCTCTGTGACTTCTCTTCTGCTTGGAATTTCAGATGAAGGACTTCAGCAGACACTGGATGCAAGCACGGGTTCTCTGCCTTGGCCATTTATCATATGGATGGTAGAGGAAGCCTGCAGATGGGGGCTCTCAGGCCAGGCTGGAAAGTTAGCTTTAGGGCAGAGAGAGTGAGGGATTGGCCTCCTAAGGTCCTTGCACACACAAGCTAGAAGGGCACAGAGACAGGAAGACGAGAGGAGGCAGAAAAGCAGAAGGGAAATGGACAAACCACCACTTGAGGCGAGGAAATGCAACTTCAAGAGGAAGGAGATGAGTTAGGATGCAGCTCAGTGGCCAGGCACTTCCTTAGCACACACATGGTCCTGGGTTCAAAGGGTCTAAAGAATCCCTCAAAGCAGGAGGAAATAGGTTTCCCATGCAAGTGGAGTGGGAGAGGGAGCCAAACTGGAGAGGAGATTCCCGAGTCTGAGACCTAATTGTGCAGCTTAGGAGCAAATTATCCAGCGAGACTCAGTTTCCTCGTTTTGCTAATGGGTATCATAACATTCCAATGATTTACCTCACCTAGTTGTTAAAAGATCAATTAAGATAACAGATGTGAGAGCATTTTTCCAAATGAAGTAATGCCGTGTAAATGTGAGTTGTTATCATTGTTTTTCTTTCTAGGCAAGTACCAGCTTTGTGAGCCTGGACAAGTTCCTACAGGGGAACAGAGATGATCACTGGTTACAAGACTTGCCCAGTTTTGGGGGGTAGCCCACAGAGTTTGACTGAGAATTCAAAGCTCCTCTTGTCTAGTGCCTCACGTGTCCCTGGTTGACCCAGTGAGAAGGTTTGGGGAATGCCCCAGAAGGTCTCTCCTCTCAGGTTCTCAGATTCTGCCCTGCAGTGGGGTCTTAGCCTCAGAAACAAGCTGACTGAGCAGAAATGCCTCTAGCCTTGCCTTCTCCGGCAATAAGACAAGTTTAGCAGCCAGTAAATCTGGACTTCATAAGCCGTTCCCAGCCAAATCACACCGAGTCAAATGCATTCTCACAATATTTCCCTGATAGATTAGCTCTAAGATGTTCAACAGAGGAAAATCTGCACGGTCAGGACAAACTACTAGTCAGAGAACAGGAGAGTTATCCCACGTGCCTGGGACTTCAGATTCCACACATACGCATCCGAGTTATGGGTTGATACAGAATAGAGCTGCAATAATAGACAGTAACAGACAATATTTTAAGACTAATATATTTCTTATTTCTAGACTTTTCCATTTAACATTTTTAAGACAGAGGTTGACTCTAGGTCAGCAATGAGGATTGCCTACAGGAAGTAGGTGGTGTTGCTTACAGGAAGAAGGAGTTAGAGGTGGAGGATTGGTCTTGTCATCTAAGACCCTTTGGTCCGAAGGGCCTAGCAGCCTGCTGCCTGGGAACCCGATGCTCCACTTTCAGTACAGGCAAGCAATAGCCTTAACAGGGACACACCAAGTGGGCCCCACATTTTCTGGCCTTCCCTCTGAAGGAGCCGGAAGGAGGAAGTAGGAGGAGAAGGAGGAGGGGGAGGAAAGGGCCTGGGAAGCATAAAGAAAAAAAGAAGAGGGAGGAAGTGGGGAACACAGCCTGCCCTGGCAACGAGGTTTAGAACAAAGTAGCCATTTGAACATGGAGGGTGCCCGGGGAGGAACCTTTCCCTAGACTGAACACATCACCCACTCCTCTAGCCTTTCTGGAAGATGCAGGGCCTTCCGAGCAGGGCCTGCCTTCTCTGGCAGCAGACAAAAGGCCATTTCTGAGTTACACAGAAAATGTGTTACTTTGCCAGAGGGTCGGGTAAGGGCTGCCCAGGCCAATCCTGGCCCAGGAGAGCTGTTTGCAGAGGGGGCCTGTCAGTCACTAGGAGCCCCGCGTGAAAGGGGCCCCTTGTCAACTTCCCCTGCCTTTGAAGTGACTGGGATGGAGGTGCTCAATTAAAAGCCCATCAGTCTGTAAGTAAATCAACGCCTATCAAGCTTGTCACATCAAACAAACGATTATTACCCCAGCCCGCCCACCCCATTAATCTGGCTGTTCCTTCTTGACGGCTCAGGGTCAGGGCGGTGTAAATCCTGTACTGGATTCCAGCCACCTGGATCGGGATGAAAGCCCTGGTATAACACACCATACTCTCAGGCATTTCCCAGGGCCCCTGGAGGGAGGGCCCCTGTCACAGAGGGGAGGTGACAGAAGAGTCCCCAAAAGACAGGACCTTGGGAAGAGACTTAAGGCATGAAGGAGAGACGTAAAAGAGGGGTACTACAATAGAAACACCAGGAGAGCATTGAGACCAGAGCGCTGAAACCCCCCTGGGAATGTTATGGGCACCTATATACACACTCCCAAAGGACAAGGTCTCTGGATGACATTCTTAGACCTTACATTCTGAGGTCAAAGTCAGAGAGTGGATTCAAGAGCAAGGTAATTTTCTTCACTTCTCCCCATGAGTCACATGGTCAAGGGAAAGAAAGATGGAAGAGAAAATACAAGAAAGTGTTCAGATTGCTATACCATTCCCTGTGTCTGGCATTAGAACTGGCATTGGCAGAACCCAAGGTTGTATAAACAGGACACATTAAACCAGTGGTCCCCAACCTTCCTAATGCTATGGCCCTTTAACATGGTTCCTCACGTTGTGGTGACCCCCTACATAAAATTATTTTTGTTCCTACTTCCTAACTGTAATTTTGCTTCTGTAACGAACTATAATATACATATCTGATATGCAGGATATCGGATATGTGACTCCATGAAAAGATCATGAGACCCCAAAGGGGTCATGACCCGTAGGTTGAGAACTACTGCCTTAGACCTTAGCTCCACGTTCAGATAGTCTACCCAAGTTTCCAAGAAACATGTTCTGGAGAAGTTCTCCTAGGTTCTGCGTGCTGGTTTGTGGATTCCTTTCTGCACATGGGATCGAGCTCTTGGCTTTTCCCACTGTAGACTAAAGAAAAGTGTAAGTAGAGAGGAAGGGACACAGGACAGTTTGAAAGAGGGACAAGTGGTGAAGAGTTGTGTGAGGAAGAAAGTCAACCACATTGCCTGAAAAGACAAGGCAGACTTATCAGGGAAGGAAGCTATCGGTTCCTTCCCAAAAGGTTCCCCCACTGACTCATGGTGGTCCACATTAAAAAATAACGGTCACTTGCCTGTCCACTTCGAGAAGGAGAAATAACTCCTTAAACAAAGTTAGAACGGAACTGAAACAGAGGACCCAGGAGGGGAAGCTTTTTTGGCTTACTTGAGCAGGGAGTTCTGCTTGCCGGGCCTTGCAGACTATCTTTACTTCCCACTACACAAAGGGTGAAAGTTCTTGAAGTAACCAGAGACATTTTTGTTCCTATCTTCCTCTAGGGTGATGAGAACTGCTCTAGGAAAATCCTGCAGACAGACTGTATTAGTCAGCTTGCTGCTGCTATGACAAAACAGCCTAGGCAATTGACTTGTAAGGAAACGAGACTTATTTGGTTCGTAGTTTCAGCAGTCTCAGCTCATAGTCATTTAGCCCTGTTGTTTAGGGGATTGGGACAAGGCAAATCATGAGCTCTGGTATCTGTGAAGCAAATAAAGGGAGGGATGGGGCCATTCTTAATACATCCTTCAAGAGTGTGCCCTTAGTGACTTAATTTCCTTCTACGAGGCCCCACCTCTTAAAGATTCTGCCACCTCCAAAGAGTGCTATGGGACGGTGGCCAACCCTTTGTCCATGGGCCTTTGTAAGCGATTTAAAATCCCAGTCACAGCACAGACTACTACCCCAACTGTGTGTGTGGGCTTTCTCTCAAGCGTTCTCTAAGGAACTGGCTGCCCATCATGCCAGTGTGAACTAATTTGTCCTGTCATCAAAACTCAGCAGTGCACAGTGCCTTTGTTATCTACGTTGATAGACGGATTGAGGCTTTCCCCAGAGGTGAGGAGGGATCATAGCCACTAAGTATCCACCTCACGCTGCCTCTTGTGAGGAGCACAGCTCCCATGTCATCTAAGCAGAATTTTAGATTTATAACCTACAGGTTCCTTTCTAAATCGTTGGAATATAACAGCAAATAGGACAGGCAAGGCCCACAGATGTATGGGAAACTTTACAAGGGACCCATGGGTTTGATTCTTCTTCGTCATATGTACGCTCATTAGGCAGATATGTGCAGAGCATCTCAGTGTCTAAGCTGTTTGCACAAGGAGTCAAAGAAGAGCTGGAAAGAAAAAAAATCTGTCCTGGAAGAAAGTCACAGCTAATGAAATCTAACTTGGCGCATTGGGTGGTAGGTACCATATGCTGGGAAAAGGTGTGTGTGTGTGTGTGTGTGTGTGTGTGTGTATGTGTGTGTGTGTGGAGAGAGAGAGAGAGAGAGAGAGAGAGAGAGAGAGAGAGAGAGTTCGGGGAGGAGATTAATTTATTCTGGCTCTTCTTAGTGAAGGTCTAGCATGAGGCACTGTGTTTGCTGTTGGATCATGACAGGTTTTTAATATGCTCTATAGTATAATACAGTGTGGGCTTAATGTGTGCTGTTCCTGACTGTAATGACAATCTAATCCATTGTCCTTGTAATTACAGCCACATCACAATACCCTCCTTGATCAAGCAGGTGTAGTTAACACAGGGAACTTGATTCCAGGCTTCCCCAGAGGTACAGGTTATACTGTAAACTCTCAGACATGGGAGTTGTATTCCAGAGAGTGAGGCAGAGGCTTTGAACCCAGGCTGCAATTCAAAACCAGGCTCTCCAAATGCTGACTGTACTGCTTGCCTGCTGCGAGGCCATGGGCAAATCACTTGAACTCCCTGTGTGTGTTTCCCCATCTGTTAAATTGGGGTGATAAGAGCCCTGGCCTCATAGGGTTATATGACAATTAAATGCATGTATATCATCCACAACAGCGCTGCAGATAGTGTGCGCCCAACGATGCCCATTAGGATTCCCGCTTTGCCTCAAAGTGATCTCTTGAAGGGGAAATGCCAGGGAGGCTCTAAATTGATGCATGTGTCTTCTTGCATTTTAACCTCACTGGGTCGTTTACATTAATTATATTTAAAAACTATTTATTTGTTTTTACGTGTATAGGTGTTTTGCCTAAATATACACCTTTGTACCATGTGTGTGCCTGGTGCCCGTGGAGGCCAGAAGAGGGCATCAGATATACTAGGCCTGGAGTTACAGATGGTTAAAAGCCATCATGAAGGAGCTGAGAATAAATTCCAGGACCCACTTAAAGAGCAGACAGCACAACTCAGTTACTGAGCCATCTTTCCAGCCTCTAATTTTGATTTTAAGTCTCTCAGTACTTATAAACATTAATTTTTTTTACTAAAATTATGTGTGTATTAACATTTAATGTAACAGAAAGTGGTCTATGCATTGTCCATGTAAGTTTAAAACTGTATGCTCTATCTTCCTCATTCATATCCTGGTCTCTCTACTAAAAAGAGCCATTATCCTGTATTTGTGTTTTGTATTTGTTTATTTTATTTGCCTTTTAGGAAAACATATTTTTTTAAATTTATTTTTACTTTATTTTAATGTCTTGGGCTTTTTTGAAACAGGGTTTCTCTGTGTGTCAGAGTCCTGATTGTCCTGGAACTAGCTTTGTAGACCAGGCTCAGATCTGCCTGTCTCTTCTTCCAGAGTGCTGGGATTAAAGGCATGGACCACCACACCTAGCTCAAATGATTTATTTTTAAAATTAACTAATTCATTAACAATGGTTTGCCAAGCATCGGGTTTCAACCCTGTGGCTTTTTCTTTGAATTGTAAAGATCACATCCTATTTATTTAGTACGTGTACACACATGTAGTGTGGGCACACATGTATTACGGCCCACATGTGGAGGTCAGAGGACAACTCTTGGGAGTCAGTTCTCTTTTTATACCTCGCAGGATCCTGGGGACTGAACTCAGGGGTTTGTCAACAAGCCCCTTTATTCACTGGGCCCTCTTGCAAGCCACTGTCTTGCAGTTTCATACCTGCTTAGGCTTGATGGGTCCTCCTCCCTCCCTGCCTTACCTCCATTACACTTTCAGTTCCCAGGACCCCACCTTCCATTTCATGTCACCTTTTTTTTAATCCTCTCTGAGTACCCCTAAGGCTCTCTTTTCCACTCCTCTGTGCCACTTTCTCGTTTCCTGACATCTACATGCAGTGACTGACTCCCATATAAACACACGAATACAAGAATTCTAAGCCAAGATTAGTGTAGGAGAGAGAATATGTAGTATTTGGGCTATCTCACTTATACAAAGTTTTCCAATTCGATCTATTTTTTCCTTGCAGATTTTACTTTTCTTTATGGTTGAATAAAATTCAGAGCATGTTTTTGAGATGTTAATTCCATTGCCATGGCTGAGCCTCGGGTGCAGCAATACGGTAGCATTTTTACCTGACGTGTACAAAGCACTAGGTTCAGTATCCCAGAATTGCATAATAAAACATATGTTCTGATGAGATTTCCACTTCTCCCTTCCCCCACTATGTGTGTATATATTTGTGTGTGTGTGTGTGTGTGTGTGTGTGTGTGTGTGTGTGTGTGTACACTACCATGTCTGGTTTATGCAGTGCTGGGAAACTCATGTAAGGCTTTGTGCATGACAGCCAAGAGTTCTACCAACTGAGATAGACTCCTGTTCTTACACTGAATTATTTCACTTGTTCAAATTTTACTTAAGTATGTTAAAAATATTTCCAGCTGTATTTTATTTGATTTTTCTCTCTTAAGTCTGTTAGCTTTTGCTTTATATATCTTGAGATTATGTTATTAGGTGTCTTAGTTAGGGTTTCCAGTGCTGTAAAGAGGCACTATGACCAAGGCAACTCTTATGCATAAAACATTTAATTTGGACTGGCTTACAGTGTCAGAAGTTTAGTCTTTCTAAAGTGCTATCATCATAGCAGGAAACATCCAGGCAGACATGGTGCTGGAGAAGCAAAGAGTTCTACATTTTGATCTGAGGGGAGCCAGAAAAAGACTGTTCCCCACACTGGGCAGAGCTTGACTATAGAGACCTCAAAGCCCACCTATAGAGTGACACACTTCCTCCAAAAAGGCCACACCTCCTAATAGTGACACTTCCACTGGGGCAAGCATATTCAAACCACCACATTAGGCCTATACAAACTTAGAATTGCTCTATTTTTCCATTGAGTTGACCAGTCAGTCATCGAGTGACACTTCCCATTCTGGTGTCTCCTTCCCAACCCCCACCTCTGATACTTGCCCAGCTCCTGATTTCTCCTGATTTCTCTTTGGTATGTCTTTTCCTATCCTTTTAAGTTCTAGCCTTTTCCAGTTATCTGTTGTTATTTAACAGATCACACCAAACAGGAATTTTGTTACACTTTAAGATTTTATGGAGTAGTAAATTGGACACAACTTAATAGAGGCCTCTTATTGCTGTTTTATGTCATCTGAAGCCTTGGTTGGAAAGACTCGAAAGATTTGGAGTTGGAACAACTGTCTGGAGATGTTGTTATTCATATCTGGTACCTTGAGTTGGATAACATGATGTGGGGGCCAGCTAATGATATTGACTGACATGCCTACATATGGATGGTGCCTATGACTTGGGCTTCCTTATGGCATGGCAGTCTTGGTGGACAGACTTCTTAAATGGTGGCTCAGACTGCTAAGAGCGACTGACTCATCAAACAAAGCATACACTGCAGCTTCTTATAATATTGCCTCCAAAGTCGGTGTTGCTTTGTTACTTGGTGGTTTGAGGGAACCACAAACAGGCTCAGACTGGTGAAGGAAGGCAGACCCAATTTGTAATGAGAAAAGTGGCAAAGGGTTTGTGGCTATGTCTTATAGATTAACCCACGGCTCTTCTTAGGCTTAAGGTATTGCTTATAAACTCCAAATAGATTTTTTGGGGGGGGGGTACAGAACGATCATTTATTGGGGAAGGGTGCATCAATCCTTCTTGGCCGCTGCCTTCCTCATGGCTGCCAGCACATTGCTCAGTTCCTCCCGCTTTCTCTTGGCTCAGATGTCCACTTTCTTCTTGATGAACTTGAGTGCGCACTTGTCCTTGGACACTTTGAGCAACTCTGTAGCGCGTGGCTCCTTGGGTGTGAAGCCGCTCACCTCCCAGATCCTGTCCCCCACAAACTTTGCTGTGCTTGGTGAGGCATCTTGTGGCCCTTGTTGAGACCCACGGTAGCACAAGGCGGTGGCGGCTGTCACTCTCCAGTGGTCTCCAGTGGTGGAAAGGACAGGAAGCATAGTTAGATTTAAATTTTTTTTTTCCCATCAGACTCCGCAAAGGAGCCCGATGGGATTCGAACTGGCACGGAAGAGACCGCGCCCGACCTCTAGAGGTGGACTCCCAAGCCGCTGCGCCACAACGCGCACTCGCTGTTAAAAATATTTTTTTGTTCAGCCTTACAATTTAGTTTTAAAGGCTTCATTGCATTTTAATTTTAATCAACTAATGAATTAACTAATTAATTGTGTGTGTGTGTGTGTGTGTGTGTGTGTGTGTGTGTGTCTGAATGCATGCCACTGCGTGTGTGTGGAGGTCAGAGGACAAACTTGTGAGAGTCAGTTAACTCCTTTCCACCGTGTGCATCCTGGGGACGGAACTCAGGTTGTTGATCTTGGTGGCAGGAACCTTCAACCACTGAGCCTTTTCACTGATTCAGTCTTTGTTTTTTAACTGAAATCTTTGGTCCATTTACATTTAAAGTAACCATGGGGCTTGTACTTTAAATCTATCATCTTATACTTTTTATTTATTCCAAATGAATTGCTCCTTCTCCTGCCCAGTTGCTTTTTATTATTATTATTATTATTTTTTTTTGGTATGTTTTTCAACTCTTCTCAGTTGATTACTCTGTAATCTCTATGTCATCTGTGCACAGAGAATGGACTAATCTGTGTTCTTTTAGTTTACATGTTGCTGAAGTGAGCAGAATAACCACTCCATAGATTTCTGTCTGTTATTATTTCATTATATACTTATATAATACACATCCTGAAGAATGAGAACCTCAGAAGATGTGCAATCCATTTACCCGTCTCTTATTTTTTATGCTTTCATATCTGTCTGTCTGTCTATTATCTATCTATCTATCTATCTATCTATCTATCTATCTATCTATCTATCTTCCTGTGTGTTTTGATCATCATGATCATGAGATACTACATTGTTTTATGCACTAAACACTAATTTAGATGGGTGAGAACATTTTACCTTCTGATACTGCTGACTCTTTTGTTCGTGTCTGTGTTTTTATTTGGGATCATTTGGGGTCACCTGCCTTCCCAAATTCTTCTGGTATTTCTTTAATGTATACCTGCTAAATTTTGATTCTGTTTCCTGAAAAGGTCTTTGCTGTGCCTTTGGTTTTGAGGGACATTTTCAGTGAGCATGAAGTTTTAGGTCGGCGGTTATTTTCTTGGGCTGCTTTGATAATCTCTATAGCTTTCTTCTGGCTCCACGTTTTTCTCTCTTGCTTACATTCAGTTTTAGCGATTACCCTTTTGAAGTAACTTTTTTTTTCTTGCAGCTGCTTTTATGAGTTTTCTCTCCATTTTCTTACTTTTAGTAATTTCCCCACAGCGTATATCATTGTAGTATCTTTATATTTATCTTGCATGGGCTTATACTTTTTAAAAATTCTGTAGCATTACTTTATTCTGTCTTTCATAATTTGGGGGGAGATTCCTAGCCAGAATTTTTTAAAAAATTGCTTCATTCACATTCCCCCTCTCTCCCCTCCATCTAAGATCCGATAACAAGTACATTAGATGAGTTTACCATGTTGCTGTATCTTCTATGGTTTTAAAAAAAAACCTTTATTATTATTATTTTTTTAAAAAAAACCTTGGCTGTCTATTTTACTTTGTATTGCTCTATTCCATTCTTAGTCTCAGCAAACGCTCTAGGATTTCCATTCCACGTCTTCTTAAAAAGCAGACCACAGTTCTGTTGTAAAATCATCCTCTTTTATTCTTTGCAACACAACAGCGACAGTTTAAAGTCTGTTGGATAGTTTCTTCTTCTCTGTTCTCTCCTCTCAGAGTTTAGTCATTTGATCATACTTATTAGAATGTCTGGTAATTTTCTGTTGAACTCAGGCACTGTGTACAAAAGCCTGTAGTTTCTGGATGATGCACCTTTGTTCCTTCCTAAGTATTAAAGGATGGGGTGTACACAGTGGTGAGGAGTCTTGCTTAGGATGCATAAGGCCCGGGCTCAACCCTTAACTCTGTAAATGACAAGACAAAAGATTATTAATTTTCTCAGATCAGGGAGTTAGAGTGTGGTCAAGTCATCATGATGCCACAGGGGTTCCTAAGGAGCTTTGCTGTGGTGATGCATATCTCACTGTTCCTTGTCTTAGTAATCTTAGGGACGATTCTGAACATAGAATGGAACTAATTCATTTCCAGGTAAGCCATCTTTCTGGATTTACCAAATCACTTACCCATTGATGGTCTTGAGCTCTAACCTCTGACTTCCCAGCTTTGCCCTCAGTCTGCTTTATGCTGCATCATGCCACGACCAAGGACCTAGAGGACAGGCCAGAGAGAAAAGTAGGGCTTACCTCAAATTCCTTCTCTTTTTGCTCTTGGCTCCACCAGTTCGGCCAAACTCAGTTGTTTATAGATGTTTATACACTGTTGTCTTCCATGTTTGATTTAACTATTGTAGTTGTTATTAGTGGAAGGATATTTGTCTACTATTCTTTTAATTAAGTAAAAGTTTTTGTTAGCCAGGTGTGCTAGAACACACCTTTAATCCTAGAACTCAGGAGGCAGAGGCTGACTGATCGCTGTGTGTCTGGGGCCAGCTGGTCTATCTACAAGGTGAGTTCCAGGACAGCTACTGCTACATAGTGAGACCAAACAAAACAGAAGAAACAAAAACAACGAAAAAACTCCCAAGAATCACGACCTTCCCACAAAAACCCCCCAAATCAAAATCAACAAGCAAAAGACGAATAAGATGAAAATGCCAAAATAAAGCAAATGAGATAGCAAAATGAGATTAAAAAGTCTAAAAGTTCCATTGAGTTCCTTTTGTGTTGGTCAATTACTCTTCGGCATGGGGCCTGTCCTGGAATATGTTTGATATACCCAGTGACAATCCATAGGAGAAAACTAGGGTTTCCTTTGCTAGCAGGTACCGATTGCAGCTAGCTTCTCAGTTAGGCGTTGGAGACAGTGTCCGATTTTTTTCTTCTCACTGCCAGGACTCAGTCTAGCTTGAATCTGTGCATGTTTTGTGAGTGCTCCAAGTCTCTGTGAGTTCACGTTTATCATTCCTACTGTGTCCTCAGAATCATCCATCACTTCTGGTTCTTACATATCCTTTTCCATATGGATCTTTGAAGGGAGAGGCTTTTACTAACATCCCACTGAG
This sequence comes from Rhabdomys pumilio, assembly GCA_030674055.1. NCBI lineage: Eukaryota > Metazoa > Chordata > Mammalia > Rodentia > Muridae > Rhabdomys > Rhabdomys pumilio. Next base: position 18,557,617 of record JANHMN010000015.1, on the reverse strand, counting down.
GCCTGAGAATGCCAAAGTCTCGCACCTTCTGCACATGGCTCAGATGTGGTTCTCTGCGTTAGTTCCCATCTACTGCAGGAAGAAGCGTCTCTGAGGTGGGTTGAGTTAGGTACTGATCTATGAATGTAGCAAGGTGTTGTTAGGAATCATTTTACTGTGCTGTTCTTTTAGTAGAATGATATCAGGTTTTCTCCTAGGCCCATCTAGCCTCCGGTTCTTGGCCATGTTAGCAGTGGCAGGTATGGGTTCCATCTCATAAACCAGAAAGTGGTTGGTTACTCTCATGATATTTATGGCACTATTACACAAGCATATCTTATATACAGGTCACTGTTGTAGGTTGCCAGGTTTGTAGCTTGGTGATGCTGATGGTTAACTTTCTCCTCTGGTAATGTGCATAGTACCTTCCTGCATCATGAATTAGGCGTGAAGGCTCTGGTTAGGTACCACCTCACCTCAACTTCTCTGTATTCGATGACATAAGTATTGTCTTCAACAATAGGGCCTTTCCATCAGGTTGTGTAGAACCTGATAGTCTTAGCAATAGTCAATGGTATTTAGGGGGTAATCCATGCAATCAACCCCTTTGCCCAATGACTCAACAAGGTATAATCTATACTCAAAACTGAAGATTTTACTTGGTTGCATAAGATAACTAATTAGGGATTGTCTCCCCTATTATTTGGTGACTCCATTTAGATGCCTTTCATATATGTGTATATTTTAGAAAGCTTCTACAGCAGTGGGTATATGTGCGTGTGCGTGTGCGTGTGCGTGTGTGTCAAAATAATGCAAAATGAGATAAAAAGCCTACAAAAATCCCATTGAGTTTATTTTGTGTTGGTTAACTACTCTAAGGCATGGGGCCTGTCCTGGAATATGTTTGATATACCCAGTGACAATCCATAGGAGAAAACTAGGGTTTCCTTTGCTAGCAGGTACAAATTGTAGCTAGCTTGTATATGTATATATGTATGTGTATATGCATATGATGTATATGTATATGATATATACCAAACGGTTTTTCAAATGGTGCTTCATGTTAGTGGTCCCTCTTCATATTCCTTCCTTTACCTTTCTTTCCCATCCCCCTCTCCATGCACTCCTCCTATTCTAGTTTCTCCTTTGTCACTCCATAACACTGTATTCTCCTTCCTTGGGAGATCCTTTCCTTCCCCCTGGTCCCTTATTAGATAACCTCTGTGGTTACTCAGATTGTAGAACACATTTCAAGTTTAAAATCTAATATCCCACATATAAGAGAAAACATGCAATATTTGTCTTTTTGAGGTCCGAGTTACATCACTCAGGATGATGTCTTAGCTCCATCCTTTTGCCTGTGAATTTCATTATTTTTTAAACAGGTGAGAGAATTGAGTACTGAAGTTGCTACTAACACTTTATTAGGGTTAATCTGAGGTTTTATGTGGTATAGTGTTTCTTTTACGAAATAGGGTGTATCTGTGTTTAGTGAGTATATGTTAGGATTATAATATCCTCTTGGTGGTGTGTGCCTCTTAATAATGTCAAATGACTCTCTTTATCTCTTCTGATTTTTGGTTTGAAGTGTATTTTGTCAGATACTAGAATAGCTACCCCTGATTATTTCTTTGTTCCATTTTCTTGGAATACCCTTTTCGATCCTTTTACTCTGACATAGTATTTGTCTTTGATAGTGAGATTTGTGTGTCAAAGTAAGCAAAAAGACGTATCTGGTCTTCTAACCCAATGTGCTAGGATATGTCTCTTTACTGGGGAATCAAGTTCATTAACGTTAATAGTTGATATTTAATGATGGGTATTGATCCTTGTGTGTTTCATTTTTATGGCATTTGCTGAAACAGCTTGTGATCAACTACTCTGAAGCTGTTATTTATTCCCTGTGACCTATCGGGTGCACTTATCCCTGTATCAGGCTGAAGTTTCTCCTGGAATCTTCTGTAGAGGTGGCTTAGTGGCTATAACTGTTTTTAATATTGAATGTTTTTATCACAGAAAGTTTAAAATTTATCCTTCGATTTTATTAGATAGTCTTGCTGGATTTAATATTTTGGGTGATTCCTCACTTTCTGTTTTCCCAGATGAATCATTCTATTTGGGAGAAGCTTTCCATTGGAAGTTTTATTTGAATTATTGAGGTTTTTATTTTCAAAATCATCTCAGCTTGGTTTGGGCTTTCTTCAGCGTTCTATCTTTATTTTCATTTCTTGAATTGACTGCATTTTAGTCATCTGTGTATTTTTCCTCTTGGAGTATATTCATGTACTACTTGAATGATTTGAACATGCTTATAATAATCCTTTTGATTTTTCTCTTTGCCTGGTAGTTCCTCTAAGTCATTTTATTAGGTGGGCACCATTCTTACAGGCTTGTCAGCAATTAGCAGAAGAGACATGCTGTCTTAATTTTTCCATGTTGTCTCTGTTTCTGTTCTGGGATTTACCCACTAGGAGTTGGTTTATTGGTTGAGGTTTTCTTTCTTTCTTTTGTGTGTTTTATTTTCAAATTTATAGGCATCTTTATTTTCTTTCAGTTCAGTGGAGGATTACAGCCTAGTAGGATTGATTTGTGCTTTCTTCGTTGCGACTGGTATTTAGGGCCAGAGGTTCTATGTCCAGTTTTCCTTTGAGGGTCAGATATTGAGCTATGTTATCTAGGATTTCATTTGTCTACTGCTTTCACCGTTAGTTGTGGGAACTCTCCAAACACCTGTGGCCTTACCTAGACTCAGATCTGGTCCTCACCTTGAATTTTCAAATACCACTGAAACTTCTAGAAGATCTGGAACTCTCCGACACCTGTGGGCCCAACCAGGACTTGAATCCTAAGTTAAACCAGGATTTGATCTCCTATCTTTAGATGTGGAACTCACAAAGCACCAATAGGCCTTACCTAAAATTAGGAGTGCCTTTGGGATGGCGATTGTTGGAGCTGCTGAGTCCCAGTGAAGGTGTTTTACGTAATGAATTCTATGGTTACTTTGAGCCTAGCTAGTCATCCAATACAGTGTTACAGACGCACCTGCAATGGACCATTTCAATGGTGTACATAAACACAGTGTTCTGTGATAAGAGCAGATATACGTGGTCTTTCCTTAGACTCTGTGAGTGAGATTGGAATGAATACACAGGAAGCTAGTGCCTTTGTGTGCTTATATATGGTCCCATAGGAAATGATCCTAGCTCCAAAATCCATGTTCATCATCAGCTACTGGCTGCTTTGCTGGAGACTGGGCCTCTGCAGTAGAAACGGTGAAGAGCTGAGAACTCACAGTGGATTCGGATGGCTCTGGGTTAGAACTTTAACCTTGACCCAGTGAACTTTGGGAGATTCTTTCATTTTCTTATAGACAAGATGGTCGAGCCAGTGCCATGCTTACTATTTTTTTTTAAATAAGGATTATATTTCAAGATGTATTATAGAGACCAGGACAAATACAGACAATATGACATACTCAATTAAAATCAACTTGGTTTTCTTGTCAACACTGTGTGGGAAGCGTTGGATACAAGGGTGGCTCTGAGTATCTCAGGAGGTCCTGAATCTTGACCACTTTGCTACTCACTGTGGCTCAAGTTGTTAAGGTACTGGTGTTTTGCAGGGTTCAGCCCTTGCTGTAGAGGGTTTTCCTCAAAGAAGGAAGAGAAGAACTAATTTTAGGAGTAGGATGGTTAGGGGAGGGCAAGATTTACTATAACTTATAAGCAAAAACAAATAAACAGAGATTCCATACATTATTTTTCAGTCTGCTCCGAGGAAACTTTGGAGCAGGAGATTTTCCTTTGTTAGGAAGATATTCCAGCTTGGTAAGTGCAAGCATGAGGACCCAGTTTTGTTTTCTAGAACTCACGTGAGAAAAGTTGGACCTGTTAACACGTACTTGTAATCCCCAGCACAGGGGAGCTGGAGATAGGCAGATCCCTGGGGCTTATAGGTCAACCAGCCTAGTCTATAAGTGTGAGTTCTAGGCCAGTGGAAGACCAGGACACAAAATAATAGGTGGGTGATGCCTTAGAAGTAAAACTCAAGGGTGTCCTATGGCTTCTACAAGCATGTACAAACACGTGTATGTATGTGTATATGTACATGTATGTGTTAGGTTTTGTGAGGCATCCAAAAAGGTGTATGAATAAAGATATATAATGTATGAACACACACACACACACACACACACACACACACACACACACACACACACA
>JANHMN010000015.1:18520482-18553408 GCA_030674055.1 Rhabdomys pumilio | reverse complement strand
ACACACACACACACACACACACACACACACACACACACACACACACATCTATAGGGAGTGTTGGGTTAGCCAGTTCTTGTATATGGCTTATATATGTGAAAGCAACTATAAAACAGGCCATAAGGTCATTAGAGACGTGCCAGTTAAACTTTATGGGAGTCCAGAAGACAGGAGAAATTAACCAAGGAGAGAGTATTAATCTGCTGGGCTGGTCTTGCTCACTCTGCTCTCAGCCTTGTTCATATCATTGACATACAGTAGCAGGGATGGTCTAATTCTAAACACCGAAACACAAATTTCAGCACACACCACAGCTTTCAAACCTTTAAGCGTTTTTTTTTCTATTGCCAATTGCAGTAATTTCAAAGTTCCGTTCAGAGCGTACCACTCTCTCTTCCACCATTCAAGGGATTTCTTCTTTTTAGGGGTAGAGCAGAATCATCAGAGGTTTTTTTTTGACTTCCTCATATTTTGTGGTTTGGTCTCCAAGTGCATTTTCCTGTGGGGATGCTGTATACACGAACATTTCCCTGTTTGCGTTTGGTCTGTTTATGAGGGTGACCTCACTTGTCTCTGTCTGGGGCCTCTGGATTTCTGCTATGAGGAGTTTCTGGAATTAGGGTTTATGCCTTGAGAGATCAAGGTCTTCTGCACAGGACCTTTGTTCTAATTTCTGTGTACTGATATCCTAAACTCTGCCAGCTCCAAGTTCGTGCAGGGTTCTTAGCTTGCTGACAGGCTGTAGGGCACATGACTGACTTAGTAGTCAACCCTGACCTGCCTTAGCCCACTGGCATGGCTTGAATTTTATTGATGCCCAGGAGTCTATATGGAGCTGATTGTCTAAATCTACATATCTATTCCTAACCTGCCCCCTGAGTATTTTCTGTAATAGAGGCTCCTGTATCCAACTGCCTGTTGGGCACCTTCATTATGGCCATCCTAGATTTAGCATGGTCAAAACAGGATTACTGATATATGTTAAACACACCCCAGGGCACATAGATGCACTAACACTTACTGTTTCTGTTATATGCTAATCAGTTTAATGGCCGCTCTCTCATTTTGGCATAATTTGCACATATATTACTGTGATAGCTGCCTAGCACAGCATGCACGCATACATAGAGAGAGCAGGACTTGCCTCGGTTTAGCTCAGATATGCTTTGCTTTAGCGAGTCCAGCATCCTTAAGGGTTATAAAGAAGCACTTTGGATTCTGAAAGTTTCAGTGTTTCCCCTTGCTTTATTACTATGGGGGTTTGAATAAGAATGGCCCTCTTAGGCTCTTCCGTTTGAATGTGTTGTCATCAGGGAGTGGCGCTCATTGGGAAGGGACTGGGAGGCATGACCTTGTTGGAGTAGGCTGTAGCCTTGTTGAGGAAAGTTTGTCACTGGGGATGGGCTTTGAGGTTTCAAAGGCCTGAGTCAGGCCCGGCGGCTCTCTCTTTCTTCCTGCTGCCTGTGGATCTGGGTGTAGCACTCCTGGCTACTTTTTCATCACCAAGTCTGCTTGGATGCCATCATGCTTCCCGCCATGATGATATGGACTAAACATCTGTAACTGTAAGCAAGCCTCCAATTAATGCTTTGTTTTATAAGAGTTGGGGTGGTCGTGGCATCTCTTCACAGCAGTGGAACGTTGCCTAAGATAATCACTGTGGCTTCTTGTTCCTTCTGGGTTTGTGATGATTCTGTTTTGCTTTTTTTAAGAGAGGAAAAGCAACTTCTTCTACCACTTTCCCTGCAGTCCAGAGTCTTATAGAATGTTCAGGGATCACCAACCTGCTTGCATGTAGATCATCCGGGGTCCTTGGGAACAAGATTGCTTCTCTTCCAAACCAAACTTTCTGGGGAGAGGGCCCAGAATTGTAACCTTTTAAGCAAGTTTCTCAGATTCTTCCTAAGTGTACTGTGGTTTGAGGATCTCTGCCCAAATCTCTTTTCTCCTTTGCTATTTCATTTTAAATATTCATGGGAGAGACATTCCAGGGAGCCCAGAAGAGAGGGAGCTGACTGTGTTACTCAGCCTCCTGTCACTATAACAAATAGCCAAGACAATCTGTTATAGAGAGAAAAGATTTATTTTGGCCCATGGTGCTGGAGTTTCAGTCCGTGAATGATTGATGCTGTTGCTTTAGGGCTAAGATGGGGTACATGAGTTCACATCATGACTAAAGTGCTTGGTAGGACAAAATCCACTTATATAATAGCCAGAGAACAGCAGAAGAAAGGGGCTGAGGTCCCACAATTCCCTCTTAGGGTATAGCCTCAGTGATCTAAACACCTCATATTAGGTTTTAAGGTCTTAAAGGTTTCACTTGCTGTCATTGGAATCATCTGGGGACTAAGCCTTTACCACAGTAGCCTTTGGGGACACTTACTGAAGCCACAGCAGTGACTCACAGTTATTCTTTATGTCACTGAAGTTGTTATGGGAGCCACAGAACCTTGTGTGGCCATAGTCAGTGCCACACACGTCTTCCTGAACTGTATGGTTGCCCCCACTCACACTTTCTGGAATTACAACCACAGCCCAAAATAGTTTCCATCCGAGAGGATCTTTTTTATATAATAAGAATTTTTTTTCCTCAGTGATTTTTAATCTTGTTGATCTAGGCATAAAATTCAGTAGACGTTGATGAAATTTAGATAGCATTACAGGTTGACCAATGCCCAGGTGTTCCTGGGACTGGAGGGATGCAAGAATTTCAGTGCCAACATCAGGATGTTCTGAGAAAAGTGGGGTGAGCTAGTTACCCTTGGAGTATGCCTTACAAATCAGCCTAGGAATTAAAATTAAATGTATCAGCAAATATTAAATTTGAAATGTACGTGGGTTGCATAGTAAGGAAGACCAGTTTAGAACAAGATGTATTTTTGGATTAGTCAGATGTGTGGCAAGTCAGATGTGTGAGCAGCTCATGGTGGTGAAGAATGGAGATCGCTCTCACTCTTTAATGAAGGTGTGGTAGGGGTTATGTTGTGTTGTGTGGACAGCTACTCTTGCCAAATTACACTGTGTTTGACAATAGCGAAAGGAACACATCTGGGGTAAGGAATGCTTTTCAAATCCTGAGATACATTTTAATTTAAATATTACTTATTCATATTATTTATTAGCAGGCAGTCATCAAACAAAATGATGGGGTTCGGGGTGTCACTTCTGTCCCGTGTGTCATGTTCTTTTCTTGTAAGGACCTTCAATGCCTTCTGTTCCCCCATCCTCCACTGGTGTGTTCCACTTCCCAAATAGTTTCTTCTCTACTCTCTATAGAGAAGAAAAGCCACGCAACATTTGTCTTCCCGAATCTGGCTTATTTCACTTAGCATGGTGATCTTTAACTACATCCATTTCCCTGAAAATGACTTAACTGAACTTTCTCTTTATGGTTGAGTTTAAAACTCTGCTGTGCATTTTTTTTTTGCTCATTTTGCGTATTTTAATTTTTGAAAACCTTTTATCTTTTAGGGATTTACACATGGGCAGTTCATATTTTCCTTATCTACTAGGTTAATGCATGTTGAGGCTGATTGTAGGACTTGGAATTTGTGATTAGTGATGCCATAAGCACAGATGTGTAGTAATTGGTGCTATACAGATGTGTAGGTATCTCGGTGGCACGTTGACTCCAGCTGTACACTCCTAGGAACAGTAGAACAGTGTGCTCATATAGTAGGACTGGTGGCGAATCTTGGTTGTCAACTTGATACACCTGGAAGGAGGGAACCTCAGATGAAGAATTGCCTTAGTCAGGCTGACCTGTGGGCTTGCTTGGGCAGTTTCTAGGCATGTGGGCCTTGGCTGGTTAAGTCGTTGGATGTGAGCGTGGGAGCCAGCCAGTGAGCAGTGTTCCTCGGTGGCTCTGTCTGTGCTTCTGCTTGAGTTCCCACCCTGTCTTCCCTCAGTGATGGACTGTGACCTGGAAAGGGAAACCCGTTACCACCCCACATCCCAACTTGATTTTGGTCACAGTTTTTAATCACCGCTATAGAAAGGAAGCTAGGATAATACTTCTATTATTTTATTTCTTGAGGAACCACTATACTGACTCCCACGGTGGCTGTGGAAGGGATTCCTTTCGCTTTACTTTCTTGAGAGCATTTTTTGTTGTTGTTGTTGCCGTTTGTTATTTTCTGGATGATCCCTGTTCTGACTGGGGCGAGATCCTAACATAATTTTTATTTGCCTATCCCAGAATGCTAAGGGTATTGAGCCCCCTTTCACATATTCACTGTCTGTGTTTATTCTTTTAAAGACCGCTTAATTCCCTTACCCATTTATTGATAGATGATTCGATCTTTTGATGTTCGGTGTTTAGCTTTCGGAGTTCTTTATATAGTCTAGATATTAACTGTTTGTCATATACACAGCTGGGGAAGATGTTCTCTCACGCTGTAGGTTGTCGCTTGGCTCTGTTGTTTTGTTTTATGTGCAGAAGCCTTTTGATTTCGTGCAATTCCATTGTGGATTCTTGCTCGTACCTCCCCTAGGACTCTGTGATGGTTTGAATATACTCAGCCTAGGGAATGGCATTATTAGAAAGTGTAGCCCTGTTGGAGTAGGTGTGTCACTGTGGGTGTGGGGTTTAAAACCCTCATCCTAGCTGTCTGGAAGCAAGCAATCTTCTACTAGCAGCTTTCACATGAAGATGTAGAACTCTCAGCTCCTCCTACACCATGCCTGCCTAGATGCTGCCATGTTCCCACCTTGATGATAATGGACTGAGCCTCTGAACCTGTAAGCCAGCCCCAATTAAATGTTGTCCTTTATTAGACTTGCCTTGGTCCTGGTATCTGTTCACAGCAGTAAAAGCCTAACTAAGACAGCATCTATTTGGGAAAGTCTTTTCCTTTAGGATCTAACTGTAGTTTAGTGCCTTGCATGCTCCTTAGTCATGAGCGAGTAGAGAGAGCAGCACATAGGCAGAACGCCATCTGTTAGGGCAGAAGAGATGACTTGTACTCAGCCTTGGAAGCTGGCGTCTCCTTTCCCCCTCATCTTCCTCCCAGTGGGGAGCATCTGCACTAACCTCACAGTACAGTGCCTGATGTCTATAATACTTTCAAGGTCCTTTAAAACATTTCAGCTTCTTTAGAATGATGAGAGAAAAACCGTTTAGGTAGATTAAAGTAATCGTATTAATGTAGTTATCTTTCTTATGATGGTGGCATGAAATATACTTTTTAATATGTAAACATTTATTTAAACACACACACACACACACACACACACACACACACACACACACACTCGTATGTATTTCTAGCTATGCCTTGGCTCTTCTCCCTTCTTCTGACTGTGGGTATATTTAATGCTGAAGCAACAACATCTATCTTGGATTACAAAGTGGAAGGCTCATATTCAGGCTGCCAGAAACCTGGGTTCCTTTTCACGCTTATAGTCAAGGTATCACTCTGCAAGGGTGTTTAGGTCACCTCTTACTCAACTCCTGCAGTCTGGGTACTGTGGTTTCCAGTCAGCTGGGAACCTGGGCTCCTGACACTGGAGCCGGCGGCTCAGTTGCTCCGGATTATTTATATTTGAATTCCTGTGAGAAAGAAATAAGCGATCATGTTGAAGCCACTATTATTTTGACTTTTGTTGTAGCAACTGACTGTTTTTCCTAAGCCATACAGGAGAGTCCCGGCCCATTACAACTTTCTTTAGTATTGATATGTGAAAAGGACATCTGGCCTCCTTCTTAAAAAGACTAAAGTGTCAAGGCTGTTTATGGCATTGGAAACAGGTTGTGTTTAATCTTGATCCTATCCAACCACCTATGAAGCTCCTCCGCACAACAGAGAATATCTGGGAATGGGCGGGGTCAGTGGTTTGCTTGTTACCAGGCTACATCATCTTATAGGGCTTTAAATGGGCATCCTTACCAAGGTCACTAGGTTCTGCCTGTCAGCACAGTGCTGGACAAATCTCAGTGCTTTGGCTTTTTACTCTCTCCAGACAGGTATGGGGACAGATGACCTGGGAGGAACATGACTATTCTCTTGTGGCTTTCAGGAACCCGCTTTTATTCTGAGAACAAAGCAAAAGTGCCCCTTCCTGTCTTCCAGCATACATTTGGATGGCTTCTTCACATTTAGTTTTATTATGTGTATGCATGTAGGTCTGTGTGTGGGTATGTGCACATGCATGTAGTTCTGTATGTGGGTATGTGCACGTGAGTACAAGTGTCAGTGGAGGCCAGCAGAGGGTGCTGGATACCATGGAACTGGAGTTACAGGTGCTTGTGAGCTGGGTGCTGGACTGGAACTCTGGTCCTCTGTAGGAGCAGTCCTCAGTCTTAGCCACTGTCATCTCTCCAGTACTACTTAGGCTGTATCTTGCTGAAGAGAGTTGCTTTCAAGTTTTCCACGGGCTGTGTCAGAATATGATTTGTGAAGTTTGTGTTTGTGTGTGTGTGTGTGGGGGTGTGCCAGCGTGTGAGTGCATACGTGTACATAATGTGAAGAACAACTGCTGGGGTATGGAATGGAGTGTGTGTGTGTGTGTTTGTGTGTGTGTGCGCGCACACACGCGCGTGTGCACATGTGCACCAGTGGAAAAACTGGTGAGCTGTGGAATAGAAGGTAGTGTCAAGAACCTACCATTTACTGGATGTCTGTCATCTTTGTGAGCTGTGTTTAACAGACACTATGGCGTTTAACTCTTAACAAACACTCTAAGAAGTGGGAATTATTTCTGAAGAAGTTAACTTTTTTGCTTCTGTGATGAAACACCCAGCAGAAGCGACATAAGGAGGAGGGATTATTTTGGCTCATAGTTTTATGATGGGGAGGGCATGGTGGCCGAAGTGGTCCTTTCCAGGCCACAGACACAGGAGCTTGTAAGAGCACATACTGGAAGTCTGGAGTAGTGGTAGCCCTCAAAGCCTTGTCCCCAGTGGCCTGTGTCAGCCAGCTAGACCATGGGCTTCAAAGGTTCCACAGCTTCTCAAAACAGCTCAGCAGCTGGTGACCAAGAGTTCAAACACATGAGCCTGTGGGGGGCACATGTAGCTGATAGCTTGTAGCAAGCAGCATTTACCCCACACTGCTCAATTTCAATGAACCTTTTCCACACAAAATAACTACGCCCTTTGTTTTGTCTGTGAGAGATAATGGGAAAATGGCAACTCTGTAAATATTTGGTTAATCTGATAGGAACTGGCTACTCAGGAAATTCAAGCAAAGGAATGGTCTTTGGGGACCTGTGTAGTTGACGTTTCCCATAGGAGTAGAGATTCTGGCTTCTGTTGTCCCAGGCTCTCCACACGCTGAGCAAGGATGAACAGGGCCACCATGCCTAATGGGGAAGGAACTAGATTTCCAATCAAGGAACCTGGTGAAAGTTGGAGTCTGTTGTGTTTATTTTCTTGTTTTCTAATGGTTCTCTCAGTAGCAATACTTAGTGTTCTAAACCACCCTAGTTACCTACCTCTCTTCCTCCTCCCCTCCCTTTCTCTCTCTCTCCCCTTCTCTTCCCCATCTCCCCCTTCCTTTATTTCCTTCTTCACTGTGTAGCCCAGGCTGGGCCCAAGCTTACCCCACCCACCAGTTTCCTGAGTGCTGGGGTCACAGGTGTGCACTTCCACACTTGGCCCCTGGATTATTTTTATCCTTTCAAAATCTTGCTTCTGTAAAAGTCCCTGGCATCATGTAAAAGCTGGACTTCAGCATTTTCTCTTCCCGCTCTGCAGACCTGGCCCACTAATTTGTATGTGGGCCAAACCATGAGAAAGAGGGCTCATTTTGAATACCACTTTGTTCTCTGTTAAAAATTAACAACCATCGGAGGCTAGTATTGCCTTCTTATCTTCTTCCTATAATTAAAAAATGTGTAGTATAATTGTGGCGAAGATATATATATTCTCTCCCCAGGCTTGTCCATGAGTTTAACCGTGTGTCTGCTGGAACGGGTGAGCCCGCTGTGCACGGAGTCCCACACATCCAGCGGCCTCTTTCCCTGCTCTCCACCCTAGGCATTGCTTCCGCCTTTCCTTAGAGACAGTAAAATGGCCGTGAGCAATAAGGAGAAATAAGCAGCTCCTCGCCCCAGGGCTGCTTGTTCCTTGTGCTGGTGCTGGGATGCCCCAAGGGGGCCAGGGGAGGCTGAGAACTCCCAGAGGGCCAGTGGTCACTGTTCCACCTCCCACAGCAGGAGGGATTCTATCAGGGCTATGCCTCTTCAGATCCTGAAGAACAGCTCTCAGACCGGAAGTTCTCTTTGTTGGGTGTTCTGCGAACAGAATGCTTTTACTTTTGTTCATCTGCCTCGCCCGCCCTTACCAGCCCTTCTTGCTCGTTCTCAGCATTCAGAGCAAAGCTCGGGGCAGCACAGTTTAAGTGCGTGGGGGTGGGGTGGGGGGGGGGAAGAGAATCCATCAACTACTTTAAAAGAACAACAACTCTATGGTGGTACAATTTATGTACCATAAAGTGCCCCCGTTTTTAAGGGCACGGGGGCTGAGTTTAGTGTGTAGTTATGGAACTGTCATTGCAATTGCTGGGACATTTCTGTGACTCTCAAAGGCTCCTGGCACCTATTGAGCCTCAACTCTCACCTCCAACCCCAGTGACCTGTTCTCCACTGAACTGTTCTCTTTAGAAATAGGAAACGATAACATTTGCTCTTTTAATCCTAGCTTCTTTAACTTTCTCTCTCTCTCTCTCTCTCTCTCTCTCTCTCTCTCTCTCTCTCTCTCCTCTACCCACTTACTATGCATAACAATATTTTCCTCCTTTCTATGTGTCCGCTGAATAGATACATCACATTTTGCTTATCCTTTCATCAATGGATATTTCTGCTGCTTCTACCAAAAAAAAAAAAAAAAAAAAAAAGATATTGTTGGGGTTTGGCTAGACATTTCGTGGAATCTATAGATCGCTTTGGGCAGTACTGACATCTTAAATAATTTGTCTTTTGGCTCGTGAACAAAAGATATCTATTTTTATTTTGATCTTTTCTTTAATTAAAAATGTCTTTCTGTGTGTGTGTGTGTGTGTAAAGATACAAGTGTGATATTGCATATGTGTAGGGGACAGAGAGCCATCTTGGGTATCAGTAATACCCTTCTACACTGTTTCTACATTGTTTGAGAAGGTCTCTTATTCCCTGCTCCGTAGACCAGGCTAGGTATCTAGGACCTTCTGGGGATTCTCTTGTCTCCTCTTCTCATCTCACTGTCTGAGGTCTGGGATCTCAACTCAGATCCACTGCGTGCACAGCAAGGACTTTACCCAGTGAGTCCTTTCTAGTGTTTACCGAGTAATGGTGCTGTGAACACCAGGGCATGCTTATTTGAGTCCTTGCCTTCACTCTTTTGGTTAACATCTAGAGCTAGAGTTATGCATCATACCATAACGATTCTGTTCAGGTTTCCTAGAGTCATAGAGGTGAGGTATTCTCCAGATCAGCTGCACTTCCACTAGCAAGGAACTAAGCCAGCTTCCTCCCTCCCTTCCTTTGGTTCAATCCATCTCTCCTTTCCCCCTTCTTTTCCTCCCTCCTTAACCCTCCCTCTCTTTCTAGTTCTTTCTCTCTATCATCTCTTTCCCCCTCTCTTTTTGTTGAAAATACATTTTTTCCCACACAATATATTCTGATTCTGGTTTTCCCTCCCCAAACTTCTCCCCAACTTCCCACCCACCCAAACCCACACCCTCTTTTTCTCTCTCTCATTAGAGTATGAACAGGCATCTAAGAAATAATAAAGTAAGATAAAGCAAAACGAACGAACCAGAACAGGGCAAAGCAAATTAACAGAAGGAAAAGAGCCAAAAAAAAGTACAAAAAACAAAAACAAAAACAACCCACACAGAGATGTAGAGACACACACGTTCACGCACACAGAAATTACACAAAAATAAAACACCAGAAACTATAAAATGTATAGAAGAGGTCTGCAGGAAGAAAAAAAGAAAAGAAAATATAATAAAAATAATGTCCAGACAAAGCATTATGAGACAAGGATTCCCCAAAATACCACTGGATTCATTTTGTGTTGGCTATCTACTGCTGGGCAGGGGCCTGGCCTTAAAAGTGGACCATGTACCCAGTGAGACTCTGTTGGAGGAAACTGGTTTTTCCTTTGTGAGTGGTCAGAGATTGGAGGTAGCTTCTGGGTTAGGGATGGGGCTTGTGCCCACTTCCCTCTCAGTGCTGGGACTCTATATGACTTGGACCCGTAGTTTCTCTCTTTCTCTCTCTCTCTCTCTCTCTCTCTCTCTCTCTCTCTCTCTCTCTGTGTGTGTGTGTGTGTGTGTGTTTCTTCTTTTTTCTTTGTCATTAAGTGGAGAGTAACTAGATGGTCGTCATGGTCTTGGTTTGTAATTTTTAATGATTAACTATGAACATTATTTCCTATGCATATGAACCATTTGAATACGTTCTTTAGAGAAATGTTCAGCCCATTATCTGTTTAAACATCACTCTTTCTGTTGCTGAGTTTGGGAGCTCTTTATGGATTCTGAATATCAATCCATTATTAGGTATATGACTTGCAAATGCTCACCTTCCGTGGGAAGCTTTTTTACTCTGTCAACTCTGTCATTTGATGCACAAAAGCTTGCAAGTTTGATGACATCTAACTTTTTTATGACTCTTCTTCCCATGATTTTGAAATCACGTTCAAGAAAACACTTCAGATTCAGTGTCATGATGAACTTCTCCTTTGTATTCTTAGAAGAAATATTGGTTTTTTATTTTTTTAAAGCAGATTTGGTACTGGTTTTAATTTTTTTCACTTCTATTTTATTGTTATGTGCATGGATGTTTTGCTTGTGTGTATGTCTGTGCGCCATGTGCATGCCTGGTGCCTCTGGAGGCCAGAAGAGGGTGTGGGATCCCATCTGTAACTAGAGTTATGAGCCACCATGTGGGTGGGTCCTCTGAAAGAGCAGCCAGTGCTCTTAACCACTGAGCCATCTCTCCAGCCCCTTGTTTGTTTGTTTGTTTTTTTTCTTCTTATGATCAATTGGTCTATGGTTCATTCTGGGATTTTTGTATTTTGTGTAAGATAAGGATTCAATTTAATCTTCTGCATGTGGATATTCTTTTTTCCTATCATCACTAGTTGAAAAGACTGTTGAGTGGTTCTGACACTCTTGTCAAAATCATTGAATATATATGTATATATATATACATATATACATATATATATAATGTGTATATTTATATATATATTCACACACTCACACTAGCACATGCACACACATATACACACAGAGCTTTATTTCTCTCTATTTTCTCTCTACTTATTTCTGGTTATTTTTATTCTGCCAGCACTACACAGTTTTGATTTTCGAAGTTTTGCAATATGCAATAAAACCTGCAAGTGTGGGAGCTCTAATTTTTTTTTCCAGATTGTTCAGGCTGGTCAGAGTCCTTTGAGATTCCATGTGGAAATTAGGATGATTTTTTCCCTCTTTCTGAAAAAAGATATTGTTGGGGTTTTGCTAGACATTGAATGAATCTATAGATTGCTTTGGGTAGTACTGACATCTTAAATAATTTGTCTTTTGGCTCGTGAACAAAAGACATCTTTCTGTTTATTTTTTGTCTTTTGTCTTCTTTAATTAAAAAGTCTTTCTGTGTGTGTATGTATGTATGTGTGTGCATGTGTGTGTGTGTAAAGGTACATGTGTGGTATTGCATATATGTAGGAGTCAGAGAGTCATCTTGGGTATCAAGATTGTTTCTACATTGTTTGAGAAAGTCTCATATTCCCTGATCAGTAGACCAGGCTAGGTATCTAGGAACTTCTGGGGATTCTCTTGTCTCTTCTTCTCATCTCACTTCTCATCTCACTTCTCATCTCACTGTCTCACTGTCTCATCTCATGTCACTGGGTCTAGGATCCCAACTCAGATCCCCTGTGTACATAGCAAGGGCTTTACCCAGTGAGCCCCTTCTTGGTTGCTTTTAGCAATATGTTCAGTAGCTTTGAGTGTGCAAGTCTTTAATTTCCTTCAATTTATTTCTGAACATTTTACTCTTTTTGATGATATTATAAATGGCATTGTTTTCTGAATTTCCATTTCCAGTTATGCAAATTATTAGTATCAGAATGCAGCATTTTTTGTGCTAATATTTTTAAGATAATCTGTCATCTGACATCTATTACCCCATTTTTATTCTTGTTACCTGTATGTACCTGCTGTGTCCACCTCTCCTCCACCCCGACTCCTGGAAGTGTCATTACATCTCTTTGTAATTTTCTGTAGTTTCACAGTGGTTTTACTAGTCATGTGTACTTGAGTTTCCTTGCTGTCTAATTCTGAGAGTTTTGTGAGATTTTTTTGGGACAGGTTTTCACTATGTAGTGATTCTAAGAAATATAAATAAGGTGTGTGTGTGTATGTGTGTGTGTGTGTGTGTGTGTGTGTGTGTGTGTGTGTTGTTCTGTGTGTATGCATATGTGTGTATTTTACTGAGGATTAGACCTAGTGCCTTAAGCATACCAAGCAAGTCCTGTATCACTGAGCTATCTATCTCCCAGATTTAATTTTTTTTATCAGTGATTTTCTTCTTACATTTTCTCTTCATTTTTTAAAATGATATTCTGGACATTAGCCCTTTGGATTACATTGGATTTAAAATAATTTCTTCTTTCATCTTATATAGCCACTAACTTCTAAGTGATATACAATTCCCTTAACTTATAATTTGAGTTTCCTTGAACCACGGTGTTGGTTGTCAGTTTCGGTTTCAGCCAGCAGCGTCTTGCTGTCACACTGGGATCTTAGGCACCGTTTTGTTTTTGATTTATGGTGAGAAGTTATCTTCTCTCTCTGAGAAGAAGACCGCCCTGTCTGTTTTTCTTCCAAACACTTTTCCTCGTGTTTGTTTTTGATTATGTCTTCTGTGAGAAGTATTTCCTTACTGTCTCTCCCTGCTTGAGTGGAGGATGTTTGTGTGTGGGCTTCCCTAGGGAGAACGGGCTGCCAGAGGCCTTTCCATTTTGTCTCTCAAGCTGGTATGTGGGGTCTTCTCTCTGGACTGTCAAAGTGCTATGTTCTTGTTCAGCTTTTGCTGATGTGCACGAAACTTCCCTGGATGCTGGCACTCCAGGGACAGGGGACAGGATGCAGCATCTTTATTTTGATATGCAGACTCTGTGTTCTCTGGAGTTCGTTTTAGTCTTTGCCTCATTCCTGGAAGTCTATGAGCTCTGTCTTGAGTTCAGACTCTACTTGATTTAGTTTTTTATTTTCTAAAAGGTGTGTGTGTATGTGTTCCCATCCATAGAGGCTAGAAGCATTGGGTCTCCCGGGACTGAAGTGTCAGGTGATTGTGTGTCACTTGGTTTGGGAGTTGGGAATCTGACTTGGTTCACCTGCAAGAGGCAGTAATCACTCTTAATTGTAGAGAGTCATTTCTCCAGCCTTTTTTTTCCCCCAGGGAAAAGAATTCCAGTTTCTTTGAGCAGAGGAACTAGATGAATGCATGGCTGTTTACGCTGGTAAAGCTTCCTGGGAATCCATGCGGTCAGGACGGACTTCCTGTCAGCTCTCAATGTTCTGCTTGTTCTCACAGCCTCGGGGCTATTGTTTGAAAGTTTGTACATATAAAGTGGTGTTGGCAATCTCAAGTCTGTCTCTCTGTCTCTGTCTCTGTCTCTGTCTCTCTCTGTCTCTGTCTCTCTCTGTCTCTCTGTCTCTCTCCACACACACACACACACACACACACACACACACACACACACTCTTAAATGTTTTGGTTGTGAGCCCAGCCTTTAATGGCTGAACCTCCCACCAACCTCCACACCCACATACATTTTGCACTTAATATGTGATGGCATAAGTCCTTTCTGATTATGATTATTCTTAGATATTTTTATATGAAGTCAAAAAATTTTTTGAAGTACTTTATGTTCTATAAAGAAGAGTATCGATTTATATGTATTTTATAATAAGTTAATTTAGTTTTCCAAATCACCCTATTGGGATTTTAATTTTAATTTAATTGGATCTGTATTCTTTCTTTTATTTCAAGTACTCAGCTATGGGCAAGGATCATGCTAGGCTTTAAAGAAAAAAACAAACAAATAAAAATAATTCCTAAGCAAGTCATTACAAAACATCTACTACGTGGAAACAGTCTTGATATCTATATTTTCTCTATCATATGGTCCTGGTTGCTGTTTACTTGGGTCACATACATATCAGCTGGTAGGAAAATGGAAGGACCAACTCTTACAACTTGTCAGAACTTTTTTTTTTGTCTTTTTGCTGTTGTTGTTGTTGTTTGTTGTTGTTCTTGTTTTGTTTTGTTTTGAGACATGGTCTCCATATATATTCCAGACTGACCTGGAATTCTCCGGTCTCAGCATTCCCTGTGCTACAACTATAATCTTGTACCACCGTGCCTGGCTGTTAGATAGTGGTTTTTAACATCTCCCTTGTATATGTGAAGTGATTCTTAGCGGCTACATACAGACCAGGCTGACGGTCATTGCAGTGCACATGGAAGATGTTAAAACCACAAGGTCAGAATGAGTTCTAAAGACCAATCCCATCCTTTGAAAACTGGAATGAGCTTCCCTTGTGGGACAGCAGGCCAGGCTTCTAATGCAGCCCTAATGTGTGTCTTAGGGTTTTACTGCTGTGAACAGACACCATGACCAAGGAGGGACGCATGGCAGCATCCAAGAAATAAGGTGCTGTAGAAGGAGCTGAGAGTTCTACATATTGTTCTTAAGGGAACCAGGAGAAGATTGACTTCCAGGCATCTAGGAGGAAGATCTCAAGAGCCACCCCCACAGTGACACACTTCCTCCAAGAAGACCACACCTACTCCAACAAGGCCACACCTTCTAAAAGGTCCACTCCCTGGGCTGAGTATATTCAAACCACTGCATTGAACATGTGTATGCTGGGACAGAGGGAATGCTATCCAGCTTATTTTTGCTTCCACCACAAGAGGGGCCATCGTTGAGGGGCGTGGATGTAAGTGTAAGAGGAGTTTGCTCCATCTGCCTGATCTGATTCACATGAAGTATACATAATAAAGTTTATTAGTGTCCCTGATTTAATGTGACATATTTCCAGGGCAAATTACTCTGAGATCATAGTGTTCATAAAATATAACAGAAATCTTTTAAGTGTGAACATAAGTTCTGAATTAATGTAATAACCCAATCTGGAAACAGGCTAGTGGCTCAAATATGTACAGGACTTCTCCATTTTCCCTCCCTCCATCAGTCCCCCAATCCTGGGCCTCTTTTGAAAAACCCATCTTCCTGTCTCTAGCTATCTAGCCTCCAAGATGGAATCAAAACTTGACCTTTTCTCTAGCAGGGGTAGGCCAGGGTGTGTTAGAGCATAGTCATCACCCAGGGCCCATGAGCAAGTGAGATTTTGGTCCTGTTCCTGGCTCCAAGGCCTGGATGAGGCAGATAGAAGAATGGGCCTCGGGTTGTAAGATTTACTGCCTCTGACAGATAAACTGGGAGGGAAGCGGAAGTGTGGCAGCCTTAACCCTGGGGGCTGGGGTTGTAAAGCTGCCGCTCTGCATTCTTCTGACTCAGGGACCAGAGCAGCAGGAGTCATATTGGATGCATTGGATGACACTGTAAAGCCTAAGTCATGCGGCCATTTATTCTGTGGTGGTAGAGACACAACTGTCGTCTTTTAAACACAAGTCTCAAACATTTAATTTTACTAATAAAGAATTGGGAGCCAGATGCTGGGGTGAAAGCTCTAGATCAGAGAGGCAGGGAAAGCACCCAGCTGATCATGCTCCATAGTCAGCGTTCCAAAAGGAAGCTCTCCTTTTCCATGCTTTCTCAAAAACCCCCTTTAAACTGAAAGTCCCTCCTCTCTACTTCCTGTGAGCCTCTCTATCCACCCTCCTGACTCCGTCTTACTCTCTCTGCTTTTTTTTTTCTTATGTTTACTCCCTATCAACTGGTTGCTTGCTTACTCTGCCTCTTGACCTATGGTTGACTTTATTTAATCCTGTTCCCAATAAACAAAACCCTCTTGGATTAAGGGTAGATGTCAGGGCTGAACCACACCACAGGAGACTGTTTTTTTTTTTTTCCAGTAAATAGCAATCTCAGGGTTCACAGTGTGATCGAGTATCCTGCAACACAAAGCAACAGTCACAACAAACTCTGCAAGATTCTCATCAAGACAGAAGTGAAAGATGAGTAAAGAGAAACTGAGTATTTTGCTTTAACCAGCAGGACATTCAGTATTTCTATCAGGGGGTAGCCTGAGACCACTACACACTCAAGAAATGAGTCACCTGCTTTCCCTTTCCCTCAGGTAGTCTAAGCTAATCTCCTGCTTATTCACTTACCAGCTTCCTTGAGAATTCTGAGAATCCAGTTCTTCAGAATTGATTCCAGGTTCCCTCTAGATTCTGTCTGCCAGAAAGGCTGGAACACAAGACAAAAGACAAACTTTCTAGTCCTATGGTTTGCTCCTTAATTCCATATTGAAGCAGAGGTGAGAGAGACAACTTGGACTATGTGGACTTCTGGGGTATGTGGCTTTGGGCCCCAAACCAGGAAGATGTGCTCTGGTGGGTTATCTCCCTGGAGACTGTGCTACTAGGTGAGAGGTATACTGCCTTACAATTCTCAGTTCTCCCAAGGAGCACTGCTCTAGTTTGGTTTCTCCATAAAACACAGACCAGAAACAAACTAAGATAGGAAAGAATTGACTGGCTTATACTTCCAGGCCACACTGTTGAGAGAACTCAGGGCAGGAACTCAAGCAAGAGCTTGAAGCAGAGACCGTGGAGGGACACTGCTTGCTGGTTTGCTTGCAGCACAAGCTTAGCTGATTTTCTTATATAGCATAGACTACTTTCCTAAGGGATGGTGCTGCCCATAGTGGGCTTGACTCTCTAATATCAGTTAACAGTCAAGAGAATCCTTCATAGACTTGCTCACAGGCAATCTATTCTGTGTAACCCTTCAATGGAGATTCCCTTCTCAGGTGACAGTTGAGTCTAGGCTGTGTCAAGTTGACAGAACTAGGACAGGCCACTGTGGATGGCAGAGATTCCTAATTCAAGTTTACACTTCATTACAGAAACTGCCACCAATGAGAGCACAACAGGCCTCACATCATTCTCTTTAATGCACCAGTTCTTAACCTTCCGACCTCCCTAACCCCTTTAACACAGTTCCTCATGTGGTGATGAACCTCAACCATAAAATTATTTTCACTGTTACTTCATAGCTGCAGTTTTTCTACTGATATGAATTGTAATGTAAATATCTAACATGCAGGATAACTGATGTGTGACCCCTGTGATCATTAGATTCCCTCCCCCCACCCTCCCCCGCTCCCCACAAAGGGATTACAATCCTCAGCTTGGAGAAGCCAAGAGAATGGCAGCAGCCACACTCACCTGTCTCTCCTTCCTCCCTTCCCTTCTTCTTCTGTCCTTTCTCCCCTCCGACTCTCCCTTTTCTCCGCTTTTTCTTTCATCTCTCCTGATTTCTAGCTCTTCCTTCTTCCCTCTTCTCCGTTCCTTACTTCCTTTCTGAGAGAGGGGCTTGCTGTTAGCCCAGGTTAGCCTCACTTACCATCCTCCTGCTTAGAGAACCCTGGGGTTACAGGTGTGCTAGCGCACTAGACCATGTGCCTGTTTGTCATTCTTCTTTGTGACTTTTGAGGAGGAGGCTTAGGAAGCCGCCTACACACAAATCTCATGGATGCTGCCAAGGGCTCAGAGCTCAGCAGTTGTGTATCGGACTCTCGCCAGGAGGTAGAAGCCACAGGAATTTCATAAGCTACCCTGGGTTAAAGGTTATCTGCTGGAAAACAACGACCTAACCCTTCCCTTGTAACCCCAGGGTAGAGAATAAAGGGAAGACAGTGTTCTTAGCTCTCTGCCTCTTGGGCTTTTCAGTACATCATTCCCTGAGCTGTTCATGTCCTCAGGATGGAACCGCCTTTCAGCAGTCAGTTCTATTACTCAGGGCTGGACTTTTTTTCACCCTTGCGGCAGAATCCAGCAACCCAGGGACTTGACTTATTTATTTTCGAGACAAGGCTTCATGGCCTATATTGGTCTTGACCTTGCTGTGAGGTTGGGGGACTTTTGGCTTCTGATCCTCCTGCCTCCATCCACTGAGTTCTAGGATTACAGTTGTGCACTATAGTAATTGAACCCAGAACTTTGGCATGCCAGGCAAACACCCACCGTACCAATTGGTCTGTATCTTACCCCTTTATTTACTTATTGAAAATTTTTTTTTGTTTTACATTTATTCATTGGGGGAAAGGGCGCACGTGTCTATGGAGGTCAGAGGATGACTTTCAGGAGTTGGTTCTCTCCTGCCACAATGCGAGTTCTGGAGATTGAATTCAGCCACCTGTATTGAAGGTAAGCACCTGTAGCCGCTGAGCCAATGAGTAGTCTTGCTGGCCCTCCTCACTTTTATTTTAAAAACAAAGTTTCTATGAAGCCTAGGCAGGATACGAGCTCCTGATCCTCCTGCCTCAGTTTCCCTAGTGCTTGAGTTACAGGTGTGCACCACCATGCCCGACTTGCCCCATGAGGACGTGTTGGGCAGGCTGTCAGGTGGGGAAAAGTAGCTAACTACTCTATCAAACAGTGCTGAACCATGATTGTCTTTGTGTCACAGCCAAGCTGGGCTCCTGCTTGGATGACTTTCTTCTTCTCAGGAAGGCCTTGGCTCCAGGTCTGCCTCCTCATTAAAGCTTGCCCATCAAGAACAGGCAACAGTGGTGTCTTCATTATCTCTCCCACTGTGACTATGAGTGAGGGCAGGCATAGATGCTCACTGATAAGTCAAGGCCAGCTTCTACTGTACACTCTCTTGCTTTGCTCTTATGTCTAGTGAGTAAGTCTAGCCTGACCTTCCAGTCCGCAAATGCTAACCCTGTTGCAGGCTGGCAGTACCGGGCTGAGTGTCTCAGTGAGTTCATGTCTGTTTAAACAAGGGCATCGTGGGAGTCTGGGTGCGAGAGTGAGGCTTGAGGTTGGGTCAGGCTTCCTGACAATGTAGTTTTCTTAAACTGGCAGAGTCTGCAGGGCTAGGGCTTGAGGGAATACTGTCTGATAGTGTCCCCTGCTTACCCTTTGCCTTGCATGTTGAGGTAAATGTACCACCCAACTCCCTAACAGTTCTACAGTCTCTAGCCTGTTTTCTGCCTGTGCATCCCTTCTGCGGCAGTGCTAGTATCCCATTTCTTTGACTCTAACTCAAATCCTTAAAAAGATCAGCTCTAATGTTATCTTCTGCAGAAAGACAGGCCTGCACCTCAGCTGGATTCCCTAGCAGAACCCCATGGGTATATTATGCAGGATTCCTTATTAGCAGTCCAGCAGTCACTTGATGCATTCGGCTTTTCTACTGTTGCAGTGACAAACAGCCATCAAGTAAGTAACTTAAGAGAAATGTAGGTCTGGGGCTCAGCGTGGACTTTGGAGGGCCAA
Source organism: Rhabdomys pumilio (assembly GCA_030674055.1). NCBI lineage: Eukaryota > Metazoa > Chordata > Mammalia > Rodentia > Muridae > Rhabdomys > Rhabdomys pumilio. Next base: position 18,533,986 of record JANHMN010000015.1, on the reverse strand, counting down.
GTCAAGATGTCATTGGGGCTGAAACCCCGCTGGAGGGTCCTCAGGGAGAAACCATGATGCAGTCTCCAGCTTCCAAAGGATGCCCACAGGACTTGGTTTGTGTCCCTTCCTCCCTCTTCAGAGTCAGCAGCTATGCATTGGTGACTACTCTTTCATCGTTAAGTCTCTCTGTGACCATAGCTGCTGAAGGCTCTCCACTCTATAGATGACCTCACCTGGCTATTCCAGGATAATCTTCCTGTCTCAGGGTCCATGATCTTAGTCAAATGCAGCCTGAGTCCCCTTAGCTGTGCATTGGAACGTGATTGCAGATTCCAGAGCTTAAAGCAAACACTTCTTTGGTGGAAGGTGCTATTCTGTCAAAGTCATTTGACATTCAAAGACAATCACAATTGCCCAATAGGTATTTTCCAAAATTGGATTAAGTTTCAGATACTATGAATGCTGCTGGAGATTCAGAGAGGATGATATCAGTCTTTCACCTCAACAAGCTTAGAATCAGAAAGGCAACAAATGCGAAAGCCGTGTCTACATAGATATGAAAGCAGAGGGGATGGAACGGAGGTGTACACACGAGGAACAGGATTGTGGGCCAGCCAGTCAACCTCTTCAAGGAGGTGAGAGTTGAGTGGAGTAGGCTTTGAAGAGCCAAGCTGTGCAGGTTCAATGGGAGAATCCCAGATGGTCTGGATAAAGGACCACCAGGGGACCAGTTTGGGTGGAAGAAGCTGTACATGCCTTGAGGTTGCTTTAGATGTAGGGGCAGAGAGAAAGCAGAGTAGGGGAGGACATCTGGAGATATTGGAGCGAGTGGGATCATGAAAGTGTTCTCATGCCAAGAAATGTGGATGCTGCGAAGGCCCTCAAGAGTTTTAAGGACAATAGTGCGTCAGAAAAGTTGTGAGAATCAACACAAACATTCAACAGAGTCATGATCTGAAAGATAAGAGACAGGTGAACAGTGACTGGCCCAACTTGGGATCCATCTCGTGTGTGCACATCAAATCCTGGCACTATTACTGAGACCATATTGTGCGTGCAGACAGGAGCCTGGTATGGCTGTCCTCGGAGAGGCTCTACCAGAAACTGACTGACACAAATGTAGATACTTACAGCCAACTATTGGACTGAGGTCGGGGACCAATATGGAAGAGTTAGAAGAAGAACTGAGGACGATTGCAGTGTCATAGGAAGAACAACAGTGTCAACTAACCTGGCCCCCTCCAAACTCCCAGAGACTAAGCCAAAAACCGAGGTGCATACAGGGGCTGATTTGTGGCCCTAGGCACATGTGTAGCAGAGGCATTGTCTGGCCTCAATAAGAAAGGATGCTCCTAATCCTGTAGAAACTTGATGCCCCAGGAAAGAGGGAAGCTGGTGGGGGTGAGGTGGGGATGGGTGGGTGGGTAGGGGAGCACCTTCTCAGAGGTGGAGGGTAGTGAGTAAGGGGTGAAGAACTCGGGGAGGTGGGTCTGGGAAGGGGAGCAACTTTTGGAATGTAAATAAGATAATTTAATTCAAAAAAGAAGAAAAAGGGGATGAATATAAACAGGGGTACCAAGCTAACGATGTTAACTGCAGAAGGAGATAAAGTAATAAGAACAGTGAATCCCACGGGAATGACGCACACTGAGAAGAGTTCTGGTGTTTTCCACGGGGTCAGTGGTGGACTGAGCAAGGATCAGGAGGTTGAAAGGAAGACCATGGCGTAGACAACTTGGCTAGGTGGTGGTTGCTGACACAATCACAGTCCTGGTCAGATTTGTAGCTGAAGCTATACCTGCTCTGTCTTTGGAGGTCATCTGTGGCTTTCGTGCCTAGCTCGGTGTTAAACCCTCAGTGGACAATCAACAATGGGTGCTGCTTCCGGGACAGGGATGAAGCAATACTTTGGATCTGCAAAATGTGGACTCTTCACTGTCCAGTTCTGGAAAGTGATGAAGTCATGAGCTCCATTCTGAAGCATGCGCTTTCTTTCCTGAAGATTGGAAGGGAGAGGGCCAACATGTCAACACCTCAAGTCACACCATATAATTCAGAGCCTCATTTGACTCTCGGGCTGATGTCAACATTTCCTTACCTTGCTGAGACGCCAACATGATGACTATACGTTAATTTACATTTGCTTGTGTTCAAATAATGAATTCCAGATCAGAGCTGGACCAACTTTGAGGCAGAAGCTGATGTTTCTTGGAGGATGAAAACAGAGAAACAAACTAAACAAAACCCTTCCTGGCCCTAGGGAGATGGCTTATCAAATAAAACAGCTCAGCTTACAAGCCGACGACCTGAATTTGATCTCTGGAACACATGTAAATGCCAGATGCAATGACACATGCCTGTAACCCCAGCACTTCTATGGTGAGATGAGAGGCAGAAAGAGGAGAATATCTAGAAGCTTACAGGCCAGTTAGCTTGGGGCATGAAGGACAGTGGCAAACAAGAGAGACTCTGCCTCAGCTGGTGGTGTCGTACAGGTCTTTAATCCCAGCACTCAGGAGGCAGAGGCAGGAAGATCTCTGAGTTCAAGGCCAGCCTGGTCTACAGAATGAATTCCAGTATAGCCAGGGGTACACAGAGAAACCCTGCTTGAAAAACAAAACAAGAGAAAGAGAAAGAATAGAGAGGGAGAGGGAAAGGGAGAGGGAGAGGGAGAAGGAGACAGAGAGGGAGAGGGGGGGGGGGAGGGGGAAGGGGAGAGGGAGACGGAAAAGGAGAGGGAAAGGGAGAAGGAGAGGGGGAAGAGGGAGAAGGAGAAGAAAAGAGAGAGGAGGAGGAGGAGGAGGAGGAGGGAGACTCTACTTTAAACAAGGAAGAAAAAAATTTATGCTGAGGTTGTCTTCTGACCACTACATGCAGGCTGTAGCATATGTGTACTCTTATACACACACACACACACACACACACACACACACACACACACACGGAGGTTGTTTGTTTGTTTTTTAAAAAAACATCTTCCTGTATCTGGGAGACTGTGCATGTGTTTAGGATTCTCCTTGGTGAATAGTTCTACCATCTCACAGATAAGGGGACCCTACACTGGAGTAGACACACTCTACCTACCTACAAACCCACATGGGTGATGGGATGTAGCCAACATGGTGTTGGAAACCCTTGCTTGAGGATCTTTCCACAAGGTTGAAGTTATTTCCCAGGAAGAGATGTCTGGGTGACTTTTACAAAGTTGAGTTCTGAGGCTCAGGCAAATGGCCACAAGCTGAGGATGTGGGTATTGTCACTCAGATCTCCTTTTCTGAGAAGGGGGTCACATTTCCATGTTGTCACTTCTTGGCCTGTGGAAGTGGGTGACAGGAAAAACAGAGTTTGAAGCTTTCAGAGACATACTGCCTCCTGTTCCTACCTCTGTGTGGTCCTCCAGCATCTTGTCCTTTATTATAGCCTTGAACACTGCCCAAGTGACCTTGTCTCTTCAGCCCCCATTCTCCTCTTTTCTAGCTTTATATAGTTCCCTCTTATCCATGGGTAAGCTTTCTCAAGACATGCCAAAAATACCCGATACCTCAGATAATATCTATATGTAAGCCCTGCAATGCTACTATTGACAACCGAGGCAGACACTAGTTAGTAACTAAAAGATGGGTAATATACAAAATAATGTATATACACTGGATTTATGAATGACTCATGTTCTGGAAGAATGAAGTAAGATTTCATCATCTTGTTGAGAATGATTTGAATTTAAAACTTAGGGATCCTTTATTTCTGAAATTTTCCATGTAATAGTTTTAGAATACTGTAGTTGAATGTAGGTAATAAATTATAAACAGTAAAAATCTCAGATGGTGTACCTCTATCCCAAAACTGTAAGTTTTTACAGTGGGGCTCTGGGGTGGGGGGAAGGCAATTGATTTCAGTGCCTAACACCATGTTCAAGCCAAGCAGGGTCACTGGATGGAAGAGTGAAATTTTAATAAAAACAGCTCACTGCCATCTATGATTTAGGGTCCACCTCATGTTTTCTGTCCTCTTGCCTAATATTTTTCAGATTAATGATCTTTCAATATTACCATTTTTTAACAAACATGTATGGAGTGTCTATTATAGCACTGGAATCCATGAACAAGTCTTCCTCAGGAAGACTTCTGTCCCCAGGAAACTTGAGTTGAGAATGTCAGTGGACCAAGCCACACTTATGTGAGCTAGATGCTGTAATAGAGACACAACCACAGAAAATAAAGATTAGCCTTTGATAGCTTTTCATTCTTAAACATTTGTTTTATTTAAATATTTTTTATCAATTCTTTGATAATTCTCTGTATTTTGATATATTCACTCACACTCCTCCCAGGTCCCCCTTCCTTCCTCACCCAATGTTAGGTACTCTTTTCTTTTTTCTTTTTGAAAACTGGTTGAGTGTAATTTATGCTGTTCATATATTTCTTGAGTGCATGTGTTTCCACTGAAGTGAAGTCACCAACCTTGGGTCCCATCCTTAAAAGAAGGTGGCGTTCTGTCTCCTAGCAACTATCAATTGTCAATAGCTCCTTAGCTAGGGGTGAGACTTCATGCCCACTTCCCCATACCATGCTGGGATAGGTCTGGCTAAGATTGCATGGGTATTATGCATGTTGCCACAACCACTGAGTTCACACTTGCCACTTCCCTGTAGTGTCCCAGGAACATATGCTACTGCAGTTACCCATCACATTTGTCTCTTTCAGTCTTTCAGCCTCCTCTTCCTTGGTGATCTCTGAGCCTTGGATAGAAGCAGCACACTCTCCATGTCTCATTTAAGACTGAGCACTCTTCAGTCTCTTATTTTCTTCTTGTCTCTGTTAGTTAATATCTACTTATTGTTATTAATATGTGTTAACTAAAGGAAGACTCTCTGATGAGGTTTGAGAGACACACCAATCTATGGTATATCAGAAAGTCATTAGGCATTGGTTTGGTTCTGTATCCATTTAGCAGAACAATAAATGTACAAGTTTCTTCCCTAGGGACGAGGACGTGTCTAGCTACATGTTTTGATATCTTTAGGAAATGTTTTTATTATTTTTGGTGCCAGGATGAATTTTTAACGGTTCTGAATCTAAGAACCTTAAATTTGTTTTTATGATGTATCACAAATTGAACATGTTTTCTCTAAATTAGAAAGTAATGTGTCCATTGTAGGAGTTCAGAGAAACATCACAGTTACAAGGAAGAGATGCAGTGATTACCCAGAGCTCAGAGATAATGGTTATTAGCTCTTCAGTGTATGTCTTTCTAGCTTCCTGACCATCTCTCCCTATTGTCCACCAAGCCCTCAAAACCAGGCAGACTGTCACAAAGAACATTCTGGTGAACTCACACGCCCCAACCCAGCACTCAGGAGACTGTCAGTTCAAGGCTAGCTTGGGCTACGTGGCAACATCTTGTCTAACAAAGACTATCTCAGAACCATAAAGTTTCATCCTTCTTTTCTGTCTTTTATTTTTTGATCACTTTCTTTTCTCATAAATATTGTGAAAAGCATGAGTCAAAGGCTATGGGTGTGATTGTCAGGATTAAAGTGAAAACCAGTTCTACCAAGTTAGATTCAGGCTGGTTTCAAGTTTTTTTAAAAAAGCATATTTATTGGAAAAAAAAAAACCCCTTTGTATGAAATCCTGTATTCTTCACCCATATTTCCCTTTTGGGGGCAGCCATCTTTGTCTATTGATTTTAAAAAGCCCCTTTATAAATTTAGCGATCCACCTTTTGACTTATTTATTCAAAACACATTACCAGGTTTTGCCTCTTCATTTTGCATCAGACTTTTAAAGCTAGAAAAAGGTCTTGTGGATGTTTAATCTAAGGCTTTTAGCTCACAAACCGAGGTAAAAATAGTTAAGTATCTCCAAAATGCACAACGTTGGCAGTAGAGTTGGGCCAGCCACGGTACCTGGGTTCTTGGCATTTGGAAGTTACGCTGTTTCTGCTAGCAGCATACTGCCCATGACAGCCTCTTGCTCTGCTCTTTCATGGTGTCTGTTGGTAGCTTTGCCATCCTGTGGAACTCCTACGTGGAAGATAGTGCTCACCTCTTGCCTTCTGTCTGTTGCAGCAGTGCTCAATTTCTAAGCTCCCCGAGTATGGCTAACATTACTAAGAACTTGGTAGTTCTTTAGTAAATGCACACTGGCTAGAATACTGGCTTTTAAAGGGTTTTGTTTAGATTTATTTATTTTATTTTTATTAGTATGAGTCTCACTTGCATGCATAGATGTGCCCCATGTGCTTGTCTGGTGCCCATGGAGATTAGATACACTGGAGCAGAGTTATAGACGGTTGTGTGTGTGTGTGTGTGTGTGTCTGTGTGTGTGTGTGTGTATGTGTCTCTGTGTGTGTGTCTGTGTGTGTGTGTGTGTGTCTGTGTGTGTGTGTCTCTGTGTGTGTGTGTGTCTGTGTGTGTGTGTCTGTCTGTCTGTGTGTGTGTGTGTGTGTGTGTGTGTGTCTGTGTGTGTGTGTGTCTGTGTGTGTGTGTCTGTGTGTGTGTGTGTGTCTGTGTCTGTGTGTGTCTGTGTGTGTGTGTGTGTGTGTGTGTCTGTGTGTGTCTGTGTCTCTGTGTGTGTGTCTGTGTGTGTGTGTGTCTATGTCTGTGTCTATTATATGTGTTTGGATGTCTGCCAAGGTCAGAAAAGGGAGTTGGGTTCTCTGGAACTGGAGCTACAGCTAATTGGGAGCTGCTGCCAGAAGTGGATGTCGGGAACCAACGGGGTTCTCTGAAAAAGCAGGACGAACTCCTAAGCACTGAGACATCTCTCCAGACCCCAGCCGAGCCATGGAAAGTGTTCACAAGCACATAGTCATTCAGAGCTCCAAAATATTTTCATCACCCCACTCACCCACCAAATGAGACCCCATAGAGTCAACAGTGTGTTTCCTTCTCCTAGGTCCTAGAAACCAGCTTTTTCTTTTTCCTATGAATTGACCTAATCTAGATAACTCACAGACATAGAATCATGTACCATGTGACCTTTCGTGCCTGTCTTTTTTTGTTCAGCACCAGATTTTAAAGGTTTATCCGAGTGGTAGCACCTAAAGGTTCTTTATTCCTTTCGCACACAAACAGCATTCCAGCACTGGATATATTTGTTGCTTTTTCTATTGGTAGACATTTGGGTTGTCTCATTTCAGTCCAAATTTTGAGGCCATGGATCTTGGACACCAGAAATTTTCAGTTACCCTAAAATCAACTGTTTCAAATTCTACCCCAATCTCCTGAAAATGTTTTTCTCTGGATGTGCCAGTCACTGTTAATAAAAGACCTAAAACAATCAACTTCAAAACAGGACAGGGTTTTAGAAGTCTCAAATCATAGATGGCCCTGCTGCTTTGGACTTGTGTGAGGCAACACAAAACTGTGGAAAAAGATACTTTATGGTAGCCATGAAGCAAAGAGTGAGGCAGAAAAGGGATGGGGTCCCCATATCTTTAAGAACGTCCCTCTCCCCCACCCTTGACCTAACTACCTTTTACTCCTGCTATGCCTCACCTCTAAGGGTTCCACCATTGACAGAAGACCAGGTCTTCAATCCATGGATCACTGAGGTCATCCATAGAGAAGGACTCACCTCGGCTGTTGGAGTGGAGTCTGGATGGAAGCTCAAACCAGGCTGAGTACAGAAAAGCGGTTCCCTCTAAGGGAGTTTCCAGGGCCTTGGTAATGTTGGCTGTAGTGACGACAGGGACCATGGGCTCTGGTTTGATCCAGGACAGTTCTTCTGAGTCCCCAAGGCAGGAGCAGCCACCCACTGCCGCCATCACTCTCATCTACTTTGTTAACAACTTCAATTAGCCCAAAAGCTGGAGATGCTTCGTCAGCTGCCTGGATCCACAGCAAGATTAAGCCACCGCGTTTATGAACTGCCCAGCGAGTTCTGATAGGAACTTTGCATATTTTACATTTAATAACTTGCCTCTCTTTTTATTTATAATGTTAATAATGATGAGGGTGTTCTGGGAGTGTGCAGAAGGAAGACAGGGAGCGTCTGACTTCAACACACAGAGGCAGCAAGACACTTGGCAAAGGGTCTTCCCCCCATCCTTATAATCTGCCCCTACCCAATAGCCCGGCATTAATAAAGTGGTGAGACTTTCTATCACACCATAGACTGCTTTCTATGGAGGCCCTAGGGCTAGGGAGCAAAGAATGCCTGCTCTGTGCTCTCGAGAGTCCTTGTGTCTGTGGTTTAATGCAGTTTGTTGGGGCTCAGGGAAACTTGGTGGGTTTTATAAGACTCCCACACAACCCCACTGCTACATTAGCTGATCCTCGGGTGAGCCAGGTGTCAGGCTGGGTCAAAGAAAGAAGTTTTGCCCTAGGAAGTGTTCTGCTTAGAGAGCCCCTTGGCATGTTTATATTAGTGAGTCTTCATATTTTCGAGATACCAAGGTTCAGAAAGGCTAGTGACCTTCCCAGTATCACCATCTATAAGTGTCAGCTCTGGAGTGCACAAGTGGGGTTCCTTGACTTCAGGGTGTGGGAGTAAGGAAACCTGGGCTCTTCTTCACACCCCATCTCTGACTCTGTGGAACCTTGGGAATGGTGTTTTGCTCCTCTGCAAACCTGAATAATAAGACTCTACATCTTACGGCATTGCGGGAGGAGTCAGCCAAGGTCACACTCACCAAAGCATCCGTAAGTAACAAATCTCTGTGTAGGCAGCAACCATGGATCACCTGCTACAGAGGCCACTGCGCTACCATTGGGCAGAGCCAAGGTCAGGGCCTTGCAGTGTTTGGGGAAAGGGCAAGCTTTATGTATTTTTTGGCTGGTTGTTCTTTATGCTCTGTGTTGGAGGCTCTCACAGCTGCAAACAGCCACAGACAACTCCTAGCGGGAAGATAGGGCTGTGCTCTTGTGAAACTTTGCTCACAGTCCTAAGCTGTGGATGAACTGCCCTGCCGGGTGTAAAGTGCTCTAACTCTGAGTCTGCAGTGCAAGGCTGCCTATGAAGAGAGCCCCGTCCTACTGGGAGTGTCCTGAGGGGCGTATACCCAAACACCCCTGCTAACTCCTGTCTGATTGTCTATCAGAACTTTTAAAACTGCAGATTACCATTCCTAATACTATAGTGTCCAGGCTCAGTTACAGATGGCCTCCTAGGGATGCATCTGACTTGGCTGTACAGGTCTTCCTCTAAGCTCTGAGAACCTGGCTCAGCTTATGCTTAGAGACCAGGAAGCTCATCTTCACCACAGTGGTTCTGTTTTGTGACAAATAGGGAGGCATCACCCACAAGGACTATTGTTGGAAAGATTATCTACTTTCATCCCTGGAGTTATGGTGGTTGCCCCCCAAAACAAGGCAGAGGGTGAAGGATAACTCAGAAAATACTAGGGTTACCTTTTCTGTTGCACGGGAGGCTTTGGCTATTGCGACTCATACCAAATATGGAACCTTCACTTGTGAGTAAAATGACCACAGCCTTTGCTGTCTCATACCTTTGGGAACAAAATGAGAAGGGGAGTCCATTTTGCACCTTTTCCCATTCATTCTCTTTGCTCTGAGCTTTGCCCCAGGCAGACTGCTCGGTTTATAAAGCTAATTGGAAATACATCCACTCACTCTGTCCACACCCTTCTCCAGTGTGAACCCAGCAGTAGGATGACAAGGCTAGAAAAAGGTGGACTGAAGGCCATCATTGGAGTCTCTGTTCTATCCCTAAATCACCAGCAGGCCACAAGCAAGTCACAATACTTACTGGGTCTTGTCTGTACAACCAGATAGTTGTGGCGCGGACTCTCAGAGCTTTCTGTGAATAGCCTGTGGTGGCCGATATTTCTGCTTCTCTTGGGTCTGGGCTGCAAGATGTAAGGGCGGGAGGGGAGAAGAGAGAGAAGCTGAAAAGCAAGGTCAATCAATTCTGAGCCAAGACTGAGCCTAAGAGAGAGGGCGTGGCACGCTGAAAGATGATGGCTGGCAAAAATCATTAGAAGCATCTTTCAACAATCTATATGCCGTTATTGATTTTGTTATGGATCTTCTTCTTCCATCCCTCCCCCCACACCCCAAGATCTTCTGGATCAATACAGCAAGTGCATTGAGACTGTAGCAACACATTTAAAACCTTATAAAAGGTTATTTAGTTGCTAACAGTGCAGTGGTTTCTGCAGAGCCTGCCAAAAGGTTACAGCTTTTTGGGGATCATAAATTACAGACGACAGGAAAAAAGTAAGTGCGGTTTTCTTTATTGTCTCGATGATGGATGGACTCCCGAACAGGGCAGAAAATACATCATATCACCTTTAATGGGCGTGCATTTCTGCAGCCATAACTCACCATTTTAAAATAGAAAATGGTGAAATATGGCATTGTATATTCCACTTGTGACATATTTATGAGTCCTTGCCTTCTTATAAATACAGTGATTGCTATTTCAAAGCACCGTGTCAGGTATGAGCTGAGCACAAACAGCTGGTGCAGCTGAAAAATTATAGCCAGAGTGGACGTTTTCAAAAACTCTCTCTCGCAGCAGTAAATTTACAGTGTTTGCACTAACTGTTATTAAAACCAAATCCATATCTTGGCAACAGGAATCCATTGCTCAGTAACAGCTGGAATGACAGTGTGCCCGACAGCTGGCCTGAGCTATAACTCGGCCATGATGCACATTGAGGGGGAAGGTCAAAGACTTCAGACTGAGACTCTAGGGGCCTTTCTCTAGGTCTGTCTAAGCCTGGATCATTCCCAGGGCACATTGCACTCTCCTGTCCGACTCTTGGGTCTTAAGCGCTGATTTCAGCTCATTCTCTCTCCTGGGAACTACTCTGAGTATAAGCCTTTGAGGGATTCAGGCTTTCCTATTTCTTCTTTTTTCCCCCATGAGTCACTGGGTTCCAGAGGAGTTGAAAACAGGAACAGACCCTGTGGCAGAGCCAGCGGGGAAAGACTAAGGGCAGAAAGTTCATCAGGGATGCAGGAAGGCCAACTGAACTCCAGGCAGGACCAAAGAGAATAAGAATGAGTCATTGGTTTTTTTTTTGTTCAGCTGCTGGATACTTTTCACTTCAGTTGTTGAGTCCTGTTAAGAACTAGTTGTCACTTTAAGGTAAAAATACAAACAAACAAACAAACATGCTCAGCTTTCACTCCCAAGAGACTGAGAATCTATAGGTGGCCTGAAACTCTGGTATGTACATTCTCCTTTCTCAATTATTTCCTATGGCTGTTTTGCCAAACAAAACATAGATGTTATGTACAGTGTAAGATCCAGGCACAAAAGGCTATACACTCTAGGGTTCAATTTATATTCCAGGTCTAAGGATAGGCAAAATGAGTGTGTGGGGAGAGAGGCAGAGGTGACAGTGTATTTGTAAGGAGAGCTACTGTGCTGAGCATTTAACATTAGTGCCTTTAAAAACCTTCATGTGCATTACACCTCAGCTCTTCCCAGCAGCTTCAACTATAGTCGACAGAGAGGGCAACTGTCTGTAGTCTGACTTTGCAGATGGAGAGAGAGACTGAGGCACAAGCTTGCTGAGGACTCTGAGTTAGTGTCTGGGGAACTTCAAACTCCACTCTCAAATTGACACTTATGATCTCAGTGAGATTCTTGCTTAGCTTATTCTCGGCAGTGTAATCTTCCCTGCATGCACCCACTGCCACTCAGAACCTGGATGAAGAAGCAGAGTGGTCAACTGTAGGAAATGGTAAGGGTTCGTGATCCAGCTCTTTCTAGACCCCATGGTAACCCCAGTTTCTGTGAACAGGAAGTCTTAAGAAGTGACATTTGGAAACCTATAGTCTATTCATATTGAACCTCCAAGCTCTCAACCATACTTATTAAGTCTACATCAGCATTGTGGGTAGGTATAAAATACACACACACACATTTTGGACTAACTGTGTATAATTGTTTCCTCTCTTGACATTTCTCTGGATCCTTCTGTTTGCTGAAGTCGAGACTTTTAGAGGAATGTGAAGGAGGCTGGGATTACAGATGACAACAACGTGATCCATGTTCTCAGGGGCTGGCAGATCAGTAAAGGCAACAACAACCTGTCCACACAGGCAGAAAGATTACCAATTCTTCTGAGGCATGATAGAAAAGGTCTTTGCTGAGCGATAATTCTGGCACTGTAGCAAAAGACAGTCAGAGCTCTTCAATGAGAGTCCTTTCAGCAAAGAGAATAGGTTGAATGAAGCCTAGGATGCTAGAAGCATGCTCTGTGAGAGAGTGGCTTGAGATGAGACTGAAAATGCAAGGCAGAGCCTAACATCACCCCCAGAGGGTTGAGCTTCATCCTGAGGTATAGGACACAGATCTGTGCTGAAAGATCTGTGCTGCCTGTGGGAAACATCCCAGCTTCTTTTCAGTGACTCTTGGTGAGGTTCAGTTGACTCCATAAGGGACTTTGGAGTTCCAGGCACAGTGGGACCTGCTGATCCCTGGGGGGCATAGCAGACTCTAAGGCTCTTTGAGCTACACTCAGTGAACAAACAAGAAGCTATACAAAAGACTGGAAGCATTTGGAGGTCCAATGCAATGATTTCAGCATCCTTCCCCATCCCCTCTCCCCATCCCCCCCCCTCATCTCCCACCCCTACCCCCCACCCCCCCCCCCATGTCAGGGCACTGTATTCTTTACTTTTCCCTTTGTTGTGATAAAAAACCCTAAAAGAGCAAGGTAATGAAAGTATCGATTTGGCTCGTGGTTTGAGAGAGTACAGTCCATCATGGTGGGAAATGCACATAGCCAGTGTGTGGAGCTGTGGGTCAGGCAGCAGAGAGAAAAACAGCAGGCTGGATTTGGAACTGAGTTATAACTCTTTTTGTGGTATTTTTCAAGACAGGGTTTCTTATGTAGCCCTGGCTGTCAGAAATCCGCCTGCCTCTGCCTCCCAGGTGCTGGGATTAAAGGTGTGCGCCACCACTGCCTGGCAACTTATAACTCTTTAAGTGATCCATCTAACACCAGCAATCCACTTCCTCCAGCTATTTTTTTTAACCCCTTTAAGGCTCCATGACCTCCTCCAAACAGTGCCACTTACTGATGACCAAGCACTCAGACACAGGAGCTGTGGGAACCATTTTATACTCAAACGGTAGCAGGCGGTGTGTTAGCTTCTCATCACTGTGATAGGATACTCGACATGATCAACATATGAAGAGGGGAGATTTATTTTGACTCATGATTTCAGAGTCCATGATTTCAGATTTCAGTCCATGGTCACTTGATCCTGATGTTTTTGGGTTTGAGATGAAGACAAGTATTATGATGGAGAGAGTATATTAGAGCAAAGCTGCTAGGCCAAGGTGACTAGGAGAAGGAAAGGGAAGAGGAGGGAAAAAAGGAGAGGTTGGATGAGGAGGAAGAAGAGGAGAAGGAAGAAGAGAAGGAGGAGGATGAGGAGAAAAAGGAGGGGAAAAAGGAAGAGGAAGAAGAAGGAGGAAGAAGAAGAAGAGGAGGAGGGGATGGAGGGGAGGGAGGAAGAGGAGGAAGAGCAGGGAAAGAAGGAAGAGGAGGAAGAGGAGGAAGAGGAGGAAGAGGAGGAAGAGGAGGAAGAGGA
>JANHMN010000015.1:18471760-18518782 GCA_030674055.1 Rhabdomys pumilio | reverse complement strand
TTCTTCTTCTTCTTCTTCTTCTTCTTCTTCTTCTTCTTCTTCATTTACTTTCCCAGAGATAACTACCAGGACTTAAAAGTCTGGTGTGTATACTTTTAATTTCTGAACTCTATATAAGGTGTTTGTGACTTTGCAACAATGCGATCCTGCTGTGGAAAGGTCTGAGAACATGCTGTCCATCTCATGAAAATGTAACCTCATCTTTCTGTGCTCATACAAGGCTCTCATGGTTTGTGATGACTGTATGTGTCCTGTTGTGTGCGAGTAACACTGATTTATATACCCAGCCACCAAATCAAGGAACACTTAGGCTATTCCATTTTAATTCACTGTAAAGGATGAGTTCTGGTACAGTTTTGGATAAGTGCTAATTTCTCACACTTATGTGTATGTACACACATGAATGTGTACACTTTAAAATATTTTTAAGAGATTTCATGTGTATGAGTGTTGGCCTGCATTCATGTACAGTTGTTCAATGCCCTTGGGGGCCAATGTAAGACATTAGGTTCTTGAAATTAGAATCTTAGAGTCATGTGATGTCACACGGGTGCTGGGAACCTACCCCAGGTTCTCTGCAAAAGCAGCAAGTGCTTTTATGCACTGAGCCATCTCATTAGTACACACACACACACACACACACACACACACACACACACGCACGCACACGCACACATACACACACACTACATTCTACTTGGATGTCAAGAGGTTAAGTGTTCAAATTCTGCTGAAGAGACAACAAAGTGTGTGCAAATTTTTAAATCTTTGTTATAGCTTTGAATTAAAACTATAGTGAGATTTATGAATATGAATATGAATGAATACAGGACACACACAAACACACACACACACACACACACACACACACACACACACACACACACACGGGCTTTCGTGTACATCTTGCTGTATTGCCTTCTAGAAATATTATATCACTATTCCCATTCACAGTGTATTTGAGAAAGCCCATTTCCCTCACCAATGCTGAACATCATCTTCCGTTTGAATGCTTGCTAATATCCTATGGATACTGGTCTCTTGCTATTTTCATATGCAGCCTTAATTATTAGTGAGGTTGGACAACTCTTGATGTTATCGCATTGGTTCCTTTTAATCACAGAGGAAGTGATGTCGTTGTACCTGAAGGGGAAGCACAAACATACAGATGAGCTCTCATAGTTCAGAAGGTCCTGTCTAGCCAGATGTACTGGCTTCTTCATTAGCATCATTACGGCGGTGACACCTCAGCTGTTCTATTTGCAGTCAGTCCTCAAGATCCTCTGAAGGGGGCTCACTGCTGCTCCTAAGAGTAAAAGGATGAAATGTAGAGAAGGAAGCTGTTTGGTCTGTGATCTCATGGGCAAAACCAGATCTGTGGATGATGCAGATGTGTTTGTTTGTTTTGAGGGGGGAGAGAGGATTTATAAAGTAGGGTATTGGACTCAGGGTCTCCAGCATGCTAAATGTATGTTGTGCTACCAACCGACACAACAACCATGGATCTCAGTTTTGTACATTCTAGTCTTTACTTCCTTCACCATTACTCTACTGTGTTGGCAACTGAAAAAAAAAAAACCAACCAAATTCCTGTGCACACATTTCTCCAATGGTAAACACCATGTGTGCTTACTTAGCTCAGGGATGAATATACATAACCCCATTGAATTCTCAGGACAACTCCACGAGGGAAAGGGCAAATTACTGCCCACCCAGGCAGGATCTTAACATCTGATGGCCACGCCTGAGACCCCTGTTCTCACGTGTTCTCACTCCAGCTAGCACAGTGTACGCTAATGCATCCTCCAGATTGAATATTGCCATAAAGCGTGAAATTTATTCACAGGGTGAAAGACAATTACAAGCTGAGAAACAAGGCCGAGCAAGGGATGGTATGTATGTACTTTTCAACAGGACACTGGCTTTGGGAATAGAACAGTTACTTCGTGTATGATTATTTTCTACATTGTTAAGAGGCTCAACAGGCCTGGTGCCTGTCCTGTCTTCTAGAGGCCACTAGAATCTACCAGGTGGCAGAACAGCCCAAACACTTCTTTCTGAATTGGCAGATGCCCAGTAAAGGAGTGTCACTTGTCTGGTTGAGAACCATCAAACAAAAGGACACCATCCTTGAGTATGTTACATGAAGGGTGTGATTGTGTGCAGCTGGTATGGTTATGCTAGGCCAACCCTTTGTGCTGGTTTGAAGTGTGCTCTGAAGAGGCAAGGGTCTATTTCTGTTCCTTCCTTTGAGCCTGATCTTCAGCAGTCCCTCAGAGCTCCTGGGGCAGCCTCTGTCTACAGACAGTCAATAAATGTCAATGTGTACTACTGACGGATGTCTGCTGTTTTGTGCAGAGCTCAGAAATCACTTTTCCAGGCCTGGATCATATCTTTCATCTGGATCACAGGCAGCAACAGGCAGGTGAGTCATCACCTCAGAAAAAGGTTCAACTTGTAAAGGGAAGAACCTGAATTCTGTGAATCCATCCCTTCCAAAACCAGCCTGGCCCAGTTCTCTTGGCCATCACAACAGACACATTGATTTAGTTGCATCCTTTCTGTTAGGCCCACGCATACCCAGGACTATGGTGTGAGCTCATGTGACCTTCAGAAAGAGCAGAGCCTCTGGGTGCAATCTATAGAGCTTTAGAAAGCTCCAAGAGGAAAGGATAACAAGTGGCTACTTGGGGGTTGGCTCTGGGCCTGTAAGTGCCTCCAGCCAGCGGGCCATGTTTACCAAAATGGGCATGTTTCTGGACATCTAGGCAGAAGCAGGATTTAAACCTTTACTTCTTTCCATTTGCTCAAGGAAGAGAATCTGTTATGTAGCGGTCAGAACACAGGGAGAAAGAGCTTGTTCTTGAGACAAGAAGATCTTTATAGCAGTTAGACTTCCTCTCTTGTGTAGACAGAAGAGGTCTTCTTCCTTCTTAATGCTGGTTGGGGCGCAAGATAGCTTGCTCTTACAAAGCAAACATGTCTTTAAATCAATGTGTGTCAAATTCATTCTAAACATGGTGTCAACTTCTTAAGTTTGATGGACCCTCCTCCCCAGGAAGGATAGTGAAGGGAAGAAAGGGTGTCTCTTACTGGGTCCCACATGGCTCTGCTTCCTCTACTGGGAAGAACTGGGCAAAGGATTTTCTGGGTGAGGCTCAGGAACTATAAACTATCATTTGAGGCTCTTTCTAGAGGTTTTCTTGCTGGCAGGCATGTAGCAGAGGCACTAAGGTGCTTAGAGGCTAAGGCAGGAACTTTATGGACTTCCCAGGCTCTTTCTGCCCTCACTCTGTGACTTGCCTTTCAGTTGCTGTGCGATGTGGCTTCCCAGGAGCTAGTGCAGGAACATGGCTACTTTGTCAGCTGTAGACACAGTACCCAGAAGGCAGAGTAGGCAACTGTGAGAGGGGCAGTAGAGGATGCAGAGGCTGTATCTTTATGTTTGTTCTGCATGCTCTCCATTCATTTTGCAGCTTTGTCTTTTTGTCCAGACACAGGCTACAGTCACACTGGACAAATCACTGGGACTGGTAAAACCTTATAGACTGGGCAATCTTGAGGAGAGTACCCTGAAAATACAGTATACTTCTATAAACCCCAGGGACACTCAGTGGAGGGATCAGCTCAGCTCTACCACCCCCCCCCCCCCCCCCCCCCCCCGCCCCGGTTACTCTTCAGTTGGGTTTCTCAGAGCTCTACTTGTCTTGACACTAAGGCTTCTGGATAAGAAGTGACAACGATCTTCAGGTGTCCCTTTAGAACGGCATTTGGTGTACAGTTGGTCTAGGAAAAGATTGGAATTTGGACTCGACCCACCTGGGACCAATTATAGGAGGTCACCATTTAGGAACTCTACAAATTGCCTGAGTTCTTATTTCCTTGCCCCTCAAAGAGAGTTTATAATTACATCTTACCTGAAACGCTTGCCAGAAGATCAATTGAGAATTGAGAACAGACTTGGCAACCTGTAAAGTGCTTTGCCAGTGTAGTCTTTATTAGTCTCTTGCCTTAGAAGTAGAACTTTAAAGTCCCTTTCAGTTTCACAGTCCTGTGATATTAGACGTTCTGCAACCCAGTCACCCACAATCTCGAGAGTCGCCTATGAACTCGTGGGCCGGCTTTGTCTTCTAGATGGGGTACAGTCTTGCAAAGTCTCAATTTCTGTTTGGAGCTGAACTACATAGATCATCACAGCAACAATGGGCCAGGAGTTACAGAGTATCTTCTTGCCAAGGCTGTATTGTTAGACATGAGGTCAGCATCACAGAGGCTGTCTGGAAGGCTGGCAGAAGGTTGGGGGGGGGCATTATGAGTTAGTGCCTTCTGGATGAGGTGTTTCTCTAAGAATGACTTATATAGGCAAGGCCAAAGAACCAAGTGTTGAGTTTGGCTAATGCCCACTAGAGAGCTGTCAAGACATTAAGGTTAGTTCATGGCTTAAAAATGTCTTGAGTATCAATCTTGTCTTTATTTTTTTTTAATTGTGAGGAGGAGGCATATTTTGTCAGTCTTGCCAAGAATAGGGGTTATGACTGAGGTTTTGATATCTAGATGAAAACAGCAGAATAGTAGTAGAAAGACTGTTTTTGGAATCCTAAAACCTGGGTTGAGGTGTGGCTGACTATTAACTAACTCCCTGTGCGGCTACAGGGGAATAGCTACACCTCTCTGATCCACAAGAGTTACAACATACATGGAATAAACTTGAAGTACTAGAGATAATGATATGTATCACATGGTATGCAATTATCCCTGTTATAAAAACGATACAGAATTTATGTAAATATACATTTAGGAAATTGCTCAAATCATAAACATACGTTCCTAGAATCATCACAAAGTGGTCACCCTCATTCAACCACAACTCAGATGTTTCCAAGCCCTTAGAGGTCCCTCCACTTCTCCCTGGCACTTCCAAACCTTCCAATAAAATAACCACACCCTGAACTCTAACATCAGAGGTGAGCTTTGCCCATTTTTGCACTTTGCATGGACACGCTGTGCCACATGCACACCTACATTGTTGGTGAGATTCACCCACGTTGCACATGACTCTAGTTCATTTGTAGATCAAGGCCAGAGGGAACTACATCTGCATTCTGCATGATGCCCTATGGTACGAGTATAGCTCAATGTATCCTCTACTGTCCATGGGCATACAGAGGTTTTTAGTTTCTGTGTGTTACATTACGTAATGTACGTAAAATACATTACGTACATTACATCAGCACATCTAGGGATGGAACTGTAAGTCACACACACACACACACACACACACACACTCACTCAGGAATGCACGTGCACACATATACTTCACTCTTTGTTCTTTTAAAAATTTAATTTTTACTTTAATAGATAATGCCATTAAAGGGATTCATGGCACCTTGCCTTCCTCTGTCACAATGCATTAAACCATGTGTGGACACAGGAAACACAAGCAGCTGTGGGAAGGCCAGAGATCAATCAGAGCTTCTGTAGTGGGTGTGGCGGTGCATGTCTGTCATGGCAGCACTTGACAGGCTGGGTGGAGAAGGAGTTCAAGACCAGAATGAACTACTTACATAGGAAGACTGTTTCAAAACCAAAGCTAGCTAGAGCTAGCAAGCTAACTAGCTAACTAGTGGGGACTGGAACAAAATATTCACCTAAGGCAATAGGATGCCAATTGGAGACTTTTAATTGGGACCAGAAGGAAGGTGCTGGTTAGTATGGAGCACTTGTTCTGACAATATAAACTGGAGCAGGAGCTCTCCTGGTGATATTTGCTTCCTGGGGAAGGGGGACCACACCTGAGAGGTAAGAGCAGGAAGCCAGGGTGCAAAGGAAACAAACCACATACGAATAAGAAAGTGACCAAGCAGTTTCTGCTTTCTGCCCTTCTCAGGGCCAACCCAGGGTTGTTAGGCCCTCGAGATTAGTCTGTTTATCCTCACGATAATACCATCTTTTATCGGAGGCAGGTGAGTGAATTTCCGATCATTCAAATCAAAAAAGTCCAGATTAAAACTGCCTGGATCAAAGGTATCAAAAAGAGAAAAAAAATTTATAGGTTGTATTTCATTCAATAAACTTTATAGAGTTCTAGTAAAAATAGATTCCTCTACCATATAGATCATTCGTCTTATTCACTGGAATGATGTCTTGTGAGAATAATCTCATTGCTCTAGAGCCATTAAAATGTTAATTCTGGATATATTAGCAAAGAGCAACATGCAGAGGCAGCTTTCTGATGCTCCAACCTGTAATTAATCATGGAGCTGAGGTATGTGCAGCTGGGGCATTGCCCACAGGGACAGTGGGCTGCAAAGCACTTTGGTCTAGACCAGGGACTTCTGAAATTCCACTTTGTGGTGCTTCAAAGGTTCTCAGCGTTCAAAATTGGTCATGAGCTCAATGGCCAAGAAGAGAACAGTTAAATAAGTTAGTGGCTTCCAAATGAAGGAATATTTATGAAGCCATTAAAGATGATGTCATCAGATAGGTTTCTAACGATATGAGAAATTAATTGCATAACAATGTGTAACATTAGATGGAAATCAGATGTAAAATGTTTTAGAGAAGGAATCCCAACTATGTTAGAATATTCCTAGGAAAAAAGTCCTGAAGGGAATATATGAAATCATTCATAGCAATGATATATATATATATATCATATATATATATATGATATATATATATATAGTTGTTGCACGTATATCTGCTTTCCTGTGTCTTCTGCAATATTTTTATAATCAGAAAAAATTTCAAGATCCAAATAGAAATTAATAAATTGTTTACCCAGGTTCTCGGAGGATGGCCATTCTGAATCTGCTCCAGAATTTTCTCAAGTATCTATTTCTGCCCACTGCTAACATCCTGCCTGCTAAGGATGAAGACATTTAGGATCTTTACAGTTAGGGGGCCCAGTAGACCTACTGTGGTTTCCTGTGGCTGGAGCTGCCTTCCATATCCACGGTGCATCCACAGCCTCTCTGTCTTCTCAGGATGTGTGGAGACAATAACAGTTCATTTTCCCAAGCTGCAAGAGGGTGAGAGCTGGCCTCTGCAATCACAGAAACAACGTGAAACTCAATGAATAAAGAATATGGGAAAGTGAGAGGGCCTTGGATAGGGAGGACCTACCCTCACAGAGATGTAGGTACTGTTAGGATTCTGTCTAAACTCCACCCCCACAGTTATGTGGCAACAGCCAGTTATGCTCTTCCCCACAGTTACCTGGCAACAGCCAGGTAGGCCTGGCCCACTATGAAAGAAACTGCATGCCTCCTCCTGTCTCTCTTACTCTCTTGCTCTCTTGCACTCTTGATCTCTTGATCCCTCTGTCCTCTCACCTCCTCTCTTCATGTGCCTACCTCTACTTCTCTTCTCTCTCTCTCTCTCTCTCTCTCTCTCTCTCTCTCTCTCTCCCTCTCCTTTTCTGACTCTCTCTGCCTCCACTTCCTTCTTAACTCCCCTCCCCATTCCCTGAATAAACTATTCTACACTATACCATCTTAGTGTGGCTGGTCCCTCAGGGGGAAGGGATGCCTGGGCATGGGCCCGCTGAGACATCCCCTTCCTCCATACCTCACCACACACCCATAGACCATCTCCTATGTCTTTATCTTTTTATAAACACATCAGGTACTGCTGCTGCATGACTGAAAGTTTAACCTCCCAGAACAGCCCAGAAAACTGGGGTTCATGA
Source organism: Rhabdomys pumilio (assembly GCA_030674055.1). Taxonomy (NCBI): domain Eukaryota; kingdom Metazoa; phylum Chordata; class Mammalia; order Rodentia; family Muridae; genus Rhabdomys; species Rhabdomys pumilio. The sequence continues at coordinate 18,511,092 of JANHMN010000015.1, read as the reverse complement.
TCTTCATCTTTCCCACGAGAAAGGAATTAACTTCAAATCAAAACCGGTAGAGACCAACTGAGTAGTAGCTGCAACTGATCCTCCATCTTTTTCTCAACTGACCATCATCCTTGTGTGTCAGACTCCGCCCAGTGCTCTCTTGGGTCTGCGGTGGCTCAGTGAAAAGACTCCTAATGAGCCCAATTCACAACGAAGAACAGAGATTTCAGATATCACCCTGACAGAGCTGTACAATAGTACTGGATACCCAGGGCGAGCTGGAGCTAGTTTGCCCTTCTGGATACTATGATTCCTGGGTATCTCTCTAAGGTTGAGACCAGACAGACTGGTGTTGCTCCAGTAGGGTCCGGTATCCCATCTTCTGCTGAAAAAGCCAAGTACATGCATCAGTCACAGAGTGGCCTTTGCAGTCTTGCATATTGGAGTTCTTATGTTGCCAGCCAACCAGACCATCATCAATCAATGTATTGATCAATCACTTACTCGGGTGTGGGAGTCAGGAAATCAGGAACCGTGGTAACCCTCGGAGTATCCCTGCTTAGTGAGTTTTAAAATGTCATTGAGACCTTCCTGCCTTGGGTCTAGTCTTTTGCTGAACTCTCTGGAGCAAAGGGTAAAGTTAGGGGCAGTTTGGAGAGTAGATGGGATCAACATGCACCAGACGGTGGGGCAGCATGGAAGAGGGAGAGAATATAGGATGGATTTTAGAGTCTGGGGTCTTTGTGGGAGCTCAGGGAGTTGGGCTCTGTCTGAGAGAGTGCATTCATGCGTGAGCAGGCTGTGTGCATGGAAATCGAAATGTATGGTTTGTGTGTGAGTGATTGTGGCCATAAGTAAATGTTCCCGTGGGTAAGTGTGCACGCCAGACTGTGTGGATGCATGGGAGTGTGAGAACAAACATAGGAGAAGCTGCTGTGGCTATCCCTCATGAGGTGATGGAACCATAGAAAGAAATATTTCAAAGAGTCCTTGAGAGAGATTTCTTTTTGCCATCTGGGGAATTCTGGGGAGCACCCATGTCTCAGGGTCTCAGTTGGAGGTGGCTCTCAGAAGTCTTTATGCAAGACTCCTGGTCCAGGGGACCTCTTGCAATGACTGAGTGAAACCCTGAACCTATCCAGAGAGGCAGGTGGCCTGACTAGCCCAGAATTCCTTGCTGCTTCTGGACTGTATTGAGTCTGACCTGATATGCACAGACTTTCTTGAAGGTCAAATTCAAAGACAGCTGTCGATAGTCCCTACAGCACACTGTGGCTGTAGGTCTTAGGTGTTTCAGGTAGGGAACTGGCTTTCTGGAGTTTTCTACTCTGCCACATCCACCCACTGGAGCCACATCCAGAACATCTGCAATCGTTTGAAAATCCAAGTTCCCGGGGCCCTGGGTGGACGCTGTTTTCCTTCCTGCACACATGCAAAGCCCTCCGAGTCGGCAGCTCTGTTTTATAAGGTTGCCACTTCCTGCCCTCACTTTATTACATCTGTTCTTTGGGGCATGGTGTTATAAATTGGGTGCGTGATGATGTGTAATCACTAACTGAAAAGCCAATACATTTTCAACTGTACCAGCAGCAAGACAAATAAAAAGCAAAATGAAAGGCTTGTGCTCTTTCGACAAAGGGAAAGCACACAGCACATATTGAAGGAGAACAGAATCAGGTTGCAAATTGAAAATGTTATCCTCTTAGGGCTGTTTTCTTGGGGCAGTCTGGCTCATGCTAGGTCTTCTGGGAGTTGGGGGGTGCCCTGACAGTGTGGGATGGGAAGGTGAAGGACGATGCCTTATTCCTCTTGGGAGCCGCTTTATCTCCCAGGCCTTGTGAACCTCAGGTGATTGCCCCGGCACTTGTGAATTGCTTTGAAACTACGATGCCTGCAACCCTTGGTTGAGAACAGTTGGTCTGTGGTCAGAGGACATTCGACAGAGAACGGCAATAGGGGAGTGGGAGCTAAGCGTGGAGTTGGGTGTAAGGGGTTGGGCAGAACTGGACAGGGAAAGTATATTGTGATTTTTTTTCCCACCTCAGGTGAGGTCCAGTGGAGTACACATTCCTGGCTGATGATGTGTGTAGGGCAATGTGGTACATGGAAAGGCATCAGAAATGAGCATGGTGGTTGGAATGCATGTTCTCAGTGCTCTGTCACAGGGGCCGCTGAGCCCTCGGCCACGGAATAGGATGAGCATGCGCAGTGGGCATTCTGGAGGAGCTTTTAGGAGAAGAGTCCTTGCATCCATTCACATTCAGTGAATGCAAATATCCATTCCTATTCAACTCTGTGGCCTTGCAGAAATGTGGCCTGTGGGGAAGTAGGGTTTTGTTCTCGTCTTTTCTTCTCTAAAGCTGTAATGAAAATATAATAGAAATAAGGATTGGGGCGCTGCTTTTTGAAACTAAAGCAGAAGAGTGTAGGAATAATATACATTGTTAGTCTACAAAAGGTTAGAGCTTTTGCCAGAAAAGAAAGAGAGAGAGAAAAATCTTTAGTCGGAGTAACTAATAACGTTCAGGAAGTTGAGATGAATGTGAGCAGATAAGGGTCTCTCTTGTGGAGACAATCTAACTTTGTGAGCACCCTTGCCATCTGATCTTCTGGTAGTTCTTCCAGCACATAAAATAGCAGTCATAATATCAGGGCTCAATTACAGAGCTCCCCTGTGCAGGCAGCCCTGTGGGGGCTCAGAGCCCAGGCTTGAGGCTGGGTCAAGGTTGTACATTCGTGCAAACTCCTTTGCTAACGGGACTCTGATTTTTCCACTCTCTCTCCGTCCTTTCCCTCCTCCCTCCCTCCCTCCTTTCCTCTCTCCTTCCCTTCCTTCTTCCCCCCCTACCCCCCCTTGCCCCTGACTGACTGGATTGCTTCTGATTGCAGGCATGTACCTCAAGAGCTCTTGACTGGAGCAGCAGGTCTTTACCGCTTTACTATAGAATAGCCCTGGCTCTGCTCAAGGCTTCTGCTCTGCAGATCAGGGCGGCTCTTATTCTCCCAGATCAAGTGTCTGCTGCTTGAGTATAGCTGGCGTGTCCTCATTGACAGGTAGCCCTCATGCAGCAGATATCTGGACCTCTGTTTCAGGACCACCCTGGCCACTTTGCAGTTAACTGTAAGGCTGTGGCTGTGCACCCACAGTATTGGAGTAGACCAACTCTTTTTTTTTTTTTTTGGTGGTGGTGGTGGTGGAAGATGCTGTGGACCCTGAGACCGTTAGGTTCCAAGGCCTCGTTGCTTGCTTGCTGTTCATTCCTCTGAACGAGGAAACCAGAGCAGCTCCATAGGACCTGTTGACCATGCTGTTATGGTTGTATTCCCCCTTACTGGCTAGAGAAGGAAAAGAGCCCTAACTATTCTTTTAGGCTAAACTGGATCTCAGCAGCTCCTTCCTAGCTGACCCCTCATTTAGTTTTCTTAAGGTCTTCCTGTGAGAGACAGGATGCCCCATTCCTATTATTTCAGTTTTATAGGGGAAAACTGAGGTTCAGACAGCTTGCCCACGCTCATCAGAGGCAGGGTCAGGGTATGACTAAGATCTTTCAAGGTCCGCTTAGCTCTTCTCTGGACCATCTCGTGGGGCTCCCAGAGGGGAAACCATCAATGCTAGGCTCTCCAAGGTGGAAAGCATGTTGCAAAGATGGTAGCATACCTGACATCTGCAGCCTTTGGCTTGCTGGTGAGCAAGCTTAATGTCTGGTACATCATCCTGTCCTCACAGACAAAATAAGCACTGCTTGTCTTCCATTTCTGAGACCTTTCTCAGGGACTTAGCATTGTCTTTGGGATGGTGTCTCACAACTGGGAATCATTTTCCTAGCCAAAGACAATTTGTTAAGGTTTTAAATAGACTCAGGTTTGTCTCACAAAGGTACATGGCCCAGGCCTACAGAAACCAGAGGTATTCTCTTCTGCTTTGAGACCTAGGTTGCTCAGATCCTGTCCTTCTTTTTTATTTTTAATTAAATATCAGTTCACACAAGTTCTTCATCAGTGATTGAATGGTAAATAGACAAGGACCGTTTTCTACTAATTTGTTTTTCAAAGTTGAATTTTGGAGTGAATTATTGAAAGTGACCGGTCCCTAAGGATAATAAATCAACAATTAGAAATGATATTCGTTGTCAAAAGGCAAAAGGCCAAATGATGACATAATAAAGATGATGAATTGAATCGGAAATCAGCAAACTTTGGCCCTTGGGGGCATATCATGCCTGAAACCTGTTTTAGTAAATAAAGTTTTATTGGAACAGAGCCAGGAGCATTGGTTTACGTATTGTCTACGGCTGAGCTCATGCCGCAACAGAGTCAAGAAATTCATGACAGAGACTGTATGGTCTACATAGGCTAAACTATTTATAATCTGGCCTTTGGCAGAAAATGTTTGCTGGGCACTGCATTAAATGAAGATCCATCTTTTTCATGTCAGAAGAGCCAAACAACAACGAGCAAGAAGTTAGACCATGACATCTGCGGCTAACGTCCAGTGCCCGAGGTTGCCATTTTGCAAGACTTCATTACCTGTCATAACAAGCTAATGATGATCCAAACTGTATTTGTTTCGGGTTGGTGAGAGAGCTTATCTGGTAAAAGCACTGACTGTGCTAACCTGACAACCTGAGTCAGATCCCCAGACCCACATAAAGGTCTGGATGCAGTGGCCGGTCTCCCTGTTCTGTCTCAGCAAAATGGGAGGATTTCCCATAGGCTCATGGGCCTGGAGTACACAGCACCAGAGAAACAGCAAAAGAGACCGCCCAACTTCACAGGTGCAGGATACTTTCAGCTAATCCCCCTGGGCAATCGACCCCGCCCTTCCCCGCCCTTGGACCTTTAACTCTTACATCCCTTACTAAAATTTGAAAGTCATTGTTTCTAGGAGTGGGAGGCCATGCAATGGCCATTGTTAATCGCCCCTCGCTAAACTTCTCTGGGTCAGGAGAACACTGATCAGCATCAGAATTCTCTCCCTTCTGGTTTGACTCATGTGCTCTTCTCCTACCATTTGGAAAACTCAAGAGAGAGCACGACTGCTTTGTGATGGTCTGTCCCCCCTCCCCCCATTCTTATAGACTGTTGGGTGACTGAAGTCATGGCTTATCACACTTCATCTTTACCTACACGGGATAAGTTGCAATGGGTATTTCTTTTCAAGTACCTCTTCTCCCCTGTGACAGCTTCCTGGAGCTAGAGGGAGGCTGCATTTGAGAAGTCAAGGGCTCAGAAGACCTATGGTCTTTCTTGTCCTTTGAACCTGGGCTGACCATAAATTCGCATGACAGCTTGAGCTGTCTGATATACATATGTAGGTCACTTATAGAATCTCTACATGTCTCGGGGCGGGGAAGGAGGTTTCATAACATGTTAGGACCCAAGCAAAGAGTGCAGTTTAACTGAGCCAAAACCTCTGCCCAAGGTTGCATACCTACAAAGAGGCAGTGTACGACTTCAATACCAGCTGAATTGAAAAAAAAATAATCAAAGAGAGTAACAGAACAAAACAAACAAAAAACCCAAGACAGAACAGCTCATGTGACGATGGATCAAACCTTCTGGGGGTGACATTGGCTCTGTTTATTTTTTGTTTCATTAACTCCCTTTAATTTTTGTCCCAAGTTGGTTTTTGCAGCTGATTTTATGGAGCATTTGTCTGCTGTCTTTACTCACTGCCTCTGACAGCACCCAGCGAGCAAGATAATTGGCCGGAGTTAGGGTAGAAGGCAAAAGCTCCAAACAGTGGTTCTCAACTGTGGGTCCACAACCCCTCTCTGGGGTAGGGTATCAAATGACCTCTTTCACAGGAGTGGATATCAGATACCCCGACTATCAGATATTTACATTACGATCCACAACAATAGCGAAATTACAGTCACGAAGTGACAACAAAAATAATTTTATGATTGGGGGAGTCACCAGCCATGAAGAACTATGTTGGAGGGTCGAAGCATTAGGGGGGGTTGAGAACCACTGCTCCTGAAGGAAAGAAAACCTTGTACTTGTTCAGCTTCCGGTCTGAAAACAAGCTCCGCCTCCACGGGACCAGACAGGCCCTTGAACTCAGAGGAAGCTTCAGAGACACAGGTCAGGGCTGTCTCCCTATTCCAGCAATGATTTGGAGCCTCTTCATGGTGGAGGGAACTCCTGACTGGGCTGCTGCAGCCCCTCAACTGCCTGCCTCCCACACTTGTCCGCCCTCGCCTCTTCTTTGTACTCAAGTTCAATAGGCTACCCCCAGGCCTGGCTCCCATTGCTCTCTGGTCCCACTAGTTGACTGATACCATCTCATCTGAGAACTGCCAGTTCAGTCTTAGCCTCCCAGAGTCCCCCACCTCCACCCCCGCCCCAGCCCTTGTCGATACAGTCAGCGTTCTTAAGTGCTCAAGCATGGGTCATACCTTTCTGAACACTGTCACAATTTTTCTCTCATTTGTATGATTTTTTTCTGTTCCCCACCCTCCTGCTGCCCTGTATTTGATGGGAAGTCTGTCAATAACATTTTATTCTCTAGTGTATTTCATCTCTGTTTTTGATACCTAAGGATACTCCTTAAACACTCACTGAAGGCTGAAAGAACAGATGAATGGATGAATGAATGAATGAATGAGACAAAGAATTCCAGTGCAAGGTAGGAGTAGGTACAAAGGTCCTACCAGCATCACTGAAAACAGAACATGCTGGAAAGAGAGCCCACTTTGACATCATTAAGTGTGGTGGTTTGAATAAAATCGGCCTCCAAAGGTCCATAGAGAGGCTCTGTTAGAAGATGTGACCTTGTTGGAGGAAGTATGTTTCAGTCATTTCCTGTGGTTCCCTCTCTTCCTGGATGCGGAACTCTCAGTTTCTTTTCTAGCACCATCTCTGCCTGCATCCCACCATGCTCCCCACCGTGACGATAATAGACTAAACCTCTGAAACTGTAAGCCAGTCTCAATTGAATGCTTTTCTTATAAGAGCTGCCCCGGCAATGGTGTCTCTTCACAGCAACAGAAACCCTAACTAAGATACTGAGATAGACCTTGATCCAGCCTCTGTGTAATAAGGCTTCTTTGGCTTCCAGGAAGGTACCTGGGGGTAAGCACTGTTTCCCCAGCATCCAGACAGCCATAGAAGAAAGATACCATTACTGATGAAAGATACCAGGTCTGTCTTCCCTTTGTTCAGCCAGTCAGCTGACATCCTTCTGGTCACTGTTTCAGATAGGAGCTTGTTCTGCCTCACCAGGTTGGGGATATACCTGCATCAGGTGGGCTGTAGAGCAGGATCAGTCTCAAGCCAGTGCCAAGAGAATTGTGTCTTTAGCCTTCTTGTGTCTGGAGACCCAACAGAGGAAGAGACTAGTCTGGGAGAACAGGGGTTAAACAGTAGCCACTTAAGGTGGCCCTTGCAGGGTTGAACCCGTTCATCATGATAAGCGTCATAATAAAATCAATTCTCTGTGTACTTTTGGGAATTACGACTCTCACTTTGGTGTGATTTATTTGGTGTGTAACATGAGCGTGGCCGTTTGTTTCATCATTCTGAAAGTTCATCTCAAATTGCTTTGAGTTTCTGGTTTTGGGGAACAACATGTCCAATTGTTATTGTCTCTTGTGAAATATAGGGGACAGGATGCACAGTTCTTCCCTGGGTACCCGCTTCCCTTCTCTTCTTGGAACACTCCCCACACTGGGATAAGTGTTCCCCGAGCCCCACAGTTAGACTGGGGGTATCTGTTCCTTGATAGCCCTTGAGAGGCAGAGGGGTTGTGAAAGAGCTAGACTTTTCATCCACTCCCAAGCCTTCTCTGCTGGGTCATCTGCTGGAGCATCTTTGAGATCCAGGTTCAGTCTTGGTTTCTAAGTTTATCTACATCTGACCATAGAAGATAAACACAGCTCTTGAAGTCTAGGGAAAAAAAAAAAAAGAAAAAAAGGCTTGGCTTCATGCTGTGTGACTTGGGGGATGCCCTCAACATCTTTGAACTCTCTCATTTATAGGCCGCTGAGAACTGCCTGAGTCAAGAATGTCACACATTCTCAGTGCCTGTGCAGCCAGGGATGCTCATTGCCCTTGTCACTTGGTGTCTAGGTGAACTGAGCTACCAGGCTGCAGTCTCAACTGTCCCCACCTGTAACAGTGCCCCAAGAGGTAAGGGGAAACCTTAGAGCATGCTGAGAGGCCTGGTGGGAAGGAAGGTGTCTTTAAACTCTGCTGATTCTCCTTTACTGTTACCCTCTACTTTGCTGATGAAGTGCTAGCTGCCTGGGCCCCTTGGGGATGCTCAGGGGGGATCCTGGGACACGGGAGCAAGTGAGGTGGAAACACTGTCAGCCTTCCATCTGGCCTTGGCATCTGCTGGGAGGCCTGTGGTCTATTCCTGACATCGTTTTATAATAATAACACCACCCACTGTGTATCACACGCACAACCCCCTAAAAAATCAGCGTCGGGATATTCCTCCTCCCGTCCTGCCACCCCAGACACCCATCCTGTTTCCCTGAAGCAGAAGTGCTATTTCGGTTGACTCCTCCTGACTTTTGGATCACTGCCTGGGCCACGGAGAGGTGGTCTTCAGGAACACCATCTCTAGGGTTCTGTGCTCTTCGCTCTCACTGGGTCTTTCACTGATCCCACTGCCTTACATCCAAATCTCTGAAACTTTAGATCTGGGTGCCTCTCCTCCACTGAGTACTCCTTCTCCCCAGAGCTTGGGCTGCCTGCATGCCTTTAAAAGAAGAAATATATATATATATATATATATATATATATATATATATATACACACATATACACACACACATATACACACACATACATATATGTATATATATTACATTATATGTAAATGCATTATATATACACAATATATATAATATGTACATAATATATTTTATTATGTATATACATAACATATACATATATATACATATTATACATTATATATACACACATAATATATATGTATATGTCTATACCCACAAACACATTATACACATACACACACACACACACACACACACACACTAATTATTTAGTGCTTATCTTTTTGCATATATATCCTCATATATACAGGTCAGAGGACATCCTTCAAGGCTTGCTGTTCTCCTCCCTGTAGTTTCTTTATACCTTGTACTAGCTGACCCATGAGCACGTGGGCCATTTCCCTGACTCTCGTTCCCATCTTGCTACAGGAGTGCTTTGGGTACAGATGTGTGCCACAGTATTGTACTTTCCCATGGGTTTGGGGCCTTGAACCTGGGTCTTCCTGATTGTAAGCTAGTGCTTTACCTGCTGAATCATCTCCTCAGCCCAAGCAGCTCCCACCTCTCTTTTCTGGTACTCTCTCACCACGTCCTTTGCAGCAGGGACTCAGAGACTCTTCACGGACACAGCTTTTCACTCCCAAGTCTCCAGCTCAGGATGCGCAACAATCTGCATTCTTCATGGATTCCTTCTAACGGCTAACAGACCAGAAGGAAAGCGATCATGCTCTGCTCTCTATAAAGATACTTCATGCATGTGGCAGCTACAGTGATCCCCTTAACATTGGTTTTGCAGCCCATGACTTTAGGCTTTGGCTATCTATGGTCAGCTTCAGCATTGTGACGCCTCACATCACCGTAGGAGAACGCATGGGAAGAGGGACAGGGGAAGGAGAGAGAAGGAGACCAAGAAAGGAAGAATTCACATATTCTTATACCTTTTATTATAGAATGTTATAATGGTTCTATTCTATTAGTAGTATTGTAGTTTTTCCCTTTTATTGTGCCTAATCTATAGGCCTTTATAGGTACACATACAGGAAACAGAGTTCCAGGCATCTTCCAGGTCTGTAGGAGTGTTTCCCTGAGGGTGTATGTCGCACAGAGGACTGGATAGATACTCATTTCCTGCAATCTCGTACTTTCCCACCTTGGACTTAGATTTTGGCGATGATTCCTCCTTTTGGAAAGTCTGTAGTTTAAATTTTCTCTGTGCTCTGTCATGACACCTCAGAGCCTCTGGGTAGAGACAGGTGGCTTTCTGAGGGTGGCTAGGAGGTACTGTAGCAAAGATTAAAAGATCTGGGAAGCTGGGCAAGAAGGAAGGCAGAGGCCGCCCATGTGTCCAGTGGGACAAGCTGCTCTCTGGAGCTCAGCACAGGATTCTAGACTTGGCCTCCGGGAGTGAGTGGGGCATGGTTCACAGTTGGTGGGGGAAGAACCTTCTGGGAGTCACTATTCTGGGATCTACAAGCCCCCTCCTGAAGTGTCAGGAGGGCTCACTCAACTGTCCTGGGCAGGTCAACAGGGCTACAAGAGGCAAATACAGTTTTCTTTCTCTCCTTTTCCTTCTGTTCCATAGGACAAAAGAAAAAAAATTCTCAGAGGGATGTCAGTTACATGTATGGCTGGGAGAACTTCAGTGCAAGTAATGGAACCACCTGCTCGGCTTGAAGGGTGTTGGGCCCCGCCCCTGTGCTCTCCCAAGGCTGTGTAAATGTCCACCATTGACCTTCGAAGGGCACGCCACTAGTGCAGCTGCTAAACTCAATGCCACTCACTCAGGCCTGTCGTTAGTACTCAAGTCCGTGACAGGTGTCTGCCATGGCTCTGGCAGGAAGGTCAGTACCTCAGAGCTGTTGGGTTCTCCAAGTTAAAGGCGACACTTGAAGGCTGGCAGATGGCCAGGCTGGAGCTGGCAGCAGCCTGTGGCCTCAGCAGAGGGCAGGCTAGTTGGCTGAGATCAGATCAGGTTTGGAAGAGCTCAGAGCTGGGGTTTAGTGTTTGTCTCCCCTCCTCGTACCTGTGAATACATTTTCCCTCTTTCTGCTAGGTTGACGTGACAGTGGCCTGGGGCTAGGGCAGACTTAGAAAAGCCTGGGCAGCTCCTGTGCCTGCTTAGACCCAGGATCTGCTAAGGCTGCTGGTCTTCAGGACACTGTGTAGTTCTGACAGGCAAGCAGACAAGTGGGTCTGCTCTCAGCCCCAGCTAAAAGCAGAGGATAACACAGATTAGAGCGAGGACGTATGTGTGCTAGCTTTTAGATTTGCTTTGAGAGAAGGTCTTGCTGTGTGTAGCCAAGGCTGGTCTGGAACTCAAGGCCCTCCTGTCTCAGCTTTCTGAGTTCTGGGAAAAGGTATGGACCACCTTACTCAGAGAGAAGAGCCCTATTTTATTAGCCTACCTGATTCTTCACTTAGAGTCTCCCTCACTAAACGGTCTGAGTCCAAGCTGCCTCATGGGAAGTGCGGAAATTGAGCTTATGGCTCAGTAGATGAGTGTTAGATGTCCTGGGGGCTTGTGTGGCCAGGGGAGGAGCATCCGGCTCAGAACTGGGTTCCAAACACTGCTTATTAATATATGCATGTCTCCAGGAGACATTCAGACACTCACGGACTCACTCTTACCACCTGTAAGAACTAGGCAGTAAAACTTAGCTTGTTTTTGTTATGAAGTAATTAATGAACACAAGGCTCAAGTGCAATCGTTTGGTAAATGACTAGCGGTCCTCAGCTGTAATTATCAGCGCGCTGTGTTTGTAAGGACACATGTGTGAGCAGTTGCATGTGTGCATGTGCCTGTTTAAGAGGTTATTGTCCCACTCACATATTTAACCATGACTATGAATGTCACAGTTATCACTTTAGTGGTGTGCCAGCCCCCGTGGTCCCCCGTCAGGGCTGTTCGACCGTCTCATGACTCTGGGAGTTGGTTGTCAGGGTTACCGTTTTGGGTGAATATGAGCTAGAGTCTAATGACTTCGTGGTGTCTACCATTCTTTCCAGAACCCAGAAGGAGCTCTTCAAATGTCATGGAGTTAGCCAGTATCCTTCTGACACTTGCCAGGTATGTATCTTCTCCAGGGATCACTCTGAACCCATTGAAAAGCTTCACAGGGATCCTACTTTACTCCCAAGATCCCCATGGGTGTCTCCAAATCATGACCTTGGTCCAACCCAGTTGGGATCCAGACTTCTTAGTGGAGTGCAGGGTGTGCCTACTCTTAGCATCTCCATCAAAGCCTCTGGGCTGTGAATATTACCCTGTTCTCATTGACATGGAGTTTCTTCATTTCTCCCAGGTGACTAGGAAGTGATGCCAGGCCTGAAACTCTGGTAGGAATGGCGAGGGTTTGAGAGCACACAGCAGCCCAAGGGCAGTCTGGTGCACACTGCACACACAGATGCACACATCATTCCGAAGCAGAAGCAGCTTTACTCAGATTGCAGAAATGACGTATCCCCATTTTAAAAAATAAATCAGAAAATATATACATGTGTTAAAAAAAAAAAGCCACCACCATCTCATTCCAATCAGCCACCATCATTGGTTTACTGAATCTTCTTCCATCCTTTGTTTAATAGGCACACTAAGCCTTTATACGGCACTGATGTCTTGTGTGCACATAGAGCCTGCACATCTGTGTGTTTGATGCTTTTTCCCAAATCTGAGGAGTGAATCCAGAGGCCCAGGAGTTATTCCTGACATCTCCATCCCATATCCCTCCCCATACCTCCTCACCCTCATTGAGCACCAAGTCCTACTGATATGGCTTTTCTTTTCAGTGGGCAGTGCTACCCTCTGTTTCCCTACATGACCTTGGTCATGGTTGCTAACAGCCCCACTTAGTCCTCTTCAACTGTGGCACTAGGTTAATGCCCCCAAATAGAATGACTTTGCCTTCTATTAGCTGTTTCAGTCTGGGTCTCAGCTTTCCTTAATTGCAAGATGGGAAAGATTAAATGAGTAAATACATGTTAACACATGCACACACTGCAAATACATGTTAACACATGCACATACTGCAAATACATGTTAACATGTATACATACTGCAAATACATGTTAACATGTATACATACTGTGGACAGACTATACACCCTCTATGTGCTTTTCTGAAAAACACAGGTCACAATATACTGCTCCACTTCCAGAAGCCTTAGTGTGGACCTCAGAGACCAGCCTGGTTTGGCTGTCACGTTCCTTGCTGATGTCTTTCCTCTAAGTGGAGTGTTTGGCTTCAGGTTTGCCACAAATATCTTTGCACTTTCTCTTCTCTCTAAAAACCTCCCCTGCTGTGCCTGTCTCTCATAGGCTGTATTTCTGACCTGCCTTGTTTCCTGGCTCTTCCCTAGTATACAGCACATATACGACTTTGTACATGAATCTTCTTGCATATCTTTGAATATGTCCTCAGAACTGATCATTAAATAATCAGTTGGGTTTCTAGATCAAAGGTTATGAACATTTTTTTAAAAAAACTTTTGATGACTATCTCAGATCACTCTCTAGAAATCCAGACACGTTTCTTGCCTTTGGGCCACAATGTTCTTTTCTAGCTTTCTGCAGTATTTTGCTTGATGCTTTTGTCTAGGGCTGACCGCAACTCCACTTACTAGGGTTACTTGTTTACTTTCTGTCCCCCTGGACTTTGACCTAGAAACCCCTTGGGTATGGACTGCAATAATCCATCCTCCTGTCTCCCCAGGGACCTGCTCATGGCAGGTGTCTGGTGACAGCAGTTGAGATGGTTGCATGCAGGTTTTCGGTCTCTTTCCACAGTGGATTGGAAAGCAACATCCCAGATGCTTGCTGATAAAGCAGCAGGCCTCCAAGTGTCTAGCAACAGGGGAAACCCTGGCATTTGCCAGATTACCAGTGGAGTCTGCCTGTCTCTCTATTTCTTTCTCTTTCCAGCCTAATAGCAGAATAAACACAGTCCTGTTGAGGAGTGTTTCCCACTTTGGATCCAGACATGTTGGTGTGTGCTGGAGCAGTAGCTTGGGCCTTAGCCATGGCAGACAAAGCCTGCCATTTCTTCCTGGGCCTGCTCTCTTGTCCTCTTGCAGACACAGAGTACTTCTTCCCTCCAAATCTCTCAGTGCCTGGTCATGGAAGACTTGCATCTCCTTTGCATGTACTGCAGTGACTTGGGCTTACTCCTCTACTCCTCTGAGGCCACCAAGGTGAATGAGGCTTGGCCCTATCGGCCCTGCCCTTCGGCACAATGATTCAGGGCATGATGAGCAGCATAGAGCCTTTAGCCTAACACCTCTAAACAACTGGGAAAACCCGGAACTGCCCCGGAGACCTTGTAAAGGGGTTTCCCCCTGCTCTAAAGAAAAGTCCTGAAGACCACAGGCTGGTTTTCCTTCTGTTTCCCAGCCTGTTTCGACTTGAAAAGGCTGGGAAAGCTTCCCATGGAAGGCCCCCTGCTCATTTAAAGACACTTCTTTTGAGATAAATGTCACTCTGTTTCCCAGACTGGCTGGCTGTGTGTCCAAGATCCTCCAGCCTCAGCATCCCCATTGCTGTAATTACAGATATGTTTCAGTACACTGAGCTCTCCTCATTCATGCCTCGGCCCCTCCTGGCCTGTCTAGACTCTCTGCAGCTCTTCCACGTTTGTGACTTATTTGCAAATAGTGACTCATTGCCCAGACACAGGGAAGGTGGGTGTTGTCGGTACCTTCATTTCACAGAGGAAGAAACTGAAGGTCAGAGAGGAACCCAAGCTAGTGAAAGGCAGAGCCAGGTATAGGACTGGTCGAAACCCATTGAAGTTTCTAACTTCAATGCAGATTGCTTTTCTGCAGCCTGCTCCGAGGCCCTGGCTTTTGGCTAGGTTCTTTGAGCCTACGGATACATGTGCACAATGTATGCATATTTGAATTATCCCTTCAGCCTGATGCTAGGGCCCTCAGGCTACGTATAGAACCAGGAGAGAGTGTGGTCTGGTCCTACGTGTGCTACTTCACTTTAGGCAGACAGTAAATCCCTCTCTCCATCCCGATCTTTCTATTTATGAATGAGGACCACAGCATCATCCGTCTCAGAGTGTGGGTGGATTGAACAAATTCAACTAGGTTTCTTTAGGGGCAGTGCTTGGTGCATGGCAGGCCATACATTAAGCGCTAGGCATCTTCTTCTCAATCCCTGAAGTCAAGCTGAGAGGCAGAGGAGTTTGACTGGCAGACTTGACCCGTCATGCCCTGTTTTTCATTTGCAAGAAGCCTCAGTCTTCCCAGGTTTGTTCCCTCCCCACCATAAAAGTCTGCCAGCCCTATTCATGCCAAGCTTTGTAAGCCTTATGCGTTTGTTATTTCTCCCACCAACTTTTCACTGCATGAAGAAACAGAGCAAGATAGCAATACTTAATCCCAAACTGGAAGCCCTTAAAAGGGCCTGAAGGCATCTCCATGCCTCCTACAGATGCACACTGAGGTGCCTGCATCCAGCCCTCCTGACTGTCCTGTGGCATCAGGGAGAACTCTAGACAGCTCTCTTCTCTGATTTAGGACGTGCTCTGAGGATATCCATGAAGCTTACTGTCTGCTCTGCTTTGTCACTAGGCCCCACCCTCTAGGCTGAGTGGTGCCCTGGGAGCTGTCAGCAAGGCTGCTTGCTGGTATGCTGGCCCTGGGGCTTGGAGAGGGCAGGCACCAGGAGGAATGTGCCAGGTCTGTTTCCATTACCCTGGAAACTACTCTGAATCACCCTACCTAGCTGAGGCTGCCCAGGGTAAAGTGCACAGAATGTGGACCTCAGCTGTCAGGGAGAGGAGCAGGGGCTGGAGGTGGAAGCTGTATGGGGTTGGCTTTTTCTCAAGGAAGGGTACAATTAAATCAAATGTACTTACTATTGGGATAATCGCCCTGTTAGGTAGTGAGTTCTCTGTCCTTACAGGTATTCAAAGGCTATATGCTAACTTTGGGAGGAAGTTACTTTTTCCGTCTTAGGATTTGCTGAGCTGTGACTGTTTCTGTGCTGTGAGTTTTAAATTTGAAGGCTTGTAGGCATCTGCTTTTGTTCAGCAGTGTGCAACGTACTAACCACGAGCGGGCTCTGCTGTAATTACTTGTCGGATTCCAGACAGAGCCCAGTGATGTACCCATTCACACCCTCAGTTTAGAAATAGGAACATGAAGGCCAGTCACTCCGTGTTACTGTTTTCCTGAAAACCTGGAGGTGTTTCCGGGAGGCCTGGCATTGTAGTCTGGGCCCTCACTTGGGTGGGGAGGGTGTCTCAAAGTTAAACAGGGCAAGTGAAGGTTACTAGAATGGGTAGGCCTTTAGAGAGGCCCTTTCTGCAAGCACATCTCAGACCTGGAGGATGGTGCAGCAGACAGGGCAGTACCCCGCTGGTGAGTAAGGGGATGGTCAGGGGACTCACTAGGTCAGATCTGGAAGCTCAGAAGTCCAGGTTGACAAAAAGCTCAGAGGCAGAAGGCCTGCCCAATATGCACAGAGTCCCAGTGACTATCTCAGCACTGCAAAGGAAACCAGTAACAACCAAATGAAGCAAAACAAAGCAAAACAAAGGGTTTCTGGAACTGAAAAGAAATAAGAATACAAAACCAAACAGAACTGAAAAGCACCTTCAAAAGCACTAGAAGAGAAAGGCATGATGGGAAATTAGGGGGGCTCTCCCAGGAGAGCAGAGGCTTTAGAACTTCAGGGCCTGGGGTTTACTCTCTAGATTTGCCACTTTAGCTCCTTGTGTAGCGAGGGTAGATGGGCCTATGTCGCTGACCCTCAGTTTCTCCCTCTGTAAAAATGAGTAACCATGAATGTCTTGTCTGACGGAGCTGGGAAGGCTCACCCAGAACTTCAGGAACGAGAAGTGCTTAGGGTGTGTCTGTATGTCTTGTGCTAGGGGGCTGAGCAGACAGAGGACTATCTCAGGGTGGGGCTGAGGAGGCAAACGGTCCAACAGATGCCCTCCATCCCTGGATGGTGCCAATTCTCCAGTGTGTGTGTTAATCAAAGGTTAGGGGTGTAGCCCACTGGTACCTGCCAAGTGCCTGGGCCTGTGGAAATGAGGACCTGGGGCCAAAGACCTGCTTTGTCCCACTGGGCTTTCAGGTGCATACATAATCCATTCTCTTGCTAGTCAGGGATAACAGAAGACCCCCATCCCTGTGGAAGGTCAACAGAGCTGGCCTCAGCCGCCTCCTCTGTCCCCTTTCTCAAGCATTCTTGTCTGATAGCTCCCTCCATTTCCAAAGCTGCAAAACCAGCAGCATTGGTAAGCACCTTTGCAGTTTCTGGTCTCCTGAGTATCTACAGAACTGACTTCCTGCAGCAGGCAGACTGACAGGAAGGGCTAAAGGTGGAGAACGAGGACTGTGGGACAGCTCACTGCTCTATGGCCCTGAGTGGATGGCAGCACCCCGAGTGAGATTTAACTTCCTCACTGGTCCGGAAGTTTAGGAAGGGCTGCAGCTTTTTAAATGACTCTCTCGAGGTTGCTGAGCTGGAGAGTGACATCAGGCTCCTAACCAGGATTTTCCTCTTCCAGATAACGCAGAAGTAACTATGTAAAGGCCCTGCCTATGGTCAGGCCTCAGCTTTCCCATCTGTAAAATGGGTGGATTCTTCCATGGCAATAACATGCTCTGATTATGATGCCTTCCTTTCACTCTACATGCTAGGACCAGAGACCTGTTTGCCCATGCTGACACTGTGTGGCAGTTCACCTGACTTAAAGGGCTATGGATGCACTCCTGGCTGTTGCCTTGTAAATATTTGTTTTGATCTCCATACTGGCTCTTTCCGTGTTTTTGATGGGAGGAGCTATCAAAGTCATCCGGTGCCCAGCAATGCCTGGGGCCATGGGCACACAGTCCAAAGCTCCAGGAAAAAGGATCAATGATCTAATAAATTTCCTGATGCAGCCTCCTGGCAGATCATCAGCCTTATTCCCCTTCAGAGTCTCATTGGAAAGAGGCTGTCTGCCGAGATCCCGTGATAAGGCACTACATGCTCATTGCGAGCCTCTGAGCCAGCAAGCTCTTCTGAGGGTTTTAACCTGCTTCCCTCCTGCTGTAATTTAAGGCCCCTTTCTCTTGTTGAGTGCAAATGGAGAACAGCTGCTTACGCTCTCGTCCTCCGACATCAGCAATTTCTCAAGATGACCCTGTGAGACAGGCCAGGGTCATTAGACCCAATTTGGTACTCAGCGAATATGTATCTCTTCTTCCGATTGTCGGCCGTGGCCTGGCTGGTTAGGCACGATGAGTAACTACACGTTTATTAGGGCTCTTTGCAAGAGTTCCTGAGGTCTCTCCACACTCTGGATCCCGGAGGGCGGAGGTCTTTCTTGCCTGTTGGATTTGTTCAGAGAAAGCTCTTCTATGGCCCTGGCTGCACGTGGCAGAAGCTGCTGCACTGAAAGGAACAGTTTTTGGCATTAGCTGGGAGTTGATGTCTCAGGCAAGCTCCTTGGCCTTGGATGTAGCTTTGTTTCCAGGGTGTGCTTTCTTTCCTTTCCTCTTTTTGGGGGTTTGGGGGGGGGGACTCTAACTTTGTAGCCCAGGCTGGCCTTGATCTCTTAGGCCTCCTGTATCTGGCTGTTGGGATTACACACTGCACCGCAGCACACACCTTGGGGATTTCTCTTCAATCAGCAAGAGTAGTGGATTTCCTGCTGTCCCAGAGGGACCGAGTTGAAGA
This sequence comes from Rhabdomys pumilio, assembly GCA_030674055.1. Lineage (NCBI taxonomy): Eukaryota > Metazoa > Chordata > Mammalia > Rodentia > Muridae > Rhabdomys > Rhabdomys pumilio. The sequence goes on along the minus strand of JANHMN010000015.1, from coordinate 18,492,691 downwards.
CAAGGAGAAGAACTGTGAGATTGGTGACTGGGTAGACTCTTGGCCTTCCGTCCTTTCTGAAAGGGGGAGGGGGCAGGCACAAAACATAACCAGGCAGCCAACCAGCCCTGTCACTCAGAGCAACAGTATCAACAACAGGAGGGACAACAGTCCCCAGGGCTGCTGGGCACACTTCCTTTCTGACTCAGCTCCAAGTGGCTCGTTCTCCTTTCTCTTTCTCTAAATCCTTGTGCAGAGAAACAGGGCGATAATGTTCAGAAAACCAGGTGACTCCCAGGGCAGTACAACCCCTTTGGCCCACCCCTTTTCTCCTCTTCCCCAGCTGACCTCATGTTTTCCCCAGCAGAGGATCTCTAGGTCCTAGGGTTCTTGGTTCCACACACACCGTGTCCCTTTCCCTAATGGTCAAAGGCTTTAGGGACACAGTTCAAATCCCATCCTGGACTCCTTTGTTCCTGGAGGCCAAAGGCCACAGTCACTCCTCAAATCTTTTGGAGCTCAGGGCTGAACAGCTCCTTAGTTTTGCTAGAGTCTGAGATCAGGACAGTCTGGGCAGCTAATCCCTCTTGGTGGCAGTCAGGTCCCAGGGCAGCTGAAGAAGGTTGACAGCTTTTTGGACCTCAAAGAAAAAAATTGTTCTCTATTCCATCCGTTTTCACTTCTGCCAACAAGCTGTCTTCCTAAGAACCACTGTGGCCAGTTCATTTCTAGAGCACCTGCGGAGCCCAGGGCCCTTGTTGGGGAGAGACAGAGGAAGGCAGGAGAGGGATATAGCATGTGTGCATGAATGAGTGTGTGTGTGTGTGTGTGTGTGTGTGTGTGTGTGTGTACTGGTCCTGTGTATCTTTTCCTACATAGACAAATCATTAGGGGTCAGGTAAACAAATTCAGAACTTCATATACCCGAAGGCAGTGGTTCTCAATCTTCCTAACGCTACGACCCTTTAATACAGTTCTTTATGTTGTGGTGACCCTCAACTATAAAATTATTTTTGTGGCTGCTTCGTAACTGTAATTCTGCTACTGTTATGAATTGTGTTTTCCGATGGTCTTTGGTGTCCTCTGTGAAAGGGTCACGTGAGAGGGTCTGGACCTCCCAGGTTGAGAATCACCGAAGTCTAATCCAAAGCCTGTTGGATGATGGGCTTGGGCCTTCCTTTGCTAGCTGAGTCCTGAGCAAATGATAGGTCTCGTCATTTGTATTAATTCCCTGGATGCACAGTGGGGCATAGGTTGTCCCAGCAAATGTTTACTTTAGAGGCACATTGGGTTTCTCGGTCCAAGTCACATTAAAGAGGATCCAGCTGGGAGACAGGAGCAGGGGATGGTCCCACTGTGGGTAAGACGTGGGCAGACGCACTACCCCAGGTGCTGGGATGAGTGCCTGAGAGAAAGCCTGTCTCAGTTCCAGAAGATGAGAATTTCAGATGCTGACAGCAGTCTGGTGGCATTTAGAGTCTTCATGTCAAGCTCAGCTTTGGGGCTCTGTTATGGGAAGAACTTGTTCCTCCCAATTTATATATTGAAGTCCTAACCCCAGGACCTTAAATATGATTTTGAATACCAGTAGTTAACATGGTTGTTAAAGTAAATTGAATTTATTGGAATGGACTTGGCCCAATATGGCTGATGCCTTGGTAAGAGACCAAGGCAGGATACAGGAAGCTCTGAGGGGATGAACAAAGACAGAAGGTGACTACCTCCAAGCCAATGAGAAGCTCCCAAGCCCCTCCCCTTTTATTGGATACAGGGTTTCTCTGTATATCCCTGGCTGTTCTGGAGCTCACTCAATAGACCAGGCTGACCCCAAACTCAAGTGATCCATCTCTTCTGCTTCCCAAGTGCGGGGAGTAAAGTCATGAACCACAGCCTCCTGGCTCATCTTGGATTTTGTAATCCCCAACTCTGTGAGGTGGTGTTTGTCCTTTGATTGGCCAGCCTGTGACTTTTGTTGTATCAGCCACAGCTCCTAATCTAGGCTCTTCTTCCCCTGAGACTTGCTGAAGAACATACCAGCAGCTGAGAAGGAACCAGGACCAGCTTTTCTGAGACTTCCTGGGGTCCTATCTGGGGACCCTGAGAAGGAGGCTTCCTCATTCACACAGTCATTCTGAGGAACCACTGTCCATAGCCCTCAGCTACCCAGGCCTGCCTCCTTGGAGGTTATGCAGTAGATAAATAGATAGAGGGGTATCATTTCCTTGGGAAAGCCAGTCTGTTGATAGGGCTGGAGGCTCCTGGATCTGCCTGGGTCTAGTCCCTCCCTGTTAATCCCCAGCTATCTGGGTTGGGAAGCCTCCCTGGCCTCAGCTTGAAGCCTGTGAAGAGTCAGGAGTCAGAGACCAGGCATGGGCAAGGGGGCAGAGGGCACTGCATATGCGCTCTGCCCTGCATTGCTACAGGAATGGGTGGGCGGAAGTTCTGACCTCCTCCACTTCTCTTCCACGTCAACTCCAGCCTAACACATGCACAAAGGTACCTTTCACAGGTAGGAAATTATAGGTGCTTCTACTTCAAAGGCCTTGGCAACCAGGGCTCCTCTTTGATAGATGTCAGTATTATTAGTGGTGATTTATTGCTGGGGCCATTTTGACAACAGAAATAACCAGTTTCCCCACTTTCTTGGATCCCTACCCCCAACACCTTGAGGTGTCTTTTTTTTTTTCTTTTCCTGAGCTGGGGTGTGATGAAGGTTACCTCCCTACACAAGGAGGCTCCGGGCATCTGTTAAATGCACAGTGAGGTATCTAGCTTATTAACTTGTCATTGGGTGTCATAAAGTTTAGTGAAATGCTGGCAGAGTGTAATCCTAAACAGGGCAATTACCCTGTTATTACGGCAGCTTTCTCCTGCCCCCCTCCTCCTTTCTCCTGTTTCCTTTCCTCTTTCTCGCTCCTGGGTCTCTGCCCGCCTCTTTGACTGTGTAGTTCTTATCTAACCACTACCTGCCTTGATTGATTAGTCAGAGCCAATGTCCGTCAGTTTTGCAATTCCAGAGTGAACCTTGGCTTTGGCTAGGCAGAGCGAGGAAGAGCTAGGCCCCTTGCTGCTGGCAGAGCTGTGGGACCAGGTCGTTGTACAAGGAACAGTAGTAGCTAGCAGGAATTTGGCTGGGTTCTGCTCCTAGGCACCAGTGTAGGAGCTAGGAGGCAGAGCTCACAGGTACACTTAGGCCAGATATGAAGGTAGGTTTTCTTCTGAGATTCATCTTCCTCAGCTTTTGCTTCCAAATCCGAACCAGGGGTAGAAAATAGAAGAGAGAGGTGGCGGCAGCGTAGTGGGGACCTGAACAGAACAGAACGGCCTAATTGTGTTTCCACATTGGCTGACACATAGCCAGGTCCGTTCCTCCGATACTAGTTTCCCAGTGCTTGATATAGGACAATCATTCCTGCCTCATTTACCTCACATAGGTAACGTGACTCTTCACACAGAGAAGAGTAAATCAGGTCACAGGTGGCGAAGAGAACTACAGTGGTTAATCACTGTACACATCAGAGGGTGACTGCCACCTCACACAAAGTGCCACAAAGGTTATTTTTGTCTAACCAAGCTTCTGCTCTTATTCGGAAGGAGTGGAAATGGTACTTTGATCAACAACAGGCCACTCACATGAGGACGGACCCATTCAGTACACTGCCTGATGACATCATGGCCACTGCACTGAGTTTGTGCGGTGTACGCCACACACTGTTCACATGATGGGGAAATGGCATTTGTCAGCCCACGGCATGCTCCTCCTTAAGGACTGCCTGTTTGTCAACAGGAGTGCACTGTGTTTCTGAAGGTTGTGATGACCTTGGCTTCTAAAGCTTCCTGGCAGGTATTGTTTGACTCATGCTCTGAACAATGAGAACTTGGAGGCACAGTCACGATGAACGATGAATGGTTGGTACACTCACAGAGCTGGGTTAGGAACACAATACCAAATAAGCTGCAGGAAAAACTGAAACAGGATCTTAAGAGGTTCTCCGAGACTATCTAGTTGAAACATTCTGTTTTATAGCTTTGCAAATCATACTCAAAGAAACAGAGAGGACAAATTTCCGAAGAGCAGTCTGGGGAAGGCTAGGGTCAGATTTCCCTCTCCTGGTTGCTAACACAGTGCTGTCTCCACCCAAATATTGTGTCCTCCGAGTCCTTCTTTTCTTTGGAAGGAGCACCCTCATCAATTGGCTGCCACAAAAGCACCAATATCTACACCTTAGTATGAATTTAGTCAGTATTTTGTTCTTCAGGTGTGTGTGTGTGTGTGTGCACACTCATGAAAAGTGTTGGGGACACAGTCCAGGGTCTCACTCGTGCTAGCAGGCACTTCATTACCCAGCTGTGAATTTCCTCTTCAGCCATACAGAGCTGGGCTGTATTCCTTGCCAGTGGAATACTTCTAGCTCTGGTAGGAAAAGGGGGCAATCAGGGACTTACGATCCTCACCGTTTAAAGTCTTGCCTCTTGCCTGCCCTGTTGGGCAATAAAGGCCGGGCACTGCTTCCTGAATTAGCCGCTCAGTGTCTGCAGTCTGCAGCCTGTTTATCAGGAGCTGTAGGAGAGAAGGGCTGGCTGAAAGATGGAGTCAGACTGGCTTAAAAATGGAAAACCTGCAGACAGGTTTAAAAACAGAGCAGCCAGATGGAGTGACTTGTCCCCCACCCCCACCCCCCAACACTTGCCGGCCTGTCTATTTTTTTCTGCTCTCTTTCCCCATGGTTGGAGAACACGAGAAGATGGATGAGAACTGTAAGGTTCAAGTGCCTGATACAGGCAGTTTGTGACCCCTTGCTGTGTCCCAGGTATGGTGCTGCCTGCAGGGTGGTGAGAAAGAGAGACAGCCTTCCAACCTTGAGGAACTCAAGTCTAGGGCCATACGTGAGGTAGGGGAAGAGACTTCTGCTGCAGGGCCAGGCCCCCTTGTTTTGGTCATTAAGTAACCATGGTTTTCTTTCTGTGGCTTCTTTTGAACACTGGGTAGAGTTCAGGGAGATCCAACCGAGAACATGTACCACTGGACCTTGCTGGAAATACAAAGGGGACAGAAGGGATTTAAAGTCGTCTGAGGCTTTGCATGTGGAGAGATAGAGAAACAGAGACACTTTAGTGAAGAATCCTGGAGCCTGGCATGAAGTCAGGGCAGATGTGGCCATGCAGAAGCCACAGCATGCGAGGCTAGGAGCTGCCTGGAGCTGGGAGAAAATTTACCTCAGGTCAGGAGAGTTGCAACACCATTTCCCAGGTGGGCAAAGATGGGAGGTGGTCTCCACTAGGCCCTTTGGTTGACTGAGAGAATTGGAATTAAAGAAGATCTAGGGTATTGCTCTGTCTTGCAACTGAGAGGGGGGAGGGAAGTCTACGGATTTACAGCTGTGCCCACGAATCTGTACGTGTGCACACGTGTGTGCATATGTGCTTGCGAGTGCATGTGCATGTGTGTGTGTGTGTGTATGTGTGATTCTGATGTTAAGGCACTGGCTCTGTATCCCCTGGGGACTTTGCCAGTCAAGGTACAGCTCACAGTTTCACTATGACCCTGGAATGAAAAGAAAAGAAAAGAAAAGAAAAGAAAAGAAAAGAAAAGAAAAGAAAAGAGAAGAAAAGAAAAAAAAAGAAAAAGGAAACAGAAAGGAAAGGAAAGGAAAGGAAAGGAAAGGAAAGGAAAGGAAAGGAAGAAAAGACGCATGGTTTTCCCTCTGGGTTGGCAATTTCGAGTGGTGGCTCAACCTAATTGGTCATCAACCAATTGTGTGATCTTGTAAAAGTAGCTTCAACTCTGGGATTCATCTGAAAGCAAGAAAGGACCCTTGCCCGACACCTCACTGGGTTGTTGGGGAATAGTTGAGTGACATCGTGGACATCCGGTAGTTTATAAACACAGGTTATCGAGTGTACTTTGATACAGACTCTGGCTCTGTTATCAGAAGATTGACCCTCTTCTCTAAGCAAAATGTTTCTGACTCTGGTCTGCTTGCAGGGACCAGCTGCCCTGTTTATGGAGCAGGATGCGCCCCATTAGGGGAGACCTCTGCTCTTGTGGGTACACAAGTGAGTGGTTACATTCACACTTCCTCCCACACCGTTATGTCTGAAGTACCTTACTCAGTCTGGCCTTGGCCAGCCCATCTAGGCAGGCCTAACCTGAAAGGGGTCTAACCTGAAAATCAGCTGTACTACAACTCAGACTCAAGGAAAGAGGACTGGGTGGGCGGAGCCCTTCCTATCCAGGGCTGGGTGGGCGGAGCCCTTTCTATCCTTGGATGGATACTTCTGGGTATCAACTCTAGAAATGCTGAGTCAAACCTTTCTCTACTGTGGGAGATTGCAGCTGAGCCTCTTATCTGAACAGAGGACATTTCATGATCGTGTGTGGGTGTATGCAGATGGGACGGGGGAAGGAAACATTGCCAAACCTCTAGGCTGTTCAGTAAGTCCTCATTCCTCCTCCCATCCTCAGGTACATTTGTGCACTGCCTGAGGATGAGCAGTACTCTCAGAGGTCTATGTGAGGTGATTTGTGTCCTGAACCATCATGGAGTGTCAGTCCCTTGAGATAGCCTCTTGAAGCCACTGCGTGACACTGTAACCACGGGATGTGTGAAGCTGTTCGTTTGCCGAGTGCACACGGAAGCAATGAAAAGTATAGCTGAATGTACTTGAGCTCAGTAACACAGCTGTTTGTTGTTAACAAGAAGCATGGACCGTGAATGCTGTACTTCCACTGATAACACCAGCACCCCTACCATTTGGCCAAGATGTGACAACGGCTACAAGATCTCTGAGTGCTGAGAACTCTCAGCTTCATTCTATTTTTAAAAGGCAGCCATTTAAGTATGAGGGCTTTCATTGGCTAAAACATCACAACAGGCTATGTACATGTCCTAGAAGAAGCGTTCCGAATCTGCTATAACTCAGAGGTGTGTGGGTCTTCAGTAGAGCCTAGTGTGTAGACCTCATGAAACATTGGTAGTGACAGTGACAATCGTGTTGCTTCAGTTGGGGTCTTGGAAGCTTCTTCAAATACCCTGTGATACCTGTGTAAGTTCAGCTCCTGCCCCTGACTTGGGAAGTGGAAGAACTTTGGATTTCCTTCCTCGTGGAAGGAAATTAAGCCATTAGGCTGTGTCCTCAAAAGGGATTTCCGGTCGACACTTCTCTTTACTTCTCAGCTGCCATAGGTTGAGTGAGATTTCTCTGCTACATACTTCTGCCATGATATCCTGACATAACAACAAGCTCCCGAACAATGAAACCAACCGCCCACAGAGAGAAGTCCCCGAACTCTGAGTTCAAATAAAATGTCTCTTTCTTTCAAGTAGATTTTTCTCAGATATTGTGTCACAGGAATGGAAAACTAACACACAACAGAGAGTGCGGCCTGGAAACGGGGCCCTGTGCATGCTGCCTGTGTGTGACTGTCCAGAAGGAAACCTTGGTGCTGTCTGCCTTATTGTTGGAGATAGGATCTCTCCCTGGGACTTGAGACTAGCTGGATAGGCAGGATTTGCTGGCCAGTGAGCCCCAGGGATCTGTCTATCTCTGTCTCCCTAGTGTTGGGATTCTGAGCAAATGCCACCATGGCCAGGTAACCACTTTACCAGTTGAGCCATCTCTCTTTAATAGAACTGAACCATCTCACTGGCCCTTTGGTAAGTTCTATTCAACTCAGCTGGTGTTTGGATACGCCTACTCTTTCTCGGGCCTAGGAATGTTATTATTTGGGGGATGTACAGAAGGAAAGAACACAAAGGACTGGGCATATTCCTCTCCTTAGTACCCTGGTCTGGTTTGGATACCAGCGTGTACACACACTGGTTGGCCTGATAGGATGGAGAAAGAAGTTTAAGTCTAAGCTGGCCCTCAAATCTGCTTGGGTCTCTGACCTGGCCTCACCCTCTGCTGTTGAAAAAAAAAAAGGCAGGGTTTTAGATCTGAGCAAGAGAGGCAGAGGTACAGAGAAGAGCAGGTTGGATCCTATGCAAGGTCAGGGTGGGGGAGGGGCTGAGATAAAAAGTGAGGCCTGTGGTCTCATGGCTTTAACCAGGGGACCGAGAAGGTCAAAGAAGAAATGCATGGCTTGGTTTCCTTCCTTGTGGGCATGGGCGTTAAAACTCATAGTTATCCAAGCAGAGGCAGAAATAAGGCTTCTAAACTTTCGGGTAACCCCTGAAAACTCTGCTATTTCCTTTGGAAGTTACAGAGTGGTGCTGCTTATCTGTTTGGGAGCCGGAGGAATACACTGAGTTTAGGAAGTGGCTAGTAGCTTGGTTAGTCAGACCCAGTCAGTCAATCCCAGAGACACAGATGGAGAGAGCCAAGATGTAGGCAGAGGTGCAGAGTGGCTTCACATCACTGTGTATTCCCACACTGATCTATGAAACCTTTCTGTGTGTCCTTCCCTTTTTGAAAAAAAAAAGAGAAAGATGTTTATAAATATGTTTATTGAGTCTCTGAGACGCAACAGAGACAATCCTGATTGTACAATTAAATATATCACAGCAACAAGTACCATAAGGAAGGTGCCGTGCGTATTCCAGACAAGGTATAGTTTGGGTGGCCCAACAAAGGCTGCCTAGAGGAAGCTATATTGATGCTGAGATCTTGGCTGCAGTGCTCAGGGAAGGACATCATTCCTGCTAAAGCTTGGAAAAGATGCTCAAGATAACCTGTTGAATGAGCAGTGATTGAATGAGATATGAATAGGGAGGAAGGTGGCAAGTTGCTCAGGACCTGACAGGTTGTGCTAAGGTCTTGTCTGCGGCTGGTATGGGAAGCCAGCCTACAGTGCTTTATAGGAATTTTGCTTTTGTGCTTGGAGATCTCAACTGCAAAGCTGCAATGTTGCTGAATAGTTGGGTTCCTCTGGCTTGGGGCTTGGATCATCTATTAAAGCCAAGGATGCTGACAGGCCTTTGTTTTGTATAGGTGGTCTCCATGTGGGGGCACTTATTTAGAACTCTGGAAATCTGGGGAGGTAAGACCTGGATGGAGGAAGTAGGTCACGGAAGGTGGGTTCTTGGGGTCATACTATCCATGAGTGTTTCATGTAATGCTGGGTGTTTCCTTGCCAACTATGATAGAAACCAGACTTCTCTGCCATGGCTTTTCCGTGAGGGCCCGAATCTCTGAAGCCATAAGATAAATAAGCTAAGTTATTTCTGCCAGTTATTTTCACACAGTGATGGAAACCTAAGTATACAATGTTCAAATTAAGCATTCTGGATAAATGATTTAGAATTAGTTAAGGATATTGGCAAAGTAGAGGTTTCCGGAATGTGGATAAGGGAGACAAGAAATTGCAGCCAGCGGGAAGAGATGGGAGAGAGGAAGATAGTTCTGTGGATGAGGTAAAGAGTCAGAGGCTTAGAGAAGGATGCATGAAAGACCAGAGAGAAGGTTTGTAAGTGATGAGTTCAGAAACTTGGGGAAAAGTGGCTAAAGCGGAGTGGGCCAAAGGTATCGACTGTGAAGCCAGGGACCTGAGGGCACAAACTAGGGACCAAGTTTCCAAGCAGAGGTCAGCGTTGCCCTGGGGTGATGGCAACACTTAGGGAGGAGAGAGACCGGGAGTTGAGGCCAAGACTCCAGGGATATGATGTGTCTGTAAACCAAGCTAGTGGGGATAGAGAGCAGCCGATGAGGCTAGGAGGGGTTGTCAGTATGGAGCTTGTGACAACGAAGCATAGAGCTACACAGAACTCAGCTTGCACGTTCAAGGGGAGCATTGTTGCAGCCAGGGACACCTGCTTGTCTCATCTGAGGTCACCTGGGTAGTCATTCCTCTGGGTACCAGGCAGGCAGGTGGTGGTAAGGTTTAAATGGTGTTGTCATATGCATTACAGCAAAAACAAGCACAGCCCAGTGAGGGCCTATACCATCTGGCACAAGTGTCTTGTGGTAGACATGGAGTTTAAGAGCAGGTGTCTGGGAGTCATATTTTCCTGCTTTGAACTCCAACCCCATCAATTCCTGGATACGAAGCCTTGATCGGGTTTCTCCTCTCCGGATGGAGTAGCATTGTGCCAAGGGTTAATTACCTAATCCTGGTAACCAGACTCAGACGCGTACCAAGAGACAAGGCTGGTGGCGGCTGTTATAGTTACTAAAGAATGAGGCAGCTGGATATTCAGAGAGGACAGGGGATTTGCCTGAGGCCATAGGTTGAAGTGACAGATCCCATTCAAATGCAGTCCATTTGACATTGGAGACTTACATCACTAAGTCACATGTGCACACAAAAGCCAAAGGTAACTAACTACTCAGAAAAGGTCTGTTGTCCTTGTTCAACTACTAGTCAGTGGGTGGAGGGGTCTGGGTGACCTTTACCCACTCTGTGTGTTTGTGTGTATGTGTGTGCATGTGTATGCGCATGTGCGTGCACTCGTGAGCACGCAAGTGTGCATCTGAGCACATGTATATGTGCATGCACACATATGAGAATGTTGTACTCCATCCTTATTTCCCCAAGATAGAAACTCTTACCTAAATTATGAAACTTGTAGCAAGGCGCAGCAAAAACCCAGTGGCCCTTCTTTCTTTGCCCCACCCCAACCCTAAGTTGTCACAGGTTCTGGGGTACGAACTCAGGTCCTCCTGCTTACTCAACAAACACTCCTATTCATAGCATTATCCCCCCCGGCTTCCTTTGCACAGGCTTTCAGGCCAGTTCCTAACTGGCTTTTAGTAGGTAGCACTGGTGATCTGTGGACTCTCATTGACTCTCCAGTGTCTGTGAGAACAGGAGAAAGGACTCATTCACTGGACTTTCTGTCTGCCACCTGATTTCACCATCCAGTCCAGGCCTGGGAGCTAAGCTAGAGTTTAGAACCACATGCAGTTGTAATAGGGCAACTGAAGCTTCAGGGGATGTAGGCTGAGCTTTACTGCTAGTGTGATTGTGTATCTAGTGGTCTGATTTCATCATTTCGTCTGTTGTAAAGTAAGGACAGCAATTGCCTGAGCATCTCCTAAGTCTGAGACGAGTCCCAAATTAGATGATGTAAGGGAAAGTTCTTTAAGGAGGAAAGCACCCTGTCAAGCTGTGGGGAAGACATACTTTCCCTAGAGAGATCTAGAGTTGGTCCCAGGAGTCTGGCTTTTTCTTATGTGTTCTTTGTGGGGCCTTGTGGGCAGCTGATCCCTGTGCTTTCTCAACCCCACCCCATCCTCTGCAGCTGTAAGGTTGTGTACAGGCTCAGCTTCCCCAGGGGAAGAATTGACTCCCTAGGTGAGCTGGGAGCTGCTTCTCTCTTCATCCCTGGGGCACTGAGATGGACGTGGAGAAGTAGGGGAGGTTCCCTATTCTCAGCTGCGAACATTACTCAGCTCATGAATGCTAGGATGAGATGACCTGCCTCAGGATCACCTTTGGGAGCTAGTAGATATAGCAGTGGAAGAGAGGTGGGCCTGGGAGGAGAATAGACATTACCCTTCCTCTTCTGTACCAGCCCCAGGGTTGTGTTTATAAAAAGATAAAAGGAGATAAGTTCTATGGGGGTGTAGTCAGGTATGAGGGAAGGGGGTGCCTCAGTGGGCCCATGCAGAGGCATCCTTTCCCCCTGAGGGACCAGCCACATGATGGTATAGTATAGAATAGAGTTTATTCAGGGCATGGGGAGGGGATTCAAGAGAGTAGTGGAGGCAGAGAAAGGCAGAGAGAGAGAGAGAGAGAGAGAGAGAGAGAGAGAGAAGAGGAGAGAAGAGAGAAGAGGAGTAGAGGCCTGCCGTAAACATGTGGAGAGAAGGGGGGGTAAGGGAATGGGGGAAGGGGTGAGGGGACCGAGCAGGAACAAGAAGGGAAGAGCAAGAGAGGAACAAGGGAGAGAGAAGGAGGTGGGGGCAAGCAGTCCCTTTTGCAGTGGGTCAGGCCTACCTGGCTGTTGCCAGGTATCTGTGGGGTGGAGTTTAGACAGAATGTTAACACTCAGTGAACTGAGGGATGGAGCATTGTCTAATATGAGTCAGTCCCAGCTCCTGGAGGTGGTCGAGCACAGGAAGCTCAAATTGGGAGACCAAGACTTCAATGTATGCTGGGATCTGTTGTGTATTTCCTCTCTCAGTGGGCTTGCAGACACCCTGCTGCCTTCAGAAGAGGCTGGCTAGGTTCTCAGGAAGCCAACAGGCATCTTAGTCATGCTGAGGCATGGGAGTCTCTCTCCTTGACTTTTCCAGGAGTACCCATGGGAGCTTTCTTTAGTACCTCTCTTCCTCCCCCATCCCCCATCTTTCATGGAATCTAGTAGAAGCAACCGAAACCTCCAAGAGCCATGGGATCTGGAAAGAATCAGACAAGGAAGGAAGATGGGTTTATCTGAACACTAACCATAAACCAATTCCAAGTAACTGCTAACCAGTTCCATTAAATTTATGAGAAGTTTTGGACCCAAGAGCTTGAAAGCCGGAAGGGATGTAAGCAGCTATTGAGTCTGACCTCCATCCTTTGCTGATGAGGAAGTGCCTTGCTCACAGGCCAGAGCTAAGTTTTGTTTTTTATTACTAGGAAAGCAATTATCCTGTAGTAATTGTCCTTTGTAGGCAGTGGTGTTTTACGACACACCTGTTTCCCTCCGCCAGTGAGATGACAGTCTCCAGAGCCTTGTGAGCCATGGGGGCACTGGGCCAGCTTCCCCATTGTGTATCAGCCTTTTGGTGTATCTGTCCTCTCCACACATCCTCCTGGTGTCCTTGTGCGACCCCACAATCCTTTAACTCACAGCTGCCAGCCCGCCCCCACCTTGTTGCCTTTTGAGATCTTACCCTTCCCAGAATTCAACGCGTCACCAGGGAAAAAAGGTTGTCCAGTCTCTAATGAGGGGTCAACAGGAAAGGCTAAAGCAATCGTCTACATAAGAAGGTTCACCTGGTGTTATGATCTGTACCTGCCACATAAGGGAGGCCTGGAACAGATCCTTCCTCATAACTATCAAAAGAAACCAATACTGTTGATACCTTGACCTCTGACCTCCAAACTCCAGATCTGTATCGAACCTGCCTCTACTGTATAAGTTACCCCAGGTGTGGCATTTTGTCATGCCTCTCTAACTAGGTGACATGTTGTTCAACAGCCACCTGGCTCAGGAATAGTTCCTATCACGAGCTGCTGAGGCCGGGGAGGGTGAGGAATAACCTGACCAATGTCAAGAGAGACATCTGAGTAAAAGGAGGAATGACTGGCTAGCCTTCTGTGAACCAGGCAAACTTAGGGCCCCTGGGCTCAGTAGACACCTTGCTCTTACTGAGGTATATTTTTGTTTTGTTTTGTTTTGTTTTGTTTTGTTTTGTTTTGTTTTTTGAGACAGAGTTTTTCTGTGTATTTTCTGAGTATTTCCTGGCTGTCCTGGAACTCACTCTGTAGACCAGGCTCAGAAATCCACCTGCCTCTGCCTCCCAACTGCTGGGATTAAGGGCGTGCGCCACCACCGCCCAGCCTGAGGTATATTCTTGTGTGAATTTCTTCACCTCACTGAGTCTCAGTTTCTCTGTCCGTGGGACGGGAAGAATAATGCCCTTCTGAGTTGCCTCATAGGTTGTAGTATTGATTAGATGATCAAACCATGTGAGTGTTTTTTAGGCATTTTTAGTGACAGTGACAATCTCTCACCAGGGAGAATGTTGGTACCTGTGTTAATCAGATTTCCAGCACTGTAACAAAACACTTGAAATAATCAACATGAAAAGAAGAAAGGTTTATTTGGATATTTAGAAGTGTCGGTCTATGGCCAGTTGTCCTGACTGTTGGGCCAGTGGTGAGGGGACACTTCATGACAGGGAAATGTGGCAGAAAGGCTGTTCACCTGATGGTGGCCAAGTAAAAAGAAAGAAGGGAAGGGATTGGATTCTGCTATTTCTCTCAAGGGCATGCCCCCTATGACATAAAGACTTCCTGTTAAACTCCACCTGTCCAAGGTCTCATCATATTCCAATAGCACTGAGTTGGGAGCAAGCCATTAACATACGTACCTTTGGAGGCCATTCCAGAGCCAAAGAGTAGCAGAGCCCTTCCTGGTAATGTCCCACTGAGTTTAAGGAGGAGCCAAGGTTGCTCTTGTATGGGGAGTTGTCATTACATGGGTGCAGGCTCCGTACAGAACATTAGATGGTGGGGAGTATTCTAGGTTTAAACTATGGAAGGTGTGTGGGGTAGAGATTGCCCTTAGCATCTCAAGAAGTTTGGAAGTAACCATGGTTACTGGTTTCATTCCTGCCACAGTTGGAAGCTGCTGGGGAGGGGCTGACCCTCACATGACTGGGACACAGGGAAGCATTTTGTTGTTGTTATTGTTATTGCTTCTCGAATTTGTTTGATTTTGTTTTTTGAGACAGGGTTTCTGTGTGTAGTCCCGGCTCTCCTGGGACTCACTCTGTAGACCAGGCTAGCCTCGAACTCATAAAGATCCACCTGCTTCTGCCTCCTGAGGGCTGGGATTTAAGCATGTGCCTCCACTTCCTGGCTCTACGCAGCACTGTATGAAGTACGAACGACTATTGGAGCGACCTGTGATGCAGATCCAGAGCCTTCTCTGGGCCTTCAGAAGTGACTCGGATGCTGGTCTTTTGCGTTCATTGACACAGTTCAGGTGACCTTTGTGAGTAATGATCTTGAGCTTATACTCCAGGAAAGGCAACAGCAGGATGGAAAGCACTGAAAGTTTCCTAGCTTAGTGGCAGGATATGGTGGCTGCAAGGATTTGCTCGGTGTACTCTGTGTGTCAAGACCTGAGGTCTGGAAGCACAGACTGTCCCTACAGACCACAGGAAAATGCACCAGTCACCACCCTTGTCAAGTCAGTCCCAGGCTCATGGACTAGGCAGGATACTGGGCCTGCTGGAGGAAGTTGTGTGGTTTCCATGTGCAAGATACTTTGCAGACAGATGGTGACCATAGAGGTCTCTTCCCCACTGCAGGACTTTTCCTGTGGAACACACAGACTCAGACAAACATAGACAGACAGACAGACAGACAGACAGACAGACAGACAGACAGACACCCCTATACTGTCCCACTGCAGGTACTTTTCTATAGGGAAAACACACACACACACACACACACACACACACACACACACACACACACACACACACGCTTTATGACCTGATCTAACTTTTAAAAAATGTAGTTGGAAAAAATATATAACCAGATGAAATTGGAGATGAGCATGCAGTGGGTTCTCATGTACCCATCTCCCAGATCCGGGATGGTCAGCATTTCAGAGCGTTCGCTCTGCCCCTACTCCGTGTATTGTTACTGTCCCCCAGCTTCCTCTGAATTTCTCTCACAGTGCAGGCCTGTTGAGTTTTGCCAGGTGGTTATGATTAGCTTCCTGTTACAAAGACAAAACCCTGTTTCGGAGAGTCAAAGAAAGTTTTCCGGGGTCATAGAGGAAGGGATGGCAGAGACGATAGCTCAGGCCTTCTAGTACCGGATGGTGTATGCTCTTCACTAGTCTGTTTCAGTCAGCAGGGTGTGTTTCTTTGGGGAATATAGCCAGTTTGGGGTCTCTGAGACTTAGTTTCCCAGGTTAGGCCTTCCATTTTTAACCCTGGTGTGTGTCCTGCCCTGCTGTCAGGCCCCTATGACTTGAGGGATTAGGGAGAAAAAGGGCAAACTCAGCTCTCTGAGGCCTTTCATCTGTGGCTTCCTTGGATCATGGCTGCGGGATGTTTATGAAACTCTGAATCAATTTGAGGCGCAGAGATTTTCAATCAGGGAAGCAGATTGTGCTGATAGGGTCAAAAGGCCTGTCGCCAGCAAGGAGCTCGGCATCTGACATATTAATTTGAGCTGTCAGAACCAATATGTGTAACAGAGGTGTGGAGGTACAGGCCCTGTTTCTGGAAAGGAGTCAGGGGAAAAAGTGGGGGAAATACCACCCTGGGAGAATATGACATTTCACAGATTCCAGCAGAGCCAGCCCTGCCTGCAGCTCAGCCTGTGACCACTGTGGCCCCCGCTCACTGAAGAGGGCAGGGGTGCAGGCTGGAGGCTGAGTGTGGTGGGAATCTCTGAGCCTCAGAGCAGTGTCCTGTTGCTCTGTAGGTAAAGTTTCTTTGGCTTACCACAGACAAGCTCTCTTTTCTCTTATCTGCCACTGCCTGTCTTTCAGAGCCCTCTTGCTGGCACAGGAGACAGAGCTGAGCCCCAGCCGGAAGCACTTGTTACTTAGAGCCTTTGATAGTAGCATGTGAACTGGCTAGCCAGAGTCAAGCCTCTTGGAGGAGGCCTGCCTGGGCCAAGATCATACCCATAATACACCTTGTGCTCTTAGCACTGCTTCCTTGTGTTTCCTCTCCAACCTCTCTTGGGGTCCCTGCCTTTGTTGACATTCTGCGCTCCCAATGTCTTTCAAAGTTCTGTAAGAAACTGTGCCATTCCCCCCAAGACCCATTACTTCCCTTGGCAGGAGTGGGCTGCCGCTGCTGCTGGTGATTGATTTGAGAATCATGTGAGGATACGGCGTGATACGTCTGTCTGTATAGGTAGCTATTATGTAATTAGCCTGAGCATCATGCTCACAGGCTCTCTCATCTTCTGGGGTTACACATGGGAATCAGGGTGGACCTGGGAAAACTCAGTGATACTTACCCTTCTTGTACCAAATGAAGAAAAGTGAATGCATGGATGAAGGTCAAGACATAAGCAAGACACAGCTGAGCTCAGGGGATGTCGTTCTCATTTCCGGTATCACCTGGACACTGCTGCCCTGTACTTGGAAAGCTAGCCATACGGATAGCTTTTGTTACCTCTCACGAGGTGACAATGTTTTTAAAGTGACACCTGGGCCAAGATTCAGAAGCTCAAATACCTGCACACTGTTGAAGTCCCTAGTGGGAGGTAGGAGGGATTCTGACTCCCGTTAGAATGATTACAAACCAGTGGCCACCTGGGTCAGTTTCCATGGTGCTGGGCCCTTCCTTGAGGTGATGGCTAACGTTGACTGACAACTAACTTGATTGGATTCATAAGTGCCTAAGAGCTAATCAAGGCACATTCTTGGATGTGTCTGCATGGGCATGTCCACAGACCACTGGATCCTGAGGCTGCTGGCATGCTGAACGGGATTATCTCTTGATGGAGTCATAACATGACTTTATTGGAAAGCAGTAAAAGGCAACGAATGGGGTGGCTCTTGGAGGGTGTAGTTCTCTTGGGGTGTCTTTGGGGTCTCTAACCCCTGTCTTTGAGCCTATTTGTCTACCCTTTGGCCACCATGAAGCTCCTGTATCACAAACCCCTGCTGACATGATATTCTATCTTACAGCAACCCCAAAAACATGGGATGCAGGGATCATGGAAAAGACTCTCTGAAATGTAAGCCAAACAAAATTCTTCCCCTGCCCTCTTTTCATGTCAGGCATTTGGTTATGGAGGTGAGAGGATTAACTCATACCCATGGGGGGGAATGGCAGTTTCTCTGGGCAGTAGTGTTAGAAGGCCTCCCTTGGAAACTCCATTGGGTGGGTCTCCTGGCTCACAATGTAGCCTTGTACCTATCAAATGTAAAATAATTTATAATTGCATCTCACCAATAAATCTGACAATCAAACCTTAGTAAAGCAATAAGTAAATAAATAAATAAAAATAAATAATAGTTGGTAAGGTGGTTGTCATGGAAGACAGAGGACACAAGTTGAACCCCAGAACAAACATTAGACAAACAAAAATCGAAGTGTGGTGATATGCACCTGTAGTTACAGTATTGGGAAGGCAGAGACAGGGGAATCATGGGACGCTGTCAGCATAGCCTACTGGGTAAGTTTTAGGACAATTGAGAAACACTGTCTTAGAATGAAATAAAATAAAATAAAATAAAATAAAATAAAATAAAATAAAATAAAATAAAAACATAGAAAGAAAGAAGGTAGGTAGAACCTGCAGAATAATACCCAAGAGCACATCTATAGACCTGGACATACATGAATACTTGTATACACACACACACACAGGCCAAGAGCCACTGGATGCCAGAGCCATTTAAACCTCAGATCATGGTCTTGGCCATCAAACCTTATAGCCTTCCAGAAAGATGAAGAATGCATCATAAAGCAATGTTAGTAACAGTGACTGTGTTAGGCAGAATATAAAAGTGTATCTCTGGGAATCTCTGCTTATAGTTACAGAAGCACAGGAAAAGATGGAAAGAAATACATCACACATTTTTACAAATGATCACCACTGAAACCTTTAAAACAAAAGGCAGGCAGAACTCTTGAGTTCCTTTGCTCATGTCCTCTTAGGGGCTCCTGAAAACCTATCTGTCATGTGAGGGCGTAGAACACATTTATTTATGGAAGTCTCTGTAGTTCTGTTCTTGAATGCTGGCAGATGTCATTAGTGGGGCAGAAGGGAATATATCACTGCTGCAGTTTGTGTCTTGATCATTTCTTGAAAGCTCCCATGTTAAAGGCCTGGTCCTCACAGTGCCCCTAGTAGGATGTGGGGAACCTTTGAGTGGAGGGACTTAGTGGGAGATCTTTACATCACTGGGCTGATACTTCTTGAAAGTGATTGTAGGACCAATGTGCTGTCTTGCCACAAGCCCAACTCATCAAGGTCTAAAATCTTCCAACTGTGAGCCTAAACAAACCTTTGCTGTTCATGAGTTGATTGGCTGAGGTAGTTGTTGTAATGGGAAGCCAACTGGCATGGCTGCTATTCTCACTTAAGGTTTCCTGAATTCTGCTTCTGGGTGCAGTCTGATGGGACATGCTGGGAATAGTTCACATACATCTGTGTTCTGAGCTCTGTGGCTTTGGACAAGTTAGCCTCTTTAGGACTTGTGTTACGCATGTCTGAAGTGAGAGAGAGTCATTGTGTTGACCTTATAAAGCTTTGCAAAGTTAAACGAGAACTCAGGTAAAGATGCCAGGCACAAGAAGTACTCGACCGCATTAGTTATTCTTAAGCAGGAGAGCCTGGAAGAGTCGTAGCTCAGATGGCTTTATAAGTTACTGGAATTTAAGGGAGGGCCTCCTTTCCCAGGTGCTCTGGGAATTGCAGCCAAGCCAGTCTCTGCCTCCTTGACACATGTTTTCCCCATCCAGTTTACCTTGGCACAAAAGGACAATTCATGGGTATGTTCACATCCTGGCTCTCGACATCAATCTTCCTTCCCAGGCATGTGGTGACAGCTCTTAGGTCTACTGGACATTCATCTCCGAGTCTTCCATTTATGTTGCTATAGAAGACAAACCTGGGCTATGTGTCTTGTCCCGAAGCATTTTTTTTTTTTTTGGTGGGGAAAGGGTGAGAGATGGGTGCCTGAAAAAGATGGAGGTGAGAGAAAGATCATCTTGGGGCAAGCGTGATCTTAATATTGAGGGTTGGGGGCTTTGCCAGGATCCTGGCATAGCAACACACAGGCCAGCCATCTTCCAACAGAGCCAGCACTGCCACCAAGGGAGCCAGGGGAGGCTGTCTCTTTCACAGGTCTAGACTAAAACTTGTCCTGGCCCTGGGGAGGAAGGCAGTGATTATGTGTAAAGCGGTGTTTGGTTTGGATTTTTTTCCCTCAAGTATCACATTCTCCTCCTCTTTTACCAAACAAGTGCCTACCACTCCACTCGTTCCCAGATCCAATGATTTACCCAGATTGGCTCATATAAGCAAGTCCTTCTCTTGGGTCCTATTGAAGTTTGAATTCCCGGCTGAGATCCCAAGAGTGAAGATAGTCACCCTATTTCATTCTCAGACTTTGGGTCAGATGCCACAGAGAAAAACAAAACAAGCCTCAGGGAAATGTGCTTCATTTTTCTGGACAACATCACCGAAGAGGCAGTGTGAGCTTGAGCGAGGTTTCCTCATTGACTTCCTTCAGCCATGTATTGATTCATTTGAAGAGAACTTATTGATTCTTTTCAGCGACAGAGCCAGTGTCTACAAGATCAATCAATAATTCCAGCATTGGCTGGGGGTGGAGCTTATAAGGCTCTGCCCCTAGCTGAGGAACTACTGACAACTATAGTTGCCAGCAAGGAGGAATTACAATGGGTAGGTAGGTGGGTTTCCATTAGTAGCTTGGTTATGCTCATGCAAGCAGCATTAACTGGTCTTAATGGGTTATTTTTAATAAAGAAAAAGACATAAAGACAGGACATGGTTAGGGGTAGGATATCCAAAGGGAATGGGGGGGGGTGCAGTTAGGATAGAGATGATCAAGTTGTATTGAATATATGTATGAAATTGTCAAAGAATAGATACAAATTTCTTAAGCAAAGAACTGGTCTATTTAATGAGGTCATATCAGAGCAATTTTATAAGGTTGGAACTGAAGCTCGCAAAGATTCATAGGTTTGCCCAAGGTTGTCCATCCTAGTCTACAGGATGCTGGCCGTTATCCAGCCCTTCTCATTTCTAACCCATAGGTCAATCATGCCCTCGCTGTGTGCAGTGTTTATGGAGCAGCACAGACAATTCTGAGTTCTATTCTTAAAGTTCATCAGAAAGTCAGTTGCCTGGAACTTTTCCTCTACAGAAACAGTGGTGTTGATGGTGGCTAGATTTCCAGACCAGCCTGCCATAGCCTGTTTAAATCTACAGCGCGGTAGAATTATGGAACTACCTGCCTTAGTTTGTGTTAACAGATTGTAGAAACAATATATTTACAGCTAACAGGACAGACAGGTCTTCCTTGGGGGGAATGAATCTGTCTACAACATTGCTCTCAGATGTAACAAAGAAGTCAGTAAGTAAGCACAGGTGGCATTGGAGTAAAGAATGGGTATCACCAAAATACCCTGATCCTGTCACCACGTAAGGGCCATTAATAGTTTTCTATTTGGTTTCACTTATATAGCTCAGGCTGCTCTGAACTCATTATATAGCCCAGGATAGCCCTAAACTCTGTAAGCCTTTCTGGCATTGTGATATGGTTGCATAAGCATGATGCCTAGCTTTCTCTCTCTCTCTCTCTCTCTCTCTCTCTCTCTCTCTCTCTCTCTCTCTCT
>JANHMN010000015.1:18442308-18471049 GCA_030674055.1 Rhabdomys pumilio | reverse complement strand
AGTGATGAAGTACCGTGTCAATGGACAAATGTGCTTTGTCCATCTGGAATCCTGGAAAAAAAAATACCATGATCTTCATGGTTTAAACACACATTCCTCAGCTCTCAGATGCAGACCTCAACATGTATACATCAGCTCTCAGATGTAGACTTAAACATGTATTCATCAGCTCTCAGATGAGGAGCTGTGGATCTCAGGATGAAGGCATTGGTAGAACCAGTGTTGAGTGACAGCCCACTTCCTAGTCCCTGAATCCTTACATGTTGAAAAATATAAGCTATCATTCCAGGATTTCCTTAATAAGGAATCTCATTCATACCCTTATGACTTAACCACATCCCAAATATTCCACCTCTAAACACCAACATGTCATTGGGGGTTATGTATCAATATATAAAGTTTGGGGCTACCATATATTCATTCTGCAGTGGTTCAGAAACTCAAAAGTGAGGGACAACCCTCTGTACCCCCACTCCTTCTACTATGACAAAAACATCTGTTAGGTGAAGGTCCACAAGATAGACTCATTGAGCAAAACTCTCTTATCAAGTCTGTCACCTGTGATTGGCTAGGGACAGAGGCCAAATGTCTTATATAGATCCTTCATATACTTTTATAATTATATGACTTTGAGGATTGTAATGAGAGATTGCACGTGATACAGATGCTGTGGAGACAAAGGCCCTCTAGCTGCTGGAGCATTGTGGTGATGACAATGGTTTAATTCTTCTCTGGGCA
Organism: Rhabdomys pumilio; assembly: GCA_030674055.1. Lineage (NCBI taxonomy): Eukaryota > Metazoa > Chordata > Mammalia > Rodentia > Muridae > Rhabdomys > Rhabdomys pumilio. The sequence goes on along the minus strand of JANHMN010000015.1, from coordinate 18,470,311 downwards.
TTGCTGGTGTCTCACAGGGCTTGTGTCCCTTAGGGGCCAGCCTTATCTATTAGCTTGGCAATGTGTTATTTAAGTATCTGGTCCTCTTGTCTCAACGTGAGTTGTCTCTGAACACCATCCTAGCTCCAGAACTCAGCACGGGGTCGACTATGGTCCTTGTTTGCCTCTACATGCACATTGACTTCAGCTTCTAGTCAATCTGCTTCTTACATTCCATCCAAATCACTTCCCAGTGAGTCACCTATGGGCAAATCGAATCTCAAAGCCCGTTTCCTGGGGAACAGACTTGCAACACTGAGTATGGGATGAGGTGCTGCGAAGCAGATGCTAAAACAGGACCTGGGAGATGGATCATCCATCTGCCAACATCCCGTGAGGGTCCTGTCTCTGAAGGTAAACAGAGCAGTGTTAGCAGAATCTAGTATATAGGGCAGAGGAGCTGGTGGGAGGAGGGATGGGATAAAGAAAGACAGAACTATCCAGGCAAGTGCAGTGTCTCAGGTATTTGAGGAGTTTAGGGATAGCAGTACCTAAAAGGACAAAGAGAACCTAGCGATTAATGCACACATGAAAGAAAATGAAAGACTGACCAAAAACTTAAAATAAGGACTTACTGCTTAAAGTTAGAAGGTAGAAAGAGACAAGGGTTAGGCTCAGGGCTTTGGCATAAGGATGGGAGAGCTTCAGAGAAAGCTGGTTCTCGAGTATAGCCGATCTGTTGTACCTGAGTCAGGTTCTATTAGGAACCAATGGGTCTGAGGCTTAGAGCGGGGATATTTGAGTTGATACACTAAAAGATATTGAGTATTAGTCTCCTCTGAACCATGTGGCTGCATGGAAGCAGCTCATTCCTTATGGCTCCAGGCTAGCACTTCCCATTTGCTTGAAGACAATGAAGATGCCTGTCTTGGTTAGGGCTTTACTGCTGTGAACAGACACCATGACCAAGGCAACTCTTAAAAGGACATTTAATTAGGGCTGGCTTATAGGCCCAGAGGTTCAGTCCAGAATCATCAAGTCAGGAGCATGGCAACATCCAGGCAGGCATAGTGCAGGAGGAGCTGAGAGTTCTACATCTTCATCTGAAGGCTGCTATGAAGAGGCTGACTTCCAGGCAGCTAGGATGAGGGTCTTAAGCTCACGCCCACAGTGACACACCTACTCCAATGAGGCCATACCTCCTAATAGTGCCACTCTCTGGGCCAAACATATGCAAACCATCATAATGCCTTTATCTTCCAAGACAATCTAGATTCCTCCCAAGTCTTAATTGTCTATTCTTTCTTGGCCACCAACCTAGGAACTTGGGATAAGGTGGTATAAACCAAGCTTGTTTGTAAAAGTGCTAGGACTTCTATTGAAGATAAGGATGCTATCCCAAGGAACTGCAAGATCCAGCCTCCATACACCCCTCAATCAGATGAGTGTGTGGAATGCTGTGTATAAGCATGCTAGGTCAACAGATAGAAAATATACAGGTAATGAAGGGTGGGGCTGGTTTGTTTCTACTGTGAGATTATATTCTCATTCAGGATTTAAGCACATACTAAGGACTGGAAGACAGAAATAACGTGCTGCTATTGGTGACTCTTGGGGGTTTGGAGAAGTGAAGACCTATATTCAGTGAAATAGAAGCTCTAGAACTCCCATATGAGTGGGAAAATGAACCAGCAGACCTATAGAAACTGACAAATCAGAGTGGGTTCTACAGTCTAGAACACCTTCCATTTGTGATCCAAGAGCGCACACAAGGAGTGTTCCAGGATGCCATGCTAATTATCAAAGTGATGTCCTAATCACCAAGTGTCATAAAAACACTAAGAAGTGGAGGTTGTCTCTGGGCTAGAAATAATGACATAGGATGTTACTATAGAATTTCACTCCCTTATGTTTCTGGAAAGATCCACAGGTAAGAGGGGGCAGATGATATCAGTTAATAACCAGATACAAAGCAGGCACAACTGTCATGTGTAAGGGGAGAAGTCATAGAAATCTATTAATAATTACTGTAATGTGGTCTCTAGAGGCAAGAGAGCCAAGCTAAAAGTCCGACACAAGGGTTGAAGAATCTATACAAGCAAATGAGGTGAATACTCAGAGGACTGAAGTCAGTACCCTGATAAGTTATGAGTCCTTTCTCAGTTTCTAGACCCAAGACAGTGTTTGGACCAGAAATACATCTAATGAAAGAGAGATTGGTTCTCTAGAGGAAAAGCCCCTAAAATAACATAGTAAATATGAATAATTTATTCAATGCTCAATATTTTGTCAAAATAATGTCAATAATGACCATGTACTTAGAAATCCTTACCTCCAAGAGCATGGGCTACTCAGAATTATCAACGACTATTTAAAAAAACAAAACAAAACAAAACAAAAAAACAGGACTTGGTTTGACAATGACACTTGGGAAATGAACTGATCAATATAGTCTTTTGGCTAAATTTCACTCACTCTGGGCTTTCTCAGACCTTTTCCTCTCTTGTGTTCTCTGAGTGAGTAATTGAAATAGACTTGTTAGTTGACAAGATTATAATTTTGCCAATTTAACCTGTTGGGAAGAGCTATTGAAATGGAAATGGTCAAGTGGCCTCTGACTCTTCCCCCACCTTCTGCCCACAAAGAGTGATAATAACCAATATTGTATTCTTATACAGAAAAAAATGCCAGATGTTAGTGCTATTTAAGAAAACCTAAACCGTGTAGGTTTGTTGTTTTTATAATTTTCCCTTTAGTTCATCAGTCTGATCCCCACAAAACTCAGATGGATGATGAAATATCATAGACTTGACCAAGTAGAAGTTCTGGGTATAACTACTCTTCCAGATGTGGTATGTTTGCTAGACAGATCACATGGCCTCGGGCATGGAGTGTTTGGCCATCTGTCTGGTGAATACATTTTTCCATAGTTGTGAAGGGGAGCATCAAAACATCTGCTCACCTGAGATAGTGACAGTGTCCATCTGTGTGGCTTAGGGCTACATGAACTATCATCTCTGTGTCAAAGGCTAAGGAGACCTGGGCCATCTGGACATTTCAATAGAATAGCCTGTTGGTCATTGTATTGATAACATTTTGATAACCACACTGTAGATTAACGAAAAGTGGTGAACATATAAGAGGAATACACAAGACTCATGTGCTGTAGACAGTTGGAGATAACCCTACCAATATTTAAGAGCTTATCTGTGTGAGTTTTGGGGTAGTGGGGTGAGGGAGCTGTTCAGTGATCCAGGGCACACTGGGACAACTCTAAACAAAAGGACACACACCCCAATTATAAATAAGTATAACATGTTTCAGGTTCCCTGAATTCTTGAGGTTGTATGTTTCTAACTTGGTAATATAACTCTAATCTATTTAACTATTAACATGGATAGCTCTTAGTATTCAGTGAAGACCAGAGCAGCAAATAGTTGTTCAGAAATTCAGAGTTTACTAGAACCCCAGCTTCTTGGACCACAAGATTCACAATGTTAGAATATTAGTTCCATGGATGAGAGGTGAGTGGGCATGAAGTCTGACCTTGGTATTGCATTAGGACCCAGTTAGTCCTTTATCGGAGAAACACTTAGTATGATGTTCAAGCCAGCAGAATCACCCTACCCCCCATATTAGCACAATGGCAGCGATGGAGATTATTTTGTGGCACCTGAAAGACTGTTGACTAGTTGCCACTCACCCATGACCTTTGCTGTTATAAAATGTTTACAGTCGGATGACAGAGGCTTCCAACACCAGACTCCCTTATCTTTCCAAGAACTATTTGATGGGAAGTGGAATGCATTATACTTCTTCTTCCCAAATGGACAATGACTCCCTGACTTCTACTGACACATGTTTTAGTTATAAATTTGACAATTTATAACTAAATTTTACCTGTAAGGTCTCATCCTATACTATCATCTGAAGGTTAGTTGACTCTGACCTACCAACATGGTATTCTTGAACCATTTCCTAGGCCAAGTTGTTGAGTTTACTGTAGAGGAGAGGGGCAGCAATGCCTCTGTGACCATGATGTCTATTGGTCTTACCATAGATAGCTCTTGGCTTGATAGGAATAGAATCCCCATCATTGCAGGCATAGCTGAGGGACCACTGGTGATACCTATGAAGATAAGATATCTCTCTGGAACACAGCATCATCTGGAATTAGTGATTGCTGTGGCACATGTCTCCAACAGATAGAATGCATATCTGATAAGGTGGCAAAGTACAATGACTTTATGCAACCCTTTATGCAACCACTAGATGCTACCCTGCTCACCATCACTTGCTGTAATCTATCTGGGTAATTTCTCACCAGCGCTGTGTATGGCTAAAGGTTGCATGAGGTTGAAGGTTACCGCTTAGGCCAGAGGGCTTCAAATAGGAAAAAAAACAGATGTCCCACTTTGGGTTTAGTTTTGGCTGCTTTGGATTCCTTATACAAAGCAATGAGAAAGCTGTAACAGATGTCAACAGTCTTTCGGATGTCATAGAATTAGGTCACGAGCACAAATAAGGATACTGGTGCACAGTAGGGGATATGGAAGAATGAGATTCTTGCTAAGGTGTTTCAGGGCAATTCCAATCACAGATGTCAAATGGATAAGTCACAGGCTGAGATGGTGCATTGGCTTGATTAAAGATGAAGATCTGGACTGTCCAACCAGGCCAACTAGACCAGTAAAAGTGAAATGGAGGGCAAGAAGAATCTTGAATTGGCAGAGTGGAAGAGAGGGTGAGTAGAAGTAACCCAAGGCCACTGTCACAGAGGGGGGCTATAGTTCCCTTTTAAAGGAGACCAACCAGAATGAAGATGTGTAGTTCACAGTAGGTAAATAAATTCTAGTGGCACATAGGTAGTTCATAATGACCACTACGAACCTTCTTGAGCCCTTTGAGAATTTACAGCACTGATCACATGGGTAAATAAGGAATTGCTTACTTAGGGCAGCAGTTCTAAATCTCTTCAAATGACCTTTTCACAGAGGTCACCCAAGACCATCAGAAAACACAGGTATTTACATTATAATTCATAACATTAGAAGACACAGTTATAAAGTAGCAATGACAATGATTTTTTGGTTTGGGGTCACCACAATGTGAGCGACTGTATTAAAGGGTCACAGAATTAGGATGGTTGAAAACCACTGACTTAAGGGATTCTTTTTGATGGAAACATAGTGCTTAATTCACAAGGATGTAAAAGCCACAAAAACCCTTGCCTTACAATGTCACAGATTCTTTGTTCACAGTTCTCTCTCTGGAGCCCGAGATGGTTCTTAAGCCAGAACAAGCATCTGGTCTTCATTTGATGGTGAACTATGTGTATAACCTTTCTGTCCTACAGGGTCTAGCATGTCACAGGTTGTTGGAGCACAATATTTGCAAGGATAAAGATCTGAGAGTGTAGATAATCTTTGTTAGAGTGGAGTTTCAAATACACTATGGTCAAGAGAAACCTGGTCCAGAAAGGCTTTGTTTCATCTTACAGCCCTCAAAGCACACTCCACACTGAGGAAAGTCAGGACAGGAAATGAAGCAGAGGAACACTGTCTACTGGTTTGCACCTTGTGGCTTCCTCAAACTGTTTTCTTCTACAACTCAAGGCCATCTGCCCAGGTGTGGTACTGTCCACAATGGCCTGCCTACCCCTTCCAATTATTCACCGATCAAGAAAATGCCTCAGAGGTTTGCCCACAGGTCAGTCTGGTAGGGGCATTCTTTCAACTAAGGTTCCTTCTTTTCAGATGACTCTAGCTTGTGTCAGGTTGACAAAGACCTTGCCAGCACCGTCTTCAAGCTAGATGCAAATGTATATGAGCAAGTGCAAGCACATACACATTAATTCTGAAGGCTTATTCCCAAGATCTCCTTCTAAATCCTTTTTGAAGATTGAGGCCCAAGGAAATGAATTCTTGTCTAGCCATTTCCTCATTTCTCTACTCTGAGAGGATAAGCCACATTGAGCAGAGCTATTAGATCCCGTCCCTTCACGTCCTCGGCCCTGGGCCCCCACCTCTCCGGCTGGCACATCATCAGACAGGACTCATTCCCTCAAAGTCACAAAACTTGTCTTAAATTGGATTTGCTGGTGGCTTTGTGTTCTCCGCGTCCTCCCTCTTTTGTTTCTGATTTATCGTTTTAATCAGCTCTAGTCAATCATCCCCTTTCTGTCTCGCTCACCATAAACACAACCCCTTGCCAAAAAAATTATGACTGTATTAAATGATTTTATTACAGTAAACTGCAGATTGTACAGTGTAAACACAGGTGCCGCTCAAACCCCACACCCTCCAGCTCTGTCCAGACTAGCTTGTTGAGGTGGAGGAGGGGAGGGAGCACGGCGGTAGGAGGGGAGTCACCTCAAAGCATCAGGAGGTCGCCGTGTTCGACCCTTAACCACAGAGATGAGGTCATTGAGCTTCTGGTGATGATTCCATTGGTGACAGAGCCAGAGTCACTCCTGAGTCACCTAAGGCTTAAGGTGCTATGTTTGTGCTATATTACCTTTCATTTGTCTCTTCCCTTTCCTAAACTTACTTAAAGGGAATCTCATTACAGAAGAAACTGAGAGGAAGCTGAATATGGCAACTTGCAACTCAGTGAGTCTCAACCTTTTTGTACACATCTCATGGGTGGGGTGAGAGGGGGAGGTATCTATGCTGCAGATGAAGAACGGGTAGAGCTTCTGCCTCCTGACTAGGGGATGGAGGACATGAAGCCCTCTCATTCTGTAAGGCTTTGTTCTGGGGACAGGAATGGAGAAGTGCCTGGGAAGCAGACATAACGAAGGGACAGGGTTCCTGGGGTATGACCTTAAGGAAGCTCCAGAGGCCAGTGCCTGATGACAGAAAGTGAAAGGGTGTCCTGGGATGTCCAGGCCTTTTGTGAAGGCTTTGAGGTCTGTGCTTATGAAACATCTTGTCCAGTTTCTGATGGAACCGGGGAGTTTGTTTTCCTGTGGCATAGTTATAGAAAAGAGTAAAAAACATCTGGGGGGGGGTGATTTCTCCAGGAGACTAACTCTAAATATGCTCTCTCCCTAAGCACACGAGAGGTATTTTGTAAGTAGGCCATTCATGTATGGCAGGGTCTCATCGAGAAGTGGTTTCTATTTGAACTTTTCACTTACTCTTCATTGGTGTGGCAAAACACCTGAGGGAAATGTATAGGAGGACACAGGTCCATTTTGCCAGTGTTAGAGATTTAATCCAGGGCTGTTGATGCTATGGCTTTTAGGCTGTGGTGAGGTAGAGCATCATGGGAGTAGGGAGTGTCATAAAGCCAAGCTGCTCATCTCATGGTAGCTGGGAAAGAACTCCAAGACCTAAAAGAAGACACATACCTTTCAGAGGCATACCTTCTGTGACCCACTTCCTCCAGAAAGTCCTACCATCTACAGCCCATTCAGCTTCAGACTGAGCTGTCCACTGTGTCGTGAGCTCCCTCATGATCGAATCACCTTTTGGGTTGTCCAACTTCTGAACGCTACTACACGGACGACTAAGCTTTCAAGACAGGGGACAGTCCACATCCAAACCATTGATAATAGTAGACATCTGCCATTGATGGTACCCATCTACCAACTCTTCAGGGAGCAACACATGTGCACACACACATTTGCACACACACAGGCATACACACATACACACATATAGAGGCATTGTTTTGTTGTTGTTGTTGTTGTTGTTGTTGCTAGCATATTCAGTACTCAAAAACTAGCTCCAAAGGTTCTACTCACTTCCCCCAATTTTAATTTCTCCTTCATTTGGGTAAGTTCAAGCTGCCTAGTGAGGCTGTTTCTGCTGAGCTGGGGCTGTGTGAGAGGCAGGAACACAGACCCATCTGTTGAAGATCGGAACATAAATAGCCCCCTTTAAAAATAAATCTCCACTTTTAACTCTGCAGATAAAAATATCCGAATAAAGGATAGCTCTTAATCTCTACCTTCTCCTCAGCTTGGTCGAGCGAGCATTTCTAAGTGGAGTCTTTTTTCCCCTTCTCCTTTTACAGGTTTCATTTTGGCTTTGATTCTAGAGAGTTTACTGACAAATGACTTCATTTTAACTATATGGCTTTCCTGTCTAGTGGGAGGCATATTTCTAAGTATCATATTTATCAAAAGAGCTGTGCAAAACAAGGGCCAGAATTACTCTTTTGATGGTTCCCCCTCTAACTACAACTACAATAAATTTTGTGAGAAAGAATGCTCAACCAGGGACCTTTTATGTTAAAGCTGAGAACCAGGGTTCAGACATTGTCACTTTCAAACCTCCACCAGTTGGGCTGGGTTTTTTTTCCCCCTTCTTCTCCCCTCCCTGGACAGAAATCTCACATCTGGTCTCACTTGCAAGGCTGGTCCTGGGCTCCCAAGGGCTCTATATTTCCCCCCTATAACTTTAAATCAGAGGAGCATTTCAGTAAATCACAGGGACACTTATTTATTGGACATAGTTTGGGTCTCTTAAAGCATGGAGAATAAATTTAATGGAGCGTTCCGAGCGTTCTCCAATCTTTTGAGGGATTACTTGGGGAATTTGTCAACTGCACCAGGCCCAGCAGCCTGATCCAGAGAGATGGGAAGGAAATGATGGGAGAATCTTCTCAGAGGACCCAGGTGGATCCTAAATCACCCTGAGGAAGATTAATACAAGAGGCCAGTTGCCAGCCAAGTTGATGGGCAGCATTGGCGTTTATTTAATAAACTATCATTTCAGCTGGAGGGCGACTTTAATCTGAATTACACTCTGTTCTTGTCATCCACGCTTGCCAAGTAATTTATGGAATACCACAGCATGTTCTTAACCTCAAGTAGCAGAGGAGAGAGAAGAAAATGGAGGCCGCGCTGAGAACAAAGAGAGATTGTACAAGGAAAAGGACGAAGGAAGGGAACGGCCCTTGGAGGCCATGAAAACCTGAGGTGAATGGATGCGCCAGGTCGGGAGGGACAGGCGATCGGACAGAGAGGCTGGCTGGGTGGGAATGGATGGAGATGAAGGAATGGAGAGAAGATTGGTAGAAAGTGGATGGGTGGAGAGAGGGACTGCGTAGAGGCTGTGTAGTTGGGTAAGAAGCTTAAATCCTTGGAGCCTTTCAGTGAGGAAAGAAAGTTATTGGGTCCAGTCTTTCTTCCATTAGGAAATCAGGTCAGGATAAGTTTGGTAGGCTTGAAGAACCCAGGGTCCTACACGGTAGGAGGCATATTTCCACAGGGGAGGAAGGAAGATGCCGTGTGAGTTTCTGATGGAGATGCAGGGAGGATGGGGGGGGTTGGGGACAAAGGCATCTTTATGTTTCAGAAGTGCTTTTATTTGGAAGCAGAGGAACAATGACATTTTGGTGAACATTCACAGTATTGGCTGCGACAGCTGCCAAACCCATGCCCGGAGATCCTGGTGTGTCTTCCTCCTAGTCTTGGTTAAGGGAGCAGGGAGACATGCGTGGTTATAGGACACAATTTGCAAGGTGAGCTGCTGCATGAACAAAAGCATAGGATGAAGGTACTCCAGCCTTAGCTGGTCAGGGGCTCGGGGAGTGCTCCTTCGGCTGTCAGCCCTTCAGTTCTGTTCCTTAGATGCTGGAAAACAGGTGCTCTACACCTCCTTCTTAATAGCATCTCTTGAACCTTGGGGGAAAGGTTTTCATCTTCAGTTTGCCTGTCTTACAGTTCTGACCGCAAGGCAGAGTCCCCTCCCTTGATTCTTCACCCTTTCCTCTTTCGCTCAGTGAAGTCAGTCCTTGCCTTGTACCTCCTGGATGGCCACACTGAGGATGCATGGTGAGAACTAAGGTAAACATAGAGGCTTCACAGGGTGGCTGCAGAAATGACAGAAGAGGCCAAGGGGAGTTGGGATGACTAGACAATGCTAGCCCAGGAGTACTCTGCATGGTCGCTCCTTCACTAGATTCAAAGCAGAGTACAAAGTGGGACCTCTGTCTGCCTATAGGCTTTTGTGAAGGTGGGGGTAGGTAGGGATCCGGAAGGAACTGTAGGAAGAGGACTTCACTGGTCCTAGTGTACAGACCCTGCTCTTCCAAGTGACTTCTCCCTGGCCTTGTCATTCTTCCTGTGCTTGTGTCCCTCATGAGCTAGGTTCATCTGGCTCCCTCCCCTGTCTCCTCCTACTCCTGTGCTCTGGCCTCTTTGCAGAGGAATGGAGACACTGGAATCAAGCTCCCCACTTTACTGATTCATTTGATCCTGCACACACTTCAAGGTTGAGACCAAGTTTTGTTTTCTTAGAACATCTCCTTGGCCACTGTTCTCTCTGACCGCCGTGGTTCTCAAACACTCACTTTCCGTTACTTCTCTTGGTCCCATGATCCTCCATCTGTCCTAGCTCATTGGTAAGGGAGGAGCATAGACAAATGAGCTCTAAGCTCTGCACAGTTCTAGGATCTTGCATCTATTCGCGCTTCCTCCTCAGCTTGGCCGTGCATGCGTCCAAAGCAAGAACAGCATCCCTTCCTCCTGTAGCATCCTACAAGTATTCTAGCACAGGACTGGGGCCTGGCTGAGTATTCTACAAGTGATTTGCTTTACCTGACTTAAAGCTGTCGTTTTCTCTTAGTAGAAGAAGAAGTGGTTTGGATGCCCTGGAAGCCAGTTTTGTACTAGGCCTGCAATAAAACTCTTCTGCAATTAGTGGGCATGTTGGGGAAGCTACGATGTTTCTGCTTTCAGTGTGTACAGTTAGTTCAGATAATTTGTTCAGGGAAACTTTCTCCAGCCAAGGGGGAGGGGATGCTTTTATTAAATGAACATCAGGGTACTCCCCTCCAGCAAATGTATATTATTGCACATTAGACATAAGTAGCCTGGTGGTACATACCCATAATCCCAGCTACTAGGGAGGCTAAGGCAGGAGAATCTTATTAGGTTCAAGTCTTATGAGGGGCTACGAGGCAGGTTAAACTCTAGCCTGGACAACTTAGTGAGGCCAAAGTAACAGTGGGTGGGGATGATATTAGCATAAAAGCAAGTACATAACTCGTAAAGCGGAGACTGTGGACTCAGTCTTCAGAACTGCCGAGGAAAGAAGTTGCTCACTTTGAGTCCTATCTGAATCGCTACTTGCAAGGCTCGGGCAGGTCACTTGGCTTGTGAATCTTGTTTGCATCTCTTAAACAGTGATTGCAATATATGCCCTGTCTATCTCCGATGGTTGTGGGAGTACAAAGACAGGCAAACATGGGACAATGTTCTGTAAATTGTGACTTTCTAAATTGTGACCTTAATAGTGGTTCATACTTCTTAGCATAAGCGGTCAAAAAAGTAAAAAAATAAACATGAATAGAAAAAGACACATCAAGTTTTTTTTTTTTTTGTCCCTGTCTCACTGCTGGACAGAAACAAACTGCTTTTCTCTGAATGAGACTCTGTGAAAATTGTTTCCATCCTACTCCTCCCCCCCCAACCCCCCACCCAGGAAAACATGGAAAAGAAAAAGTCGAGTGTGAAGGAACATTCTGGTATATTCTGAAAGTTGACTCTAGGAGGAGAGAAAAACATGAGCAAACAAAAGCTGTCACTCACTGGCAAGCTGCTTCCCCTGGGGAATAATCTTTATAAAGGAAAATCAAACCTCTGCTGCTGCCTTGAGCAGAGAGCAGACAGTGTGGTGAATGGACGCCTCTGGGCTGTGCCTTCCCGCCCAGTCTTGGGTTTTGCTATCTTGAAAGACTTGGCTTGCTCTCTTCCAAGTGGGAAATGTCTCCCTGTCCTTTGGTGTTCCTGAGATTTCTACGAACAGGCACATCCAGGGGTGTCATAGCTCATGCCCAGATTTCCTAGAGCTGTCCCTACCCTACAGCTGGCTGCCACACTCACAAGCCTCCACGTCCAGCTCCAACTTTCTATGTGTGCCCATCCATCACCCTCAGACTGCCTTGTCGACTTTCACCCCATGATTCAGAAGTTAAAGGGATCTCTGGAAGCTGGCAATGGGGACTCCAGCCTTCTAGAAACCTGTTTGTGTGCAAACAGACAAAGGCCTCTCCCCTGCCTCTGCCCCCATGTGCGCGCACCGTCCGACTTTCCAAGATGATGATTGAGTTTTTCCTCTCTTCTGCTTGATATTTCTGCCAAAGCAAGAAAAATCCTTGTTGAAGTCTAGCAGGAAATCCAATAAAAATTCTTCAAAAGATGGGCTTGACATTGAAAAACAGCAAAATTATAAAATCGGCCTTAGAAAAGAGAGAGGAGAGTTATTATATCTGGCACCGAGCAAAAGCCCTGAGACCCCGTCCAAATGAGCCGTCGTAGATTGAAAGTGTTTAGCTTCCCGTTGATTAAATATGGAGAAGGACCCAGGGCCTGCCAAGCCTCGGGGATCCAAAGTTTGTTTTCAGTCAGAATGTGTTTTCAGTCAATGGAAAAAATGGTCGGTCTGTGCCGGGCTATGTAACCGAGAAGCCCCAGGTTTGCAGTGAGTAATGGCTGCGAAGCAGAAAACCACGCGGGCTGTTAATCATCCCTTGCGGGGCCCTGTAATTTCACTCAGCGACTCAGTAGGCTTGGGCCATGCTCCCCCTCACCTCCTTTTCTCCCTCAGCTCATTTTGCTCATGGGAGAAGAGAGGAGCCCTTCTAGTGTTGGGTCCATGTTTTAGTTCTTAAGCCCTTTTCTTCATCCCTCTGTCCACAGCGCCCCTTTGCCAGCGGCAGGATGCCAGTGTTCAGGATGAGGAACGGAGTACAGATGTATTCACATCTATGGGGCTCTTTTAGGGGAACTTTCCTTGTCCCACAGGCGCCCTGGAATCAGAGCCTGGGAAATCCCCCTCTTCCCCATCGCCTTCTCAAGGCCAGCTGCCTGTGGAATGTTCTTAGATGTTCTTGAGCAGGGTTGTCTTATTGCTGCTTTATAGGATTTTTTTTCTCCTTCCTCTCCCCCTTCCTTTTTAGGCAAGGTCTTGCTTTATAGCCCAGGCTGGACTCAAAACTCCTTGGCACACCGCCATTCCGCCTGGCTTTACAATTTTTGTTTCTTCTGGGCCCTTACCGATCTTACCCCATTCTCATTTCTGATGTCATTGAAGTCTTCCACAGTTGGGAGGTGCAGGAAAACAAAGAGAGAGGGGAAGAGACAAGAGAGTAAAGAGGGGAAGAGGAAAAAGGAGAGAGAGAGAGACAGAGAGAAAGAGAGAGAGAGAGAGAGAGAGAGAGAGAGGAGAGAAGAGGACAGAGAGAGAGTAAAGGAGAGAGAGAATGAATGAATGAATGAATGAATGAATGAATGTGACTCTTGGAGATGGCTTCCTGGCATGAGGCAGGGCTGGAATTCTGGTAGGCTACACCTCCTTTCTTGTTAAACGCGGCTCCTCTCTATTTTTTTGCTTTCTTGACCTGCCTTCTTTTCCAGTACTGTTTACCCAGCATAAGCAGAAACAGCGGCAATAGGGTTGCTGCCACAGTTCTTGATTCTCGTTTTCTAGTCTACTGCCCAGTGCATGTTTCAGAACCAGCATCATCACAGTTTAAAATGGCAGCAAGGAGCCCAAGAGGGCTTTTTTTTTTTTTTAAAGGCTGTTGTTTATTTCAAATGGTGGTCACTGTGAGCTCCATTCAGGGCGCCAGGGTTTGACTGTAGGAAGTCACTTTAACCAGGCTTTTTTTTTTTTTTTTTGACTTGGCAAATAAATGGAGGTAAGTGAGTAAACAAATGACTCTAAAGTTATGGCAATGGGAATGCTTGGTGGTTTAGTGGAGACAGATTTTTCTGCAAGGAGAGCGAGCACAGTCAGCAAATACCCCCAAGTAACCAATGACAGTAAGTGCTGAGGAGGAGGCAGCTCCAGGGGACTGGCCTGCTCTAAAGAGCCAGTTAGAGAAGCTCTGAGCAGGGCCAGAGCTAAATAGAAAGCTGTGGGCAGGATGATAACGGGGAGGCATGCTTGGTATGCCATCATTTGGGGGAAGCATTGCTGTAAGGAAGTAAAGTGGAGCCGGATTGGTCCTTGAGTACAACTGCTGCCTTCACAGGGTTATCCTCCGCAAAGGTATCATTTACTGAGTAGTTACAATGTAACGACACTGGGCCAAGAGCTTTCCCATCACCCAACTGGATCCTTTCAGTAAGATCCTGCTTGGCAAGATGAGGAAAAGCAGCAGTCCAGGAAGCAGGCATTGGCATTTCAAATAATGGAGGCAGCTGAACTGAGGACCTCATGGGTAGCAACAGGACCCAGGTTGAGCAGGGGGTCAGTGGCAGGTCACTGTCATCATCAATCACACAGGAGCCTTTTGTCTGCAGGGGAAGGGTCTGAGCTAGGCATCAAACAGAGCAGGTGAAACCCCAGTTTAAAGGAGTCACTGGTGATGAGAGGGTGGGCGGTGGGAAGGAGCTCTTGGTGTGTGGAATCTGCCCTGGGAAGGAAGGCGCTATTCCTCAGCCCCGCCCCCTGTCCAAAGGCAGCATCGTAGGTTTGCAGGTCTTGAGCTGGGCCATCCCAGTGCTCAGGTGCTCTTGATACTGAGTTCTTACGCATGTATCCATCGCCTTTCTCAATATGCCTTTTCACCACAACAGATGTGAAAAGTTCTAGAAGGAACTAAGAAACACATTGTTGCACTCAATTCAGAGAAACTCAGTCTGAAGGGAAAGAATATATTGATGGGGACAACACATGTGGGCGGTGTGCGCAGACACCCAGACAGACACAGACAGACAGACAGACAGACAGACAGACACACACACACACACACACACACACACACACACACACACACACACGCTGTGTCTTGTTAGTAATCTCATGTTTTCACAGAGGATGGCTGTGGATGGAGCTCATGTTAGCGTCCATCACCAGAACAAGAATCAGCAGCACAATGAAGTTAAGTAGCTTGCTTTGGCTCGCTCCATGGCCGGAGGCTGATGGGGCCAGAATTCTGCCTTAGGCTGCCAGCTTCTACAACCACAGGGCACACGGCAGTGTATAGCTTCTGTTAGAAGAGGTGCTGCATTCAGGAATGGAAGGAAAGCCTGAGGTGAGCAGGCAAAAGCAGACACATAGCAAAGGAAGAGGACAGAGCCAAGCCAGGCCGCAGGGGTGTGGGGAGGAAGTACTGAGGAAGTTGGAAAGTGTAGAGGATTTGTGTAGGGGTGGGGTGGGAGGGAGCTTTCTGAGGTGAGTGGGCCTGGGTCCATATGAATCCTGGTACCTGATTGGGGGTGGGGGGATGAGTGAGCTTTAGAAGAGGAGGTGGTCCTCAGGGAGGCCTGGAAAGGCAGGAAGAGATTTGGTGTGTTCCTCACGAGGAGGTGAAGTTATCTGGGCACCCAGCTGGAGCTGGCGAAGCATAAGGAACTAAGTGCCAAGAGACTTTCACTGCAGGCCCAGTTCTGCCTGAGGCATCTGGGCCAAGGTCACCAAGCTAAGTCATGTCTTGGATTCCAACGACCTTGCTCTTTAAATAAAGGGATTAGACCAGATAATCCCCTGACTATAAAGTTCTGTGGTGAGAGCCGAAGAATGGGGTGGGGGTAGCCAAGGACGGGTGGTGGTGGTGGTGGTGGTGGTGGTGGTGGTGGTGGTGGTGTGTGTGTGTGTGTGTGTGTGTGTAAGAAGCTAGAAGCAATGGGAACCTGGAGTTAGAGTGGGAAACAGGAAGGGAGCTTAAACAACAACAAACCAAAGCTTTCTCTCTGCTTTGTTTTGCAAGGTGGAAACCAAGGCACAGACAGGCTAAGTGCTTCCCAAGTCATACAGAACCCCATTGTTAGGACTATGACCACCATCCAGGCTCTGGCCTTTAGCTTGCTAGACTCACCAGGGCCTCATCCCCTCAGATAGGAACCAGTGGGGGCGATTTAGCCAAGAGTTGGGTGGAAGAGTAAGGAGCAGAGGCTGCCTCATCGGGCTCCAGTTTCACAGTGAAGGCTGAGTAATCGTCCCCATAGGTAGCCACAGTGCAGGGCTACTGCCCTGGTTCCAGTCTTTGCCCTGCCAAGCCTCATCTCTGCAAGGATAGTCTTAAAATGGTAGGCCAGACTCTGTCCATGCCTGGGGTGGTGGTGGTGACAGTGGTGGTGCTGGTGAAGCCCTAACATCCAGAAAGCCATCTGCAGAAATTGAAGACTGGGTGGGACTGAAGCTCACGTCCACTGTGGTGACAGATCCTCCGGGCATGAACGCCTTTGTTGCTTTTGAAGGCCCAGAGCTCTTACACTCCCTGTGAGTGGTGTGAAGGAGTGGGTGGTTGGCCTGCAGCTTGGGCGTGACTCACTGGGTGGAGGTGGGGGGGGCTGACTGCTGCCTGGGCTGTGACACTTCTGTGAACCTCACTCCCTCTGGGTTCCTATTAGCATGCTACTTCAAGGGAGGCTGGTAAAAGTTAACTGGCCTCCCTGCCTTTAGGGGCCAGAGGGTCAGGGAAAGGTCACTAGAACCTGCAGGGTTGATAGTCTAGGAATAAGTCTCTATCAGCTTCTTCCGGGATGGGAACTGGAGCTCATTTCCATAGGGATCTTTTGAAGGGGTCTCTTTTTGGCGGGCCAGTTCTTCTCAAGCCTCTGGGTCCACATCTGGGGTTGGGAAGGCGTGTGTATATATAGCAAGAGCCAGTGGGCAGACTCTGAAATGGATGACAGGCCTTGGAATTTGGGGGCCTGGCCAGGTGTGACCCCAGTTCCTGACCCCTGGTGGCCTGGAGGGTAAAGTGATGGGAGGTGGGGGTTGGGTGGAGGTTGTTGGATAACATTTACCAGGATCTTTGAAGCTGTAAATGCTTCCCCAGCCCCTGCTGGGATTGATGGAGGTCAGAGTTCACTGGCATGGTTGGTTGCCTGGCTCTCCAAGTGGGCTGGAAGTCTTGCAGGCAGATGGAGTAGGGACCCATGTGATGGGGCATTCCCCGGAGGTGGAAGGCTCATGGGAAATATATTTTTGTGCTCTGGCTTGGATCAGACCCAGTGACTTGGAGGCCTTGGGAGGGGCTGATCGAAGTTGTTTTTTGTCAAATGCTCACTTGTCTCTTGGGTATGTTTCCCAGGTTGTGTTTGGTCACACTAAGATCAGCTACTGAAAGATGAAGAAGAGTTTCCAGTCTGCTTCTGCCTGACTGGTAATTTTCTGTTGACCTGTCCTAGACTGCCCGAGGTTTCTGGTCCCACTCAATGCTCTTTCTTGCCTGGTACCTCCCACCCTCACCCCAGTCCTAGTTCTTCTGCATGTCTGGGCCTTCCACTTCTCACACAAACCCTATTCAACTGGTTACCTCTGACAGGAAGCTTTCTTGGAATGAATTCCTCCGCTACTGCCATGTGTTAGCTCATCCATGAACTCACCTGGGTAATATTGATAACTGTGGGGAGCACCTGTTCTTCTGGGAATGCGTCACTGGATATAAAGCAGCCCCAAGTCCTCCCTTCAGGAAGCTTGTATTCTCCAAGACAATACTACATTTATGTAGCTCTGCTTGAAAATTTTATATACACTAATGCGTTTAATCTGTAGACCACCTCTATGAGGTAGAAATAGCCTTCATATTATATGTGGTGATCATTTATTCTAATTTGGCCACAGATCCATGAGAGAGGTAATATTTTTCTCCTTTTACCAATGGGGGAGCGGGGATCAAGACTGACAGGGGTCAAGATCACAGAGCCAGTAAGCTGTTGTGTGAAGTTGATGAACCCCAGTTTGCCCACGTGGAGGATGCTTCCTTATTATAATATTGCTGTTCGTTTCTGTGGAGTATTTATTTATTTATTTCACATCGTCTCCATTATTCTAGGACCTTCCCCCAAGGTAGTAACTCTGGCTTGTTTAGGTCTATTCTTTGAACACCCACCATATTGGCCAACTTAATTGGCACCCAATGAATATTGTCCTATTGATTGATTGTCAGCTGCAGTGGGTGGTGAGAAGAAAGCAGGAGCCGATACGTTTTTCTTTTTAATCCATGTATCTAAACAATTAAAAATCCCGTTTACTTATGCGTAAGAGCCCTTGCATGGAGGTCAGAGAACAACTTGGTCAAGTCTCTCACTAGGTGAGCGTCAGGGACTTGGTGGCAAGCGTCTTTCCCAGCTCAGCTATCTCACTGGTCTTAGTTTTAATTTTATTCATCTATTTGTGGTGGTGTGTGTGTGTGTGTATGGATGTATGTGTGTGCATCTATAGCATCCATACATGTGGTTGTCGGAGAACAGCTTGCTAGAGTTTTTTCCATCTACTCTGTGGGTCTCAGGGATCAAACTCGGGTCGTCAGGCTCGGCAGCTAGTGCCTTTACCCACAGAGCAATCTTGCTGGCCCGGCAGCTGGTATTTATCACACGTACTCTGTTAGTCTCAATGCTTGGTCTTGCTAACCATGATCATCGGTTTTAGTCTTTACAGCTGTTACAGGAACTAGCCTTCAGCAAGCAGACAGCTAGTACATGATAAGGCTAAGATTTGAATTATAGCTTTCTCTGACTCAAAAATCTGTGTTCCCCCTCCTTCCACCCCTTTCTTTACCACCACAGGCTTATTTATGGAAAGGTGACCTCTGTGGAAAGTCCCAGGGTGAAGCTGTATGGGTGCTTGCTATTCCATCCCTACCTGGCTCAGGGAGACAGGAACTGGATGGCCCCTGGTAGACTGAAAGGCATCTCGGGAAATGGAGGCTTTTGGCTGCAAGCACAACCCACTCAGATGTCTGAAGTGGTTAAAGGAAATGGATCACATTATCGGTGTTTAGTTTTACCATTACTGCTGAGTTGGTAACAGCCTGTTCCAGGGCAACAACTGGATTCAGAAGGAGCTGGCAAATGCCACTGGCAAATGCCATGAGGGATTATGGCAGAGTGGATGGCAGTCTTAAGGCCTGAGGCAGAGACAGAAGTTTCCTATTCCAGGTATATTTCGTTCCTTTGTTCTGACATTTGTTTCCCTCCCCCATTTCTTTCAGGCAGGAGGGAAGAACGAGGCAGGGTCTCCTGATTCATTCATGTCTCAGTGCGTCCAGTAGACTGGACAACTGGGTACATAAGGAGAAATAGGGTGCAAGAGGGTGTGTGGATAAAAGCAACCCCCCCAAAACAAAACAAAACAAAACAAAAACCAAAAAAATCAAAAACACCAAACCAAACCAAAACCTCCAAACCAAACCAACCAACTAACCAACCAGCCAACCAGCCAACCAAACCAACAAACAACCCTCCTCCGATGCCAATGTCTTGGACCTACAGGTCCCCACTCTGACCGGCAGGGCTTTTAAGGCCCTGCCTCTCCCATCAGACAGCATGCCAAGTCCTCAACCCCTTTGGCTAATCTCATATTTTCTTTACTTAGAGTCAACCTTCAGGCATACTGCACTCGAATGGACTAAGCTTACCGAAGTCACCGGCAGGTAACTTGATAGACAGCTGAGACAGCGCCCATGGTGGGAATTAAGCAGTGCCTGAGCCGCAGAGACCACAGGGAAATGACCTTGAGTGACTGTAGCACGCTGGTGGCCTTGTCTCACATGAGAACGTCACCTGCTCTGCGTCTGCTGTGCAGACTGAAGGCTGTGTGAGCGTCTAATGTCTGCAGGGTTGACGGTGACATTTCTCTTCCAGCCTCCTGCTCCAGAGGCAGGAACTCTGTGTCAGCAGCCAGAGGTCAGGCAGAATGACAGAACCTCTAGTCCTGCTCTGGCTAACTGGCAACAGATAGGGCAGTTTACAGTAGAGAAGGGAGTGGGTCCCATTGTTCTCGGGTATCCCCAGCTCTCCACCCTAGCTGTAAAAGATCATTCCAGCAAATGATTTGATCTGTTCTTTGGGTCCAGGGTCACAGTTGACAGAGGCATTGTCAGACAGGGATCTAGGAGCCATATGCTGACACCAGCCAGTTCCAGAAGGTGATACTGCTCTGTACAGGGGCCAGTGGCAAAGGAGAAACTTAGAGGTCTTTTGGTTTGATGAACATTGTTAGCTCTGACTTCAGATAAGCAGAGCAAACAAGCCACAGCCCAAGTGGGAACTGGTTCTGCCCCTTTGCTTTGCTTTTCTAAGTCATCAAAGCCAAGCTCCTAAAGCCCAAATACGTCCTACTTTCTGATGGTTCCATTGTGTTTTTTATTGTGCTCATGACAAGTGCTAACAGACCGCTTTCAAAGTGTGTTGATGTTTCGGTTGTTTTTGAATGGCCCTTCTGTTTTGCTGCATCTGGGCAGCATTAGAGTCTGGCTCCAAGGAACAACTGAGTTCCTATAAAAGTGTACCAGGTCCCCTTATGTGGAAAAACTGGCCAGGACAAGATCAGACACCCATCTGGGCAGGAACATACAGCACAAATGTGAACATCACTCAGCAGCCGCAGAAGCCAGGTCAGGCTGGGAAGAGGCCAGTGAGCCATGCCAAGTGGACTGTGGGTGTTCTCTTTCTGTGTGTGGACACATTGTGATCTTCCAGAGGGAGGATACCAACGAGAAGAGTGCCTGGCACCAGGCAATGCCACCAAATGTTTATTGTCCCTCTGTCCTCTTAGCTCAAGTTGCTTGTCAATCACCAACATAAGAGGTTTCTGAGGAGTGGCCACACAGGGACCAGAGTTGGAACACACAGGACAGTCTAGAGTTCCCAGGATTACTAGGAGGGAGAGAGGCAGACCTTACCTGTTTGATATCTGAGCTTTCTTGAGGGATCTTTTGCTATGTTGCTCAAAGGGCTAAAGCACGGAACGGGTAGGGCAGAGTGGGCATGTCTCCTCCAGACTCCATTTTGGGGTTGTTTGGCTGTTTCCTTTGGGCTTCTGTTCTGTGTCCTGCCTTCCTTCTCATTTCTTGTTCTCTCATGTGTTAGAACATTTTAGGCTAAGCAGAGCCAGGTTCAAAATGGCTTCCTCCAGGGGACGAGTCTTTGAGTATGGACAAAGCTTCCAGGAAGTGAGTCACACATATCATCTCACTCATTTGATGCTATCAGCAGCTTCTAGCCTGTTTGAAGGCTATCTCTATGTGTTTTTTTTTCTTTTAAGCTGGCTGGCTTTCCTTTTAGCTCATAAACCTCACCAGCTCATGAACTGTCCTCCCTCGGGTTTCCAGAGTTGCAGAGCCTTCTACTAATTGACCTCCAGTCTACTCTGGGGCTCATTTCAAAGCGATTCCATCTTTATTCCCCTACCTTGATGTATCGCTCCATGCTTTCATCCCCAACCCTGTTGAATTTATACTAGGAGTCAGAGGAGCTGAGGCTGATCGTGCTAAGTGATCTTTGGTGCTAC
The DNA here is from genome assembly GCA_030674055.1 of Rhabdomys pumilio. Taxonomy (NCBI): domain Eukaryota; kingdom Metazoa; phylum Chordata; class Mammalia; order Rodentia; family Muridae; genus Rhabdomys; species Rhabdomys pumilio. Next base: position 18,449,129 of record JANHMN010000015.1, on the reverse strand, counting down.
TGTTGGATTAGAGGGTTGTCCTGATGAGTGGAAACATTCGTGGTTCTAAAACAGAACTATGGAGTCTCATACCTGCAATAGATATTAATATCTATAAACACATTGGGGTGGGCAGAGACTGTCTGATGATCGCTAATCACTGGCCTGTGTTCATAAGGCCTTAGTCATCTTGACTTTCCCTTCAACTTTTATGGGGACACTCCCTGGCTTTTGCTTCAAAATGTAAATTATTGTATCAGTCAGTTTTCTGTTACTGTAACAAATATCCAGACAACCAACATATAAAGAGGAAAGATTTACTTCCAGGCATAGTTTTGGTCATAGACTAGAAATCTACTGAGATCAGGAAACATGGTAGCCAGCAGTTGGACCACATCTTAGCCTCCCAGTTTCCTCTCTGGCAAGAATTTTTGACCCCTGTTTCTTCAAGGAAACAAAGGTAGACAGTTCTGGAGTCTGACAGACAGAGATGGTGGGTCTCAGAGATGCTGAACATGGCATCCGTAAAGCAGAAGCATCCTCAGGAAGGCTTTTCTAGAGTCTCTGGATGGGCTGGGTAGAGCTCTGTGGTCTCCAGTTTGACATAGTGTGTATATATTTGTGAATACTTGTCACTTTGAAAAATTTTCAACTTTATGCAGCAGTTTCTTTCTCACCAGGGTCTCTCCTTGTGTGAAACTTTAATTTTATAGCTTTGGCTGTTAATGTATCATGGGTACCACCATCAATAAATATTTATTGAGCTTTCACTGGGCACAGCGCATAGAAATAGAAACTATATATTTGCCTCAAGAGGAGCTGAAGGCAGTTGGGAGAAGATTTGAGGAAGGGTGGGAGAGATGGCCAGGAAGCCTGTCCCAAACATGAGATTTTTATGGCTTTGTGACTAAATGTGTCAAGGTCTCCTTGATGAACATGAGGTTGTCAACTCAAGAGAATGGGGCTTCAAGAGATGCCTGGGCCATAACAAAGGAAGCCACCTTCAGAAGACCCATTTAGAGCATGCAACACTGCAGCCAGATGTTGGATCATGTTGTGTAGGGACCCAGAGCTTCACAGGGATGAAGGATCCCTTTCACCTTTCCCATGATGCTCAGCAGAAGGCACTCTTTCCTGATGAAATGATGATTTGTCTTGGGTTAGGGAATTCAGAATGAGCACAGAGGTCTGGAAAATCTGGAGTCCATTGATGCTTTGATAGAAGACCAAGACTTCTTTGATGCCCAGTGACAGCCTGGTAGGATGCCTCCATGGCAGAAGCCCTTGGAGTGGTGTGGGTTGGGAGAAAGACAGCTGGGAAGGGTCTGCATGTTTCCAAAGGAGCTCTAGTTAATATGATCAGTAACAGCCTGCTACCTCAGCAGTGACTCAGGCCCCCTGAGGGGTTTTCTTCATCATTATGAAGATGAACACAGCTCTAAGAATTCCTCTTGGGCTTGGGCTTTCTGTTAATTGCCTCCATATTTATGGGAAGATGAGCAGACCATGGATGGGGGTTTCCTTCCTTTGGAGCAGAGTTTGAGCACCCTTTGCAAAGAGACTTTGGCTAGTGAAGGTCACGGAAAGACTGATCTGGGATCTCAAGGGGTCAGAAGGCTTAGTTCTCAGGGGTCCCGCAGTCAAGCTGGTATTGTCTCCAACATTCTTTCTGTCCCAGCCAGAAGGGAAACAGGAAGCAGGTGAGGTTAAGTGCCCAAGTCAAGACCAGGGGGACAGACCCACAGCATCACGGTGAGAGGCCTGGGTCTCCTGCCTCTGCATTTCTGTCATCGGGCAGGAGCAGGAGGAGGTTGATGAAACCAAGACTGAGGCTTCTTCCTTAGAGAAAGTGGTACTCCGTGAATCCCAGTCTAGTCCCTCCAATGAGGTGAGGCTGGGGGCATGGTGCTGAAGGGAGCTGAATAGAGAAGTAGACAGACAGGGATGTGTCGGCCTGGGCCTGGTCTACACCGCACTAGCTTGCCTGTAGGCTGTTTACTCCCCTTTCCCTATCTGTAAAGTGCAAAAAGCCAGAGTAGCATCTCCTATAATTGTTGGGCGTAACAAATGTGGAAAGTATGCGCAGAGATATGCATTGTGCCCGGGGGCACAGCTTGGTGGCAGATAAATGTTTGCATCATTGTAGGGAGAGTGTCTGGTGGTTAAAGGTGTAGGCATGGACTACCTCCACCTCACAAAGGTGGTGAAGAGTTTCCTGGCTCAATACTCTTTCTAGGCCTCTCCACAATAAACCTTCGGTCAGGTGACTGGGACGGGGCTCTTCAGTTACCAGAACTAGCTGTATGAGGTGCTTTATTGGTGACTCAGCTTCCTAGTGCCTGGGACTTGGTGAGCAGCACATCCCTGGAGCAGGCTCTGCAGCTGGCCAGATATGCTGCCACTTGTCCCACAGTCTGGGTGGGTGTCATTGTTTCCAAGTGGAGTGGAAACCATAGGGGCCAGGCAGGGTAATGGTGCCCTTGGCGCCCTGGGATTTCTTCATGGCTTTCCTTCAAGCCTCTGTTGATGCCTGGTTCCCCAGAAAGCCATTATGTACTGGGAGAATTAATCATGCCGTTGGGTAGGCACTGTGGCACTTTCATGGCAGCTTTGAAGCTAATCTGTCACTAATGCCTGCTGGATTATCATGATTTCTTGCAGTTGTGATTCATTAACTTAAAGCCTAATAGTAATTTCATCAAACATCCTCCATCACTGTTTGTCCCAACACGCCTGCCCATCCCCGATCGCTGTTCCATGGTGCTGGAGCGATGTCACAACCAGCAACCTGTGTGGTCTCCATAAAAGGAAGCCCCATGGAGATGGGCATGTCCCTGAGCCAGCTAGAAACTGTCTAGTGAGTCCTCTGCTCTCAGGCCCCGAGCCTCTTTTTCCACACACTGCTATGCCGTATTCCCCAGACTTGGCAGTCCATTGTAGAAGTCTTCCCTGCAGGAGCTCATGGTGCCTTTTTTAAAAGGCTAGCTTTAAAAGGGATTTTAAAATCTTAGTTTATCCTTTAACAATTCATATATGTGTATCATGCACTCTGATCATACTCATACATACATACCCCTGTCCCCTTATTGTCCTTTCACCCCTCCCTCAACCCTTTGCTCCTTCTACCAAGTCCTCATCCTAGACCTAACCCATCGGGTCTTTCTGTTTTGCTTTTGCTTTGTGGCCCACTGGCCTTAACCAGGGCTACTCTCCTAGACATGGGTGTGGAGCTATCCTGAAACATAGTAACTCACCAGTGACTGTATAGTTGATACAATGACTTCCCCTTCTCTGCCTTCTATAGTCATTAGCTTGCTCGCCTGGGAGGGTTCCACAATCCCCTCCTCCATTATGGCCGAAGGTGAAACCTTTGCTTTTAAAAGATGAAGAAAGGGTGAGTCCTACTGACTGATGAACTGCAGAGACAGGCACCCACATCTCTGCAGGCATGGATGGGTCAGGAGGAATGACCAGGAACCCTGGTAAAGAGATCTGTCTCTCCTTTTTGCTTCTGGCTCATGGGAAAGAGGTGAGCAGAAGAAGTAACCACTGGCTGTGCTGTGGTTACTGTTGGGCCTGGACCAGCCAACACTGACAAAACTCTTTGGTGAGGTGTCTCGGCAAGAAATGCTTCTTAGGCTGGGCTATTCTTTGCAAAGGTCAGCTTCGGGGCATGGATTGATGGATGGACTGTGAGTAGGCAGGAAAAAGAAAGCTGGGGAAAGGGGTCTGTCGGGGTGGCCAGAGGAAGTCAGGGGAGGCCAGGGGCTCAGGCTGTGTCCTGCTGTTGGAGGAGACTGAGGGACAGCATCTTGCCCCTCCTTCCGGACCATCCATCAAGCGCAGCTATGAGATCTCAACAATTTGTAATCCTCACCTGTCTCTATGGCACTCAAGTGCACACCAGCTCTGACCCTTCCAGTCCTCATTTAGCTCTCTGCGGCTGCAGAGTTGATGGATGGCTTCTCCTCCCACCTCAGTCTCACCACAGCTGCAGAAACAGGCTCAGGTAGAGGTGGGGTCAAGCCCAGGGCATCACAGTGCCCCAGTGGTCCAGGGGAGCAAGTGTTCCTAATAGCAGCAGGTGATCCAGGGGCCACAGCCATAGAAGCAAGAGAAGAGACAAAGAAATAATTCCAACTACATGAAAAGGGAAGGAGGGGAAAGACCCAAAGAGGGAAAGAAAAATCCTACTTTACATCCTGAGGTCTTCCAAGATTTCCGTACAACGTGGTGCGATGTCTTCTGCGCGCAAGACAAACGTTGTCTGCTCCTCTCCATCTGTGTTTTATCACGCCTGCATGTCTTAGACCCACTGAGATGAAAAACAAGTTTAAAAACTACATAGATGTACATAGATGACGACGAGGGAGAGAGGCTATGTTCTGCAGCCTGGGTTTTTTTTTTGTTGTTGTTTTTGTTTTTTGTTTTGTTTTGTTTCCTCTCTGCCAATTGTGGTAAGAAAAGCATAACGGCATCGTAGACAAGGCGGGAAGCAGTTTCAATACATCAGCAGAGTGAGAAGCCAGGGTCGGCTCTTTCTCTCTGTGGTTCACAGGCAGATATGGGGGAAAAAGGATCGTTTCCTGCTTCTATATCACTCCTTCCTTCTTCCCTTTTCCTTCTCCTTTCACCTCCCCTTCCTCTTTCCCCTTTCTTCTTTCCTTTCTTTTGCATTTTTTTTTGAGATAGGATCTTGCTCTTGTATCTCAAGCTGTCCTTGAACTTGCTATAGAGTCCAGGACATCTTTAAACTTCCATTTTCTGCCTCGGCCTTCTGAGTGCGGCCGTCACAGTATCTGTACTACCATGACAAGCTTGTTCCCCGTTCCCTGTTCTGGGTGAAACTGGCCCTCCTGGAGGCATCTTTGTCTGGTGGCTCACAGATGGAGGTTCCACTGAGAATTCCCCTCTGAGGCTCGGAGCAGTTTTGAGGTAGGAAGTGTGTAGGCTCTTGGACTTAGAGCACCTATTATGCATTTGCATGAGAGATGCCTGGGTCTGAATCAGAAAACTCAGGTCACCTTTGGTGAACTCATCCCTACCCTTGAAAGAGGGCGTGGGACAGGACCTCTCTCCTATACAACCAAGCAAAGCATCCTGGCACCTCCAACTGCATCCTAGGGCCCCAGAGGACTTCATCCTTGGAAGGGGAAAGTCTCCAGGCTTCAGAGCCTGAGGCCCTTGGAATTTTAAACAAATGAAAATAGGGGGCAGTAGGGTATGCATAGAGAGTGTTGAGACTTAAGAGAAAGAAATGGAGAAAAAAGGTAAATCTGCAAAATCTGTGGAAAGCAGGGGGAAACACACACACACACACACACACACACACACACACACACAGAGAGAGAGAGAGAGAGAGAGAGAGAGAGAGAGAGAGAGAGGGCCAAGAGCTAGATGTTCACAGGGCAAGAGAGGGGGAAGGCAATTTAATGAGGGCAACTTGAAGGCCAGCTTTAACCAACAGCTGGCGGGGTGCCTGGTTTGATCTTCTTGTGAGTTGGGCGGTTTGATTAATTGTGGCCTGTGGCGGAGGACAGACACCTGGCCCTGAGTTCTTTGATCTCAGGATTTCTCAGGGCCAGTGGGAGGGGTGTTGTATGCATGTGCTACTCTAGAGGCCTCCAGCCTCCCTGAGAGGAAAGTCAGGAGGCCAGGGCCTTGGGACAGGCTGGAAGAGTAACTGTGGGGTGTGGGGGTGGCTGGGCCTAAGGTGTGGGCCTAGAGAGGAAGGTGCGGGACAGTGGAATGAAGGAAGGCCTCTGTGGGAGAAAGTTCTGTCGTCATGTGGGGTGAATCAGCCACTTTACCGACCCTGCTCCTATGTCAGACAGAACTGAATTTTGGCGGAGAACAAACTCAGGCTCCTTAGCTGGATACAGGGCTGGCTCATTTATTTGAGGGGTAAGTTCATCTAACTGGCTTCATTTTATACATATTGGAAGAAAACAGATTTGAGAAAAGAAAGGAACAGATTGCCAAAATGGGAAGAGAGAGAGAGAGAGAGAGAGAGAGAGAGAGAGAGAGAGAGAGAAAAGCAGAGAGACAGACAGAGAGACATAGACAGAGAAGGAGAGACAGACACAGACAGAGACAGAGAGAGACAAGCAGACAGAGAGACAGAGACAGACAGATAGACAGACAGACAGACACACACACACACACACACACACACAGACATACAGACAGAGAGAGACACAGAGAGAGACTTTAAGCAGAAGGAAGAAAAGGAACTAAAACCCTAATGCCCTTAAAAAAAGAAAACGGAAAAAAAAACACACCATAAATTATGTCTTTGGACTGAATCCATTGGTGTCTTGCCAGTTTCAAATAATAGTGTAACTTGATTAAGAAACTTTACAGGATTTAAAGTTACTGGCTTTTCTGACTCCTCTTTGAGACTTCTCTTTAACTCACTGTCTACACCAGGCTAATTTGCTCCCAGATTTTTTAATCTTCTCCAAGTCCTAACTTTGTAGCCATATCTGAAGGATTCTCCTTCAGTGTTTATAGAATGTTGGGACTTGAACCCACGGCCTTGGCATGCTAGGTAAGTACTCTACTACTGAACTGTGTGTCCTTAGTCACTTCTACCTGTGCCTGCCACTCAGAATATTGGATCAACCTAAAATGTTACCCCGAAAATATGTTGACGTGAAGTATAGTCTCTGAGTACTCAACTCATCAAATTCTGGTCTCCTTTTGGGTCACCTCAAATATCAGAAAAGTGACACGCATGGAAATAGGAGGAGAAGCTCTCAAGTGCCTGTGTTTATAGCACTCCAGTGTCGGAGGCAGAAAGATCATAAGTTTTGGCTACATACAGAGAGTTCCAGGCCAGG
>JANHMN010000015.1:18432059-18442208 GCA_030674055.1 Rhabdomys pumilio | reverse complement strand
AGGAGGAGGAGGAAGAAGAAGAAGAAGAAGGAGGAGGAGGAGGAGGAGGAGGAGGAGGAGGAGGAGGAGGAGAAAAGAAAGAGGAGGAAAAGGAGAAGAGGAAGGGGAGGGGGAGGGGGAGGAGGAAGAGGAAGAGGAGGAGGAAGAGGAAGAGGAGGAGAAGAAAATGAAGACTGTCTTGAAGCATTCAGCAGGATCAGGATGTAGCTTGTTAGGAGTGCAGACTCTGATGACTTAGAAGCGGAAGAACTCCAGAAATGCATTGTACATTTTCTGGTGGGACTGGAGTTCTGACTGAGTGAAGTCATCCTAATTTGGGAGATACCCACAAAACATCGCCCAGGGCACCCAGTCTGTAAGTGAAGGTCTGGATTTGAACTGCAGCTCTTTCAATCAATCCTGGGGTTTGAAGTAGCCTTGAGCCTGCTTCCTCATACACTCCCTCCCCACAGCGTCAGCTTCCTTGTGTAGAGAAAGTGAATTCAGGAAAAATCCTTGCCTCACGGCCTCCTCCTTACAAGGATTAAATACATTAGCCTATGTGAAAGCACCCTGTAAATGGCGAAGCCTTCAATTAACAGTTGGCGTTAGAATTACAGCTTATATTACAGAAATTCAGGTCTCTTTAAATACTCGTGTTGACAGCAGGCACAGTTTAATTTCAGAAAGGGTTTGCACATGGAAGCTGTTAGAAAAAAGGGCTCACATGCTACCTGCTCCCCCTGGGGCATTTGCTCTCCTGTAATTATTGTTTACCAATAAGTATGTTTTGCTCATAAATGTCCTATTAAACTGGGCTGAAGTCCTTCACCAGGTTGGTCTGACTTTTCTAGCTGTGATTAAGCAGGAACCTCTAGAGGCTCCCTTGAGTAGTGAGTCTTTTGGGCTGTGGAATTTTGTACCTGACCCCGAGAGTCCTCAGCTGTGCAGTGGCAGTACCCCTCAGTGGGTATCCTCGCCACTCTCTTGCTTCCTTCCCACTTCGGCTGGTGTATAAAGGGAGTATTGCATTGCACTCGTCTGGTTTCCTACAGCTCTGTGGCTGTTTGTGTCTACTAGTCAGCGGTAGTCTGGTATGGGGATGGAGCAAGTGTTATGGAGGCGTGGCACCTGGAGCTCTTGGCTCTCAGGTTAAGTGATTGCTCTGGGATATAAGACCTGCATCTCTGACCCCAACAATGCTTACCTTTCTAGTGTTGTGATGAGGATAGAGGGAGTCTCGGAAAGCACACAACTAGTGACACACAGATGCTCGGTAAATGAAGATTCTTTCATACAGATGGTGTCGGTCTTGCATGAATTGAAATTGCTAAGGGTTGGTCAAACCCACAGCCTGTGTTCTGATCTTCTTGGTTCTGATCTCCTTAGTCTGAAGTTCAACTTTGGCACCAGTCGGTCCTGGCTTCCTAGGGGTTGTTAGCATTGTGAAATATTAGTGCTTCTCCCAGTAAAGGTGCATACATAACAGCCAGGGATTGGATCTTGTAGAAGATGCAGGTTGAGTGGGTGTGAGCAGCAGAATTTCTACATTAAAAAACATTTATTTTATTATTTAAATTATGTGTAGGGATGTGCATGCACATGTGGGGGTGGGGTGGGGGTGGGGTTAAGTGCATACATCTGTGTAGACCAGGGGCATCAGTTCCTCTGGTCTGGAGTTACAGGCACTGTGGGTGTTGGGAACTGAATTCTCTGGAGGAGCAGTGACTGCTCTTACCACTGAGGTACCAGCCCCCCATTTCTCCACTTTTAAGAGGCATACTATTGCCACAGAGCGTGGAGCTCACTTTGAGCTTTAGTCTTCATTCTTTTGTGGTCCTAAAATCTTAAAGCAGGTAGCAGTGGCCATACAAAGACAAACTTGGGCTATAATTAAGGCCCACTTAAGGTTGCTCTTTAGGGGAACCAATCCTAGGTTCTGCTCTCTCTTCTCTCTCTCTCTCTCTCTCTCTCTCTCTCTCTCTCTCTCTGTCCCTGTGTCTCTTTGTTTCTGTCTCTGTCTCTCTTCCCTTCCTTCTGAATCCAGCCCTGAACACTCATCTACTTTGCTACTAGAAAATGTTTTCTAGTAGTTCACTGTCTTTTCAGACTTCCTAGTTTAAACCAAATAAACAAAGGCATTGCCACAGAACACTGAAGTCCTAGTGAGTCTGAATGAATATCTGTTTTTACTACTCAACTGGAAAAACAGATTTTAGGCTGGACTTAGAAACCACCCCAATACAGTTAGGTGGCCAAATGGAACCTCCATAGCTGGGATGCCACGGAACCCAGTGAGGCTCAAATGAAGGACAAAGTCTGGGGGTGAATTAGTTAGAGGGACACCGAACGGACCAGAACACAGGGCTTCTGACAGTTCTCAGCTTGGAAGAATCTCCTCACTGCAGACAACAGCAATGTGTGCAAACAAATCCCCTGTCCTGACACAGTTGCAGGGAGATGCTTGGATTCACTGCAGTGGACGTTGGTACAGCTTGTTTCTGCCGAGCAGCGTCAAGCTCATGGCACATCTCATGAGTCTATGGCACAATAAACAGAAAAGGGAATGCCGGAGTGCAGATCTGATGGCGACTCTTCCACAAGGAGTGGACTTTGCGCCATTTAGACTCCTCCGCCATTGGACCTGTGGAACAAGACGGACCTGGCTTGTGGTGTGTTTGAGTGTGTGCATCTGTGATCTCTAGATAGCAGATAAGCAACCAGAAAGTCATGAAAGAAGCTCTGTCGTGACCGGACGATGGGATTTCGCTTGTCCAGGAAATGATCTGTCAAAAGTTTACTGTTCAACTGAGAGATAGCATGCCTATATTTAATTTTCTTCTCTTCTCAGGCTCTTTCCCTCTCACTTTCTCTCTTTCTGTTCTTCTGAGTCAGGGTCTCGCTATATAGCCCAGGCTGGCCCTAAAGTCATGACCTTCTTGCTGCTATCTCCCAAATACAGGGTTTACTAGGCTTTTGTTGCCTCATGATTTCAGTTTTGATTGGGCTACTCAGTGGGGCTAGGGTAACTGCTCAACAAACAGCTTCTGTATTTCAGGTTGAGGGCTGTCTTTATCCATTTTTATTGTCTTTGTGAAGCACAGTTTATTGAGAGACAAATGTCTGCACAAGATGAATCCAACTGCCAGCCATTGTCAAAGGTCCTGGCAGTTTGGGCAGCTAGGCAAATATTGCCCCTTTCCCCATCAGGTTCTCATCTTGAGGTGCCACCCACGCCAGCAAAGCAAAGAGAGTACCCAGAAGCCCTTGCAGGGCTGGCCTTAGAGCAGAGCACGTCTGCCTCTAAGGTTTAGTCTAAGAAGTCTGGGGCTTGTTTGCAGACAGAAATTGACATGTGCCATTGCCCAAATCTTGTTTTATTGCTCCACCCCCAATGGTTCCCGCCCCTGTACCCCTTCCTTTTCTCCTACCCTCCTTTGGAATCCCAGTTCCACACGCAACTCTCTCTCCTTTCCTTTGGTTGGGAATTTGTCATTTTCCCACAACCCTTTTGTGTTGACTGTTAAGAGAAACCATAAAAAAAAAAAAATCCCTCTAACTTTCTGGGAAGACATCTAACCGAATTCCCAAAGAAAGGATAGGAAAGCCCCCTCTGAAACGTACAGCTGCAACTCCTAGAACCCAACGGCGACAGAAAGGAAAGGGTAGGCATCAGCCCGGGGAACTGGTAAACATGCTGTTCTTTCTCAATGTCCTCTGCAAAGGAGCTGGTCCTGGGTTTAAAATAGCCCTCTGGTAAAAGCAACTATTTAAAGAGTAACGGGGTATGAGAAATGCAAAACAAAGTGTTGTTGATTAAAAACACATGGTTTGTTCTCAAGACGAGAGTAGCCAGCAAAATCAAATGTGACAGTGTTTTGGCTTTTTCTATCCCACAAGACATGATGGTGATTTATTAGAGTGATGTCAGCTCTGGTTAAAAAAAGTTTGCTGTGTTGTCTTAATAAAATGAGACTTTACCTTGCAGCTGTCAAACTCTCTCTCCTCTGGCTCCAGGCAGCAGCTGATAAGTCCTCCTTGGGCCTCCTCTGGGGGTTTCTCTCCAAGGGGTAAATCTATGCCTTTTGGAGAGTACATGAGGTCACAGGGCACTGTGTAACTCTGCTAGTTCTGTGGAGGTGCTGCGGGCTGACCTCAGCTTATTTGATTTGGAGAGTCAGTTCCGGCACCCAGCCTGCTTGAAGGAGGAGACATGGCTCAACCTGGCAGAGTGGTGGAGTCTGTGCATGGAGGGTGTCCCAATAAGGAGAAAGGGGGTCTGGCCTTGGCTAGGTAGACCAGGTGGTAGGGGCCAGCATTTATCAGGATAGATATTCTGCTAACAGAAAGGCAAATTGGACTATTAGCTGGACACAGATAGTTCTAGGCTTCCAGTGGAATTATATTCTTCATATCAATTGAAAGTTGGAAAAGCATCGGATGTACCCAGCCTACCTGACAGCCTAGCAACAAAGAGATGACAGTTTCCCCTTCTGACTGCATGGCTACCTGGGAGCTGGGGATTCGATCCTGCTGTAAACATTTTAAGTAAGTATGGTACCTCTGTTGCCAGCCTGGGAAAAGAACAAGACTCAGCATTCAAAGTACTTTCTATAGAACACATGACTTTTGTTAGGTGAGGACTCCATGTCAGGTTGAGTCTTAGTGGAATTCCTTTGCTTCTGAGAAGAGAAGCTCTAGCAATTCAGGCAAGCAGGCCTAGCTGAGAGGACAGGACAGTCCAGGTAGCTGGTACGGTAAGATCAGGCTGTTTAGGAAAAGGCAGTAGACTTCCTCGGGGCTGATGCTGCATCTTCAGCCTGCTGTGGACCCAGGAGTCCTCTGTGGTGCCCAGGTTTACTTGGCATGGCGTTTGCTTGCTATCCGTACCTGTGCCCAATGCTGAGAACCACACCTGTGGTGAAGAACCATCTCTGCTTTCCAGTTAGTCATCTACCTCCGGTCTAATGGTAGCAGCTTAACTTGACTAGGGGACAAGGCAAGGGATTCAGAGTAGAGCCATCTCTCTGAGAAGAAAGGGCTAGGAAGCCATATTAGGACAGGCCAGATAGACCAAATGTATCTGCTGCCTGCTCTGATTTTTCTGTCTTAGGAATAGGACTTGCTGAAAAGGTGACTTGGTTCTTTCTGTGCCCTGGTCCTCTCCCTGTCTTCCCCCATAAAGGACAACGATGTCCACAGGAAGATGAAATGCTAGGCATGGTGGTACAGACCTACAGTCACCATACTTAGGAGGCAGAGACAGGAGGATCAGAAGTTCAAGGCCAGCCTGAGTTACATGAGACCCTGTCTCAAAACCAAACAATGGACCGACCAATTGACCTACTGACCGACCAGTGGGTACTTTAAAGACTTTCTTTTACTCACTCAGAAAGCGAGAATGTAGCACTGTTTTTTTTTTCTTAAATAAATGATTGGTACCTGGTACCATTACCTTTTCTCAGTTGCAGAAGAAACACACATGCGACATCAGAACCCTTAGAACCAACAGAGATACAAAGACGGAAGTTAAAAAGCAGCCATGATCCCAGAAAATGGCTGTTAACATATTGGTGTGTTTCCCTCTATTCCTTTTTTCCTTAAGTAGTAGCCCGAGGCCTTGTGAACGATCTGTGCTTAAGATCTATCTTTCTACTTTAATTACGTCTCTTCAGATGCCGTAAGACTTTAAGATCGCCTGGAATTGATTCTCATAATTTCCCCCTGGCTCTTGAGATTGTTTTCCCATTGCTCCTTCAGCTGCTGCTGGGGGTGGTAGCTCAAGTGGAGTCAATATGCATTCAGACCTTCATGCTCCCACCTCATGTCTGAGCGTACCACTCCCCGCTCGCCCCTTCCCAGACTGCAATAACTCAAGATGCATCGACTCCCGTATCCCTTCCGCTCATATCATCTTTTTAAAGTCACATACCTGCTCCTTATTGTTCTTGTGATTCTTGGCTTGTTCCTTCTTGCATTAGGGGTGAGTTAGAGGCAGTATTCACCCCGTGCTTCTGCCCTCTTGCTCATGATTGTTTGCCGCTCATCTCTCTTACAGCCCTCGGGGTAGGCTGCATGGCTGTTTAGCTCCAAGACCTATCTGAATGACTTCACTCTCCTTCAAGCTGGTTTATGTGGACTCAGTTCTCAGGTCTGGCTTCAAATGCAGTACCTCCAAGAAGCCTCTTCTCCACTGTGGTCCCGTTTATACCTCTTCATAACGGAGCTGCTTGTGGTTAGATCGTCATTTGTATGGCTGTCACATAGTATCTGCGTCCCTGTTTCTTAGTCTTTTGTGTGTGTGTGTGTGTGTGTGTGTGTGTGCAGCTTTAGCAGACTATCAGAGAGTGATATTTTATAAATACATATATTGCTCATGATTATGAGGCTACGAAGTTCAGTATTAAAGTACTGGCATCTGGCAGGGGCTCCGTGCTGTACCACATTCTGATGGAAGACATTACGAGACAAAAGAGCTCCTTAGAGGGAGAGGATGGGGGTATAAGCACTGAAGAAGTTCAGCTTGATCCTTAACAAACACAGCCCTGGGATAGCTAGCCACACAGGGTGATAGCCTTGGCAATCTTGAGGCTATTGCCCTCATGACCAATTTCCTTTTAAAGTCCAACCTCTAAATGCCATCACTGAGTCATTGCAATCTTAACATGACTTTTGGATAGCGCTTTTATATTATAGTCCCCCACCCCCATCCCTTGGATACACTCGACATAAGGCAGGGTGAGTCCATTTTGTAAACTGCAGTATTTGTTCCTGCTGGCCGCCTTTACTTGGGTCCTTTTCCTCCTTAGTGGAGCCCAACTGGTGAAAATCCATAAATCTCATGGCATATAGTGACTGGAAACTCTTGGGGACTGACCTTCAACGGTATGTGCTGAGCTGTCAATGTATAAGATGGGCTCCTGAGCTGTCCAGTAAGGTAGATCTGTGAAGCATAGCCTTGCTTGCTACTTTGCCTCTGATACCCGATAGGCAAGTGCATTCTAGACAGAGCACCCAGGATGGAACTCCTTCGTGGAGCAAAGCTTCCACATCAGTCCTGTAGACTGATCTGCTCTGAAAGAACTTCTATAAGTTAGAGAGAGGTTTACCTCCCTTAAAACAGTTAAGTATTGATTGTCTCTGTTCTCCAGACAAACATCAAGTCCGCTCAATAACCACTTAATACAGACTGGCATTGTAGAGAGCAGCAGGGTGCCAGGCAGTGGGTGCAGAGAGCTGAATAAGGCACACGGGGACAGTTCAGCTAATGACAATTCACAAAGTACGCTTATGTAGTCATCTTGATGTGTCACATCAACTTTGTGATGCATGTGCCATTAGGACCATTTCACACTTCGGGAAATGAAGGCTTCGAATGTGAAGGATCTACAGCTCAAGGTCAAATGGTTTCACGGCAACTCCAGATGCATTCCTTCCTTGGGAAGTTAACGGTATGAATTCACTGCTTCATGAAGTCTCACGGTACAGTTCCAGAACCACCTGAGTTGATGAACTTGATCCCAGCACATATGATGGTACCCAAGCATCTTGTTTGGACCCAGTCACATGGAAACAGACCAGTAAGGCATCAGCCTTGAGAACGGGAGTCTAGAGAGGAATTCAGGGCAGTTATTCATCGTGGGCACCAAAGCTGGTAGCTAAGCCGGTGACCTTTATTTCAGGATAGTTCACGAAGCACGTTTTCATCAACCATTGCACAGTGAGAGAGATGGATGTACTGATTCCCAGCACTGAATGTCTAACACTGGGGCATCTCAGAAAATGGTTTCATGGTTCACATTACATGGGTACTCATGACCCTTGGAAAAATTTCGTTCCAGAACTGACAGATCTATAGCTTTCTGGCTTAACATATGTGGCAAGCAATCTTTGCTTCTCCTTTGTAGTCCCCCCTCCCCCTCTGGTCTTAGCTTGGTTGGGCAGCATAAACACAGTGCCTTCGCTCTGAGGCATTCTGTCAGCTATTAACTGTGCAGGGAGTCCCAGCTTGAGCCTTAGCCTGGCTTAGATGTGTCTGAGCAAGCCTGAAGAATGGCAATGTGGACCTGCTAGCAACCTATGTGTGCCTGAGACAGTAGAGCCTCCTGGGAAGGATGAAAGAATCAGGCACAACCTAGGTAACCAGATGTTGCTTGTATCAAGAAATGAGCAATTGAACACTGTTTGGTGAGTGGCCACAACTGCATTCATTCATAACTCAGCCCCCACTGGACTTCTTAGGAGATGTGAGGAATGAATAGGATGTATACAGGAGAGAAAGGGGACAGGAAGGGAGAGGAAGGGAGACAGGGAGGGAGGAAAGAAAGGAGGGAGACAGGGAGAGATTAAGGTTTAAAGCATTGCATTGCAGTCACTGGGACATGAACTCAGGACTGGGCTTGAGAATTAACCACAGTAGAGAGAGGTCCTACCCTCAACTTTATGGCAGAACCTAAGGTTCTAAGGCTCCAGCATCTCTGAAGTTGCAAGGACTTTGGCACCCAGCAAGAGGTGGCTGTTTCCAGGGTTCTAGTAAGTAACCTTAAGCAAACCAAAGAGAAAAAAAATATGGCCAGTGAATAGATTTGTGCAGCTCTCAGGTCTCATCAGAGGCATCGGTCACATCCCTACCACCAAGGCTCAGAGAATATCCTGGAAGATTGTACAGAAAGATTGTAAAAGCTAGAATTTGCTGCACTCAGGAACATACAGCCATGGCTGACATGAGACTTGCCCAAGATCAAGCTAGTCAACATTCTAGCATGGAAGGGTCATGAGTCCCTACCCCTAGCTGAGGAACTGTTTAACAGTTGATGGCTGGCAGTGGAGAGAGACTCAGTTTCTTTAAGGGTGTATTACCTGGTAGATCAACTATAGTCCAGTGGATGGACTCCACACCCATGGATATATGAATCCTGTAGATTATTGAGGAAGGAGGAGGACGAGTAAGAGGAAGAAGAAGAGGAAGAGGAGGAGGAGGAGAAGTTGGGGATTGGATGGCCCAAGTAAATATAGGTTGGGTCTGGGAGAAGTTAGGAGGAGTAGAGGATGAATATGGACATAATATATTGGATACATGTATAAAATCATCAAAGAATGAATAAAAATATTTTTTAAAATGGAACATGTGATGATTTGTATATGCTTGGCCCAGGGAGTGGCACTGTTAGGAGGTGTGGCCTAAGAGTAGGTGTGTCACTTAGGTGTGGGCTATAAGACCCTCATTCTAGCTGCCTGGAAGTCAGTATTCTGCTAGCAGCCTTCAGATGAAGATGTAGAACTCTCAGCTCCACATGCGCCATGCCTGCCTGGATGCTGCTATGTTCCAGACTTGATGATAATGGACTGAACTTCTGAAGCTCTAAGCCAGCCCCAATTAAATGTTGTCCTTTATAAGACTTGCCTTGGTTACGGTATCTGTTCATAGCAGTAAAACCCTAAAACAGCAGATTACCAGAAAACTGTCTGTATGCTTTGAGCATCCTGTGGATATCCCCAATATCTAAAAATATTGGGAGGTACTTTAACCCTAAGTAAGCCATGAAAGTTAAGTCATCATTACTCATGGGATAGTATGTCCGTGGGCCAAGGCCTAGGAAGACCATCACTGGCTTACCAATGGTGGAGGATTCCTGGAACCTACAGCTCTGAGTCCACACCAATCTTGCTATTTTCTTTTGGAATAACTCCAGACTAAGAAGCCAATACAGATTGTTAGAGTGTTCATAAGCAATCCTAGAGTGAGTCTGGCCTAACATTCTTTTATAGACTAGATGAACAGCAGGCTAAAAGCAGCTTGAAGTAACGTGTCCAAACTTCAATTTTTAGAAGAGCAGGGGCAGTCAAGCTTTCCCTTCTGTTATGACCTTTACTTATCCCTGCCTTGGATGATGACCCCACTACCTTCTTGTGAACACACATGGTAGAGCTTTGAACCATCTGCCAGTTTAAGGTATTAGGCTGCAACTCTTCAAGGAAGAGGGAGACAGACAGGGTTTTAGCCAGTTTCATGTGTGCTTCAGTGGTGGGATGGTTCGTTTCCAGAGGTCAGTGATGAGGAATATTCTGGGGGAAAGAGAATGTTCTCTGTGAGGAGTATAGACTGTGCTGGGCCCAGTGAGAAAGGGACCAATGGAGTGCCAGCCCTATGGTACATGCTGGTAATCCCTG
>JANHMN010000015.1:18362336-18424796 GCA_030674055.1 Rhabdomys pumilio | reverse complement strand
TGTGTGTGTGTGTGTGTGTGTGTGTGTGTGTGTGTGTGTGTGTGTGTATGTGTGTGTGTGTATGTGTGTGTGTGTGTATGGGGCTTGTATCCCTAATACAAAGAAAAACAAGAGTCACTCACCAGGGTGTAGGCTTGATAAGTAATTCACAGAGCCCAACAAATGGCCCCACTGTCCCATGGAGGCTAAACCTGGATGAAGGCAGAGCCATCAGCATATTGAATTATTCTGTCTGAACGTCCCAACCCTCTTTTGAGGGTGCTGAAGGCAATGGAAGGCTTCTTCCACTCACTGTTCTGCTTGAGGACAGATGGCCCCAGGCCTTCTTTCCAGGTAGGCTCTCCCTTCTTTTGGTCCAGTGACCCTGGGAGATGGTTTTGCTCACTCCTTGGCTTTCTTATTCTACCCCGCTCCCCCAGGCATAGGAAAGCGTTACTCAGTCCCAGCTAAGCTTGGTACTTGTTCCCAAGGGCCAGACACACTCTGCCAACTGCAAGGAGGGCTTCCAGGCCAGTGTCTGGCTGTGCTTGGCACAGGTCTGTGAATACATTCCTTGCAGATTCCCTGGTGCCTGTCTGGCCTTTTGCCTCCAGAGGCTTCTGATGTGGACCCCCCTTTTGGGTTTCCATCTTCATGCTTGGCCCTTGAAGACATCTCTTCTTTTGCTTTGTTGAAGTATAGATTTATGAAGAAAACGGGACTAAGAACTGGATGCAGGCTTTTGGTATGAGTTATCAGAATACTGGCCCTAGTCCCTGTAAAAGGTCTTCGCTGGTCCTTCTTTTCAAACTTGCTATGGTTTTTACTTTTTCAGAAGAGGGATGCTGAAGGCTCTTTCTCCCTTTGAAGTAAGTGCTTGATGAACTCTCAAGCTTCATTATTGCCTCATTTTCAATTGTCCCTATGATGGCTGGAAGAAGCTGGGTTGGATGGGGCTATAGGCATAGAGAGACAGCCAGAGGTGTTGTGGCCGGGGACATGCTCTGGACTGCCAAGAGCTTCTGTGTATTAGCTTCCAGGTGACCACATACAATCCATAGAGGGCTTGGTGGGACCGTGGGAGGAGACATGGCACCAGAAAGAAATGTATCCATTTTAATTTCCTAATTTTATTAATTTCTATTAATATGATTTGCAGTTCTGGAGGATCCTATCCAGGGCCTTGCTCATGCCAGGCTAGTGTTGTACGGATGAACTACATGCATCCCAGAACAGACTTCTGGGGATGGTTCCGAGGATGGGCCCCGCCTACTTCTCTTTCACTCTCCACACTGTCTCTCCTGGAGCTGCCTTGGCTGGGCTAGTGGGAGAAAGGATGGGGATGGTACTTTGAGAAGGGTGCCATTATTGCCAAGAGAGGGAACTGTCAGCAAGATGGAGACCATGAAGCCAAAATGGGGTGAGTAGCCAGGCTCCTTTCCCTTGGGGAGGCTGAGGACGACTTGCTTGGTGTTGTGGTTGCCAGGCTGGCCCCTGAGTTCCTGTCTTGGTCTCAGAGATACCCCGTCTGAAGCACAATGGAATCTTCCCACCCCACCCATTTGTTTAAATGCAATCAAATAAATGTAATTCTTTAAGGACTGTCAGAACTCGGCACTGAAAGGTTGTCCACTGTCATTGTGATCATCAAGAACTGAATGGAACAACATTCCTTAAGCATCGGCTGTGGCCAAGGCTTTGAACATGCGGCTCCCATCACAGGGCTGCTGCTGACAACAGCTGTCATTCTAGCGACGGGCATGTTCACAGAGTGCCTTTCATGTGCCAGGCGTGCTCTCATCCGATCTTTACAATAACCCTTTTATTTCCAACTGTCAGACTAAGGAAACAGACTTAAAGAGCTTGAGTAACTCGCCCAAGGCCATGTAACTACTTCAGCGGTAAGGCTGGGCCCTGGCCTCAGCAGCCACCCTGCACCTCACTGTGGTCGGGAAATACTGAAGTAAGAGCTGCCACAAGCAAGCAGCATGAAATCAGATGCGCATGTCTGCAGAGGCCACAGTGACTCTCCGAGGATCTGGAAGAGAGAAAGGTGTGCAGGGGTTTCTGAAGGAGCTGAGACTTGGTGTGGATTTAGGCAGGTGAGGGGTGCGTCAAGTTGTTCGGGATAGATTCAGTGATATGAGTGGGTGTGAGGCCGGTGAGGATCAGGGAAGAGGGTGGAGAATAAAGGGGGTACAGCTTAGTGAACTAGTGGGAAGGAAGAGAACACATGCAGCTAGACGCTGGTGTCCCCATGCATTAAATATATATATATGTGTGTGTGTGTGTGTGTGTGTGTGTGTGTGTGTGTGTGTATACACATATAAAATATATATTTCTCTCTGCATATATATATATGCAGGGTTTTTTTTTTTGCAGGGTTGGGGGAGAATGAATAAATCTAAGTCCCAGTTCTTCAACAGTAAAACAGAAATTTTTTTCTTGCTACTTTAATAAGTTGCCTGATGCTGGATAGTTATATAAAATAGAAGACCATTTGTCTGTCAGTGCTGAAGCAGGGAAATCCAGGGGCATGTCATGTAAATATGATGGTCACCTCAAACTCAAAGGCAAAAATACACACATGGGTGAGAAAATCAGGCTAATATCTCTCTCTTTCTCTCTCTTTCTCTCTCTCTCTCTCTCTCTCTCTGTGTGTGTGTATGTATTTGTGTATGTATATGTGTATGTATGTGTGTATATGTGTGTATGTGTGTGTATGTATGTGTATGCATGTATGTGTGTGCATGTATATGTGTGTATGTGTGTATATGTATGTGTGTATATGCATGTGTGTATGTATATATGTATGTATATATGTATGTGTGTATATGTGTGTACGTATGTGTATGAATGTGTGTATGTATATGTATGTGTGTGTGCCTGTTTGTGTGTGTGAGTGTGTGTGTGTGCCTGTTTGTGTGTGTGAGTGTGTGTGAGTGTGTGTGTATGTGTGCGCGCATGCTCCTGCTCTTGAATATACATGCGAAGCCTATGGAGAAGAGAAGAGGAAGTTAGTCACTGGAGGTGGAGTTTGAAGCAGTAGTGAGGGGCCCTACATGGGTGCTGGGAGCTGAACCGGGTCCTCTGGGACAGCGGTGTGGTGTGAATTCTTAACCATGGAGCCATCTCTCGAACTTTCTACATATTTGTTTATGTCTTTCTTCTTGGTGCTGGGGCTTGAACCCAGGTCTTGTGTATGCTAGACAAATATTACTTTTAAAACATGGGACCCATTCCTGTGATAAAGGCACTGATCTGCTCATGACCTAAATGCCTCTTAGAAGCCTTGCTTCTTTCAATTGTTAAATATCCATGTGAGTTTTGGAGGGGACACTGAACCCACAGTGGTGAGGGTGCCTGCCATGCCTCACTGGGGAGGACAGAGATCATTCATGTATGGACTTAGACTGCGTCTCTGTTTATTATCTGTCATGTAAATGCCACCCACAGTCGCCAAGGTCTTGCCTTCAGATGACACACTCTGTGTCATCGCTACTCTTCCCCCTTCCTCAGGGCCCTTGACACTGAGTCATCCGGCCCAGTTGTTGTGTTCATTTCCCCCCTTCTTTTCTGTCACCATCCCCTTTGAGATCGCTGTCATTACATGCCTGTGTGATTACAGCAGACTCCTGACTGGTCTCCTGCCTTCTGTCAGTCATCACACCCAGCCACCCCATACCTCCACAACAGATTCATTCTCCCAAAGCCCTGCCCTCCGGATCTTGCTCCCCCCTTCAAACCCTGAGCTAACCCACCTGGTCTCTGAGGTTGAGGCTAATCTTTTAGCTGAATCACCTACAGCCTCCTTCCCTCGATCAGCTTTGTTTGATCAGCCTCGATCAGCCAGCACCAGCAGGCTATGCCTTGTGTGGTTGAGACTGCCTCATCCTCATACCATCTTCCAGGACCACGCCCTCTTCTCCTTGACATCTAGCTGGCGGCTTTCAGCCTGACTCTCTGAAACTAGCCTAGTCCCACAACTGTCCCGGGAAGGTGCTGCTCTGCAGCCTAGCTTCTGAGCTCTCTTCTTGATAGGAATTGTTTACACTTCTCAGTGTCTTGCTCATTGCATTGGACAGAAGTCAGATCCCCAAAGAAAGCAAAAAGTGTCTCTAGATGACTGGGAAAGTCCACATCATCTGTCTTTGGTCCCCCTAGGTTCCTCGTGAAGAGTCCCAATTGCACATACAGTAGTTAGTATGTTTCATATTAAAAAATAAAAATCAATGTGGGACTGGAAATTATGGTAATGAAGTAATGGAGGCTGGGAGAAAAGAGTCCTTTTTGGTAAAGAAAGGCATAGAGGAGAGGCAGTCATTCATGCTCTGAAAACCTGGCTTTGTCTTTGGTGTTCCTGTCTGGTCTCTGGTCTCTGAGGGCACGTCCCATGGGCAGCCCAGCCCTGCTTTTCTCCTCGGAAACTGCCCTCTCCCACCTTTTTTTTTTCTCCTAGTCTATGCAGAAGGCAAATGCGGGTCGGGTGAGTATTGGCGAGCATTGGTGCTTAAAGGTAAGCACTGCGTGCAGAACGTCCCTCAGGCACTAGTGAGAGTGCCTTGCCAGATGAGTTTGGAGGGCGAAATGAAGAATGGCAGACAGTGGAGTGCACCCGTCCTTTACCACTAATGTGGGGCTGTCTGTTATGTCCGTAATGACAAAAACAGTGTAACAGTGATAATGGTGTGATGGGCGGAGCAAGCAGGATGAGTGATGGGTGTGGACACCAGGGGCGCCTGTTCTCATCCCGGGGAATTGGAGCTTCAAGCAGGCTTTCTAGTTTCAGGGGTGTGCGCGCCATGCTCTGCTGGCAAGATGCCCCTGTGGGACCCAAAGGGGGAAGAAGAATCCTTCGCTTGGGATCTTGGGGACGTCAAACTGCTTCTTACGCAACAGCCCCCTAATGAGTTAAGCGTAAACGAATCAGAAGCAGATGGATCCGATCGTTCTGGAAATACACCCGAGGTTTAAAAATTAAGGGAAAAAGCAGTTGGCAAAAGGCATTTTGGGGTTTGCCAAGACCCAGAACATTTGAAAAACAGTTCAAGCCTTTTTTTTTTTTTTTTTTCCTTTTTCTTTTTCTTTTCTCTTTGGTTGCAAAATCCAAAATGCTGCCTGGAGGCAGTAGAAAGGGCTGGGCCTCCATTCTTTCAAGCTGAAGTTCTCCCGCCGTGTGGGTAATGGGCCCCAGACAGGAGGCAATGGGCTATGGAATTACATGGAGAGGGACTGTCCAGGAGCAAGGCAGACTCTCCATGTGAATGAAGGTGCTGGAGCCTGCAGCTCCCATCTGAGCCTCAGCCCTGTAGGCCTGCTTTGAGCTGTAACCCAGGCCTCAGGTGGTACCTCTCTGTCTCTTAAGAACTTGACTTATTTCTGCCAGTCCAGAGGAAGCTTATTTGAAAGGGAAGTGAATTTCAGTGTTCCAGGTAAGAGACTTTTGTGTCGAACAAACACCACCAATTCAATGAACTGTAAAGAGAAGTACTTATTTCAAGTGGGGTGGGGGGGGCTTAAACATTTTTTTTAATTAGTCACATTTGGCATAACCAAGGATTTCCCTAGAGGGACTGTCTTGCCAAGGGAAAATAAAAGGCAACTGTCTCAACGGAAAACACGAATCCAGCCGTTTCTGAATCTGCTGGCTGGCTGTGTGACCGCACATCAGATACCGAAGCTTTCTATGTGTTGGCTTCCTAACTGTTCTACAGAGGGGCTCTGATTCAATCCACTGAGTATGTGAACCAGACATGTTGGGGATTGCGCTTTTGGTAACGCATAGACACTGGAGCTCTGTTATAGGAACGTTGGTTTCTTTATGTACCGTACACGGTCCACTTGATGACTCTCACTGCAGCTGACCCTTTCCTTCTCCACAAACATCTTCCAAGCTCTTGGATCCTGGATTTCAGGTGGAGGCACCATATAAACAAGGCCTAGTTCACTGTTTAAGGCAGGCCCCGGGCAAGGTCCAGATGGAAGGAAGTGAAGGCTTCCGTTTGTACCACTTACATTTGTAAGCAGAGAGACTGCTTTGTGCTTCCTGTCTCACAGTGGTGAGCCTGTCTGGAAGGGAGTAGCTCAGTGACCTGGGGTCCCACCACAGCATCTTGGTCTTCTTAGGCTAGGATTTTTCATTTCCAAGACACGCTGTCCTTGTTTGTGGTTTTACCCGAACCCTGTCTGGCAAAGCGATGTTGGTGTTTTGCTGTGAGCCTCCTCTTGCTGTCTGTTCTCTGCAGGCATCTGCCTGCTGTGCTTTCAATGGGCTGAGGATGGTCCAGGGGTCCCTGCATGGAGATGGGAGTCTGGGAGGTGCTACAGTGTAGGCTATAGCTGGTACAGGCTGCGCTGGGGTAGAGTACAGCCCAGTTCCCATCCTCTCTGGAAACCCAGATTGCTTCTTTATTTGTGCATTTACCCCTTTGTTGGGTTGTTTGTTGCTGGCTCCTAACTTGATCCCTTGGTGAAGACAGGCCTGGGTAGCCCAGCCCACAGAACTGAGGACAACAACTAGCGATTGCATAACTCTTAGGATCTTTCGAGCATAAAACTGCCCTGTGCCTCGTCTTAAAAACCCACAGAAAATACAGAGAGTCAACCATGTCATTCAACACAGGGGCACTCTCAGTTGACAGGGCAAGGCCTGGTGCCCTCTCGTGTCCTTGGCTTTCTTTTCGTATCTGAACTCTGTTCTCCACCAGGCTCTGTTTTGTTCTGTGGCATGGTGTTTTTCACTGTTTCAACACTCCATATGGACCGTAAACTCTTTGAGGACGAGATCATGCTTTGCACTTCTCCATAATTCACACAATACCGAGTGGAGTGTCACGGACGCAGAATCTGCTTCACAAATATTTAATTGACAGGGAAATGTTGAATTGGAGAGCTTGTGGCAGCTCTAGTTTGCTTCAGAAAGATTGGCACCAGGTCTTTAATCTAAAAGAGGGGCTCCTCTAGGCCTCTGTGCTGGGCCCTCCATGTCACATGAGATCCCTGTTGGTCCCAATCTTTGTTCACATCACCAGAATTCTTCTTATTATGCTGCACTGAGCTCCCGAAGCACACTTTAAAATAAAAAAGAAGGCTTCGGGGATTGATCCAGTCCTAGTGAAGGGAAAATGAAGCAGAAATTCTAGGCTGGGAGGGGAAAATGCCTATGAGGTCTTCTAGTGGGACTTTATTCTCACCAAGCTCTGGGTTCCATGATGGATGTGCTGGGTGACCTGAGGGTCCCCTTTTATTACCTAAACATGAGAGGGAATATTCTGTCTGTCCGTCCCTGCTTGCTTCTTACCTGAAAGAGATCAGAGGGCACACTAGATTTTGTTTTAAACTCACAGGGAAAAGGAAACAGAGAGCATAGTGCTTGTTGAGATGCTATGGCTTGTTGAGGCTGCATTGAATGGTCACTTACTCTCAAGGGCAGCAGTAGACACTTCTGGAGGGTGGTACGGCCTTGGGGGAAGGGAAGGCTGCACGATACAGAGGGCTTTGTTTCGGACTTTCTCATTATTTAATTGACAGGGAAATGTTGAATTGGACAGAGCTCGTGGCAGCTCTAGTTTGTTTCAGAAAGATTGGCACCAGATCCTTAGTCTTAAAGAGGAGCCCCAAAGGTGTGTGTCCTAAATAGAATTAAACTTAAGAAGGTCCTTGTCCTGTACTCCTCCACCCTCTTCCCTGACCAGAGGGTTCTGCTGCACAAACGCGTCTGACTGGATGACGCAGGATGAAAGTGGGTCTTATGCGAGAAATGGAAAACAAAAACACCCAGGATTCTAGCATGCTAGTTCTCTCTCCTTCTCTTCCCCTTTCTCTCTCTCTCCTTTTCTCCTTCTCTCATCTCTCTCTCCCTTTCTCACTCTCTCCCTCTCTCCTCTCTCTTTCTCCCTCTCTCCTCTCTCTTTCTCCCTCTCTTCTCTCTCTCCCTCTCCTCCTCTTCTCTCTCTCCTCTCTTTCATCTTTCTCTCCCTCTCTCCTCTTTTTCTCTCTCTCTTCCCTCTTTCTCCCCCTCTCCCTCTCTTCTCTCTCTCCTTCTCTTCCCTCTCTCCTCTCTCCTCTCTCTGTTCCTCTCTCCCCCTCTCTCCTCTCTCCTTTCCCCTCTCTCATTTTTCTCTCCCTCTTTCCTCTCTCATTTCCCTTCTCTCTCTCTCTCTCTCTCTCTCTCTCTCTCTCTCTCTCTCTCTGTCCCTTTCTTTACTTCCCCACAAATAAGCATCCATAAGCTACAGACAGAAATCCCATTGCACTATGCAGAATGGGACCTACCTAGATTTGGGGCTCTGGGTTAAATGGTGGTGTGGTGAGGGGTTGCCCGTGTGTCAGCTCAGAGGGAGCCCCGGGTGCAGGCAGGTCCCCGAGGACTCAGAGTGAGGGCAACGTCTCCTGCCTCACCCTGCATGCTTGCTGCTACCGCCTCTGTTCACCCTGCCAACCAGCTGGGAGCCACCGTGTGATTGATGGCCCCAGCTTGAGTGGAAAGTCCGGATTCCATGCAAGACAGTTAAGGAGGTAGGAGGGAGAGCTACTTCTAACATCTGCAACAGAATTAAAAATTAAATAAATAGAATTTGTTAGTTTACAAATAGAACTGTTACTTGTTACTCTGGGTATTAACAATCTTCTTTTTGGATTAAATTTTTTATTTTTATTTTTAATTTTTTTTTTCTGGTAACACCCGTGAAAGACGTTTGTTTCAGTTGCCAACATTTCTGCAGAACTAATGTGGGTGGATTGTGACAGATATAATTTCTCCATCCTACACTTTCATCAACTTGAGTTCTGTTAAACTATGCCCGCTGGGCTCAGCTCCTTTTAAAGTTTCCGCTTTGACAGGTAGATTTATTAGTCTTGAAATTTGTACAAATCAGATGTCACTCGTGGCAACTTGTCAAAATGTCAGTCTGGCGAGGCAGCATGAAAGGCTTTCTGGAGGGAGACAGACGAGAGGCAGGCTTTGGAGAACTCCAGCGTGCACCGTGGAGACATGGAAGGTACTTCAGCCCTTGATCCTGGGGGCTTTACTTTATTAAATATCTCAAGCTGTACAGAGGGGATGGGCTTTCGGATCCAGGTCTCGGAGACATCAAGTCTGACAGATTCCCAAACGGTGGTGGCTTCTGTTGCTTGCTCCTGGTGTCAAATTTCCTTGCCTGTTTTGTTCAGTTGGTGGCACAAGTTGATGAGGAGGTGGGGGTGGGGTTGTCCTGTGGTTGTATAGGGGAGCAGAGCAAATCCAGGTCTTTTGGTTTTCATCAGATGCTGAGTGGCTCTGGGGACTGTATAGGTGCTCATAGTGGGCTCCTTTGACCAGAAATAGAGTTTAGTTTCAGGCCTGTAAGTTCAATCCTCTAGTCCAAAGAGTGGAATGTTGGGTCTCAGATATAGAGCAAAGGGCTGCTCTTTCACAGTGACAAGAGGTCAAGTCCCACTTAGTCTCAGAAGACTCAAGATTCTCTTTTCCAATCTGTTTCCTAAACCTCCAGGACTTTCCCATTCCCCAGCCTTCTGTTAGTCAAGGATCCTGTGATTCTGTAAGCTCCATAATTATCTTAGTTTGACATGGCAGGAAATGTTATTAATAGTCAGAAAGCGAACTGCATGTCTTGCCTGGTGTGGGGCAGAAGAGGGAGGTAGAAAGAGCCAAGTCGTGGCGCTGCACGTGGCTTTCAGTCTGTGACAGACCACATGGGTCCGGATGGGTATGGATGTTAGTTCACAGGGTGGGTGGCCTCCGAGAAGGCATGGGAGGGCAGGCCAGAACTTGTAGGTGGAGAGAAAAGGATGGCTCAGAAGCTCTTCGTGGACCAGCACATTCCGTATCTGCCCGAGTGTTTACCTGGCTCTCAGTATCCAAGAAGCTTCTCTCCCCTACTCTTGTGAAGTCTGGAGAGCTTAATTAAGTTTATCTTTATGGAGAATGGGGACAACAGAAGACTGGAGACTGTTGTCAATGAAGGCACCATGACTCCTTGCCTCAGGAAGGAATTGTGGAGAGTGGCCATCAGAAGACCTGCTGGGATCCACCTCTTCCTCTGGGATTTGTGGTCTCTGAGGCACATGCAGACTTGAGAAGGCTCGATCTCTGATCTCTCCATGCCCTCCTCCCACCCTCCTTTCCTCTACTGTTTCATTGCTTTGAACATTGCATGGTTGAACTCTCTTTTCTTCACACCAGTTTTCTTCACACAAAGGTTTCCATAAACCTTTGCTACAATGCAAATACCTCCTTGAAGGGTGACATTCCTTTAACTGGGGATTAGGTGACACAGAATGTAAAAACAAAAACAAAAACAAAACCAACCAAAACAAAAAAACAAAACAAACAAACAAACAAACAAACCGGAGATCAAGGCTAGGGAGTTAGGAGGCTTCTGAGAAGCTCGAATTATATTTCCGAGAGCCATTCTTTCAGGATACATCCCCACCCTGTCTCTAGAGTTCTAGAGTCTAGGGCCTAGCTTATTTTTAGAGAGGCAGGAGGACGGGTGAGGAAGGGTCATCCCTAGACTTCACAGGGCCTTCCTCTCTACGGAGAGGACGGGGCCTCCACACGGAGCCCCCACTCTCACCCACTTCAATAGCAGCCCATGGACTCAGGTGCACTGGTAGTAGCAGAATCTGAGGCGTTGGGTGGGGAGTTTCCTCTCCCTGTAACAGAGGCAGCTCTGTCATATCCTCCCACAGCAGAAGGATCAAGTCTACCGTTTGTGGTTCTATGGGTGTAGCTGGGTGAACAATGCTACTGACCTGGCAACTGTGTGAGATTATCTCGGGTGAGAACTCTCAGACATCAAGAGACAGCATAATGATTATGACCATGATGATGGAGTAATTGTGGGAGTCACCCTAATAAACCCTTTGGTGTGTGCCAGCCTCTCAGAGGCTTCAAGCACTTTTAGGTCGATGAGCTCATATAACCTCAGCCTACTTCTGTAGGTGGAGAGATCTAGTGGGTCTTGTGGGGTAGTTATGTAGGGGAAACTGAGGCACAGGGCTTATACTGTTTACTCTGGCCTCTGTCACTAAGATACTTGAGTCCTGGAAAAGTGATTTTTTTCTTTTATGCTAATATCCCAGTGTGGGTTAGTGACATATACAAAGACACAGACACATGGACATGCATGCATACAGATAAACACAGACACACACACAGATTCACACACAGACACACACACACACACACACACACACACACACACACACACCCCTGTGGGTTCCAAATCCCAGTAGCCTTTGCTCTAGCATGAAGTCCCCAAAGGCTCACCCACATGTCCCCTCCCGGATCCCCTCTCCCCTCTCTTGTGCTGGCACCAATTATTCACCAGCAACAGGAAGCAGGCAGGAGCAAACATCCCAGGAACACTGGGATATTTTTTAAAAGACATTGGTGTGTGCCACAATGCAGGGCCACTAGCTTTTGTGTGGCTGATACATTCTGTCAGTGTCCTGATCTACACTGGGTCAATGGTGACAGTAGGGAAATTTTCTAAACCCCTCCTCCAAAGACAACTCTGCCTGTCCTGTCTGGCAAGTCAGGCCACTTTCACTACAGGCAATTGGTTTTAGGAGGCCAACCAGGAGACAGGAAAGCAGAGGGTACTTTCTGTTAGCTGGAGCCTTGAGCTTCCATCTCTGCTGTGCATCTCTGCTTTGTCATTTCAGCTGGCCAGCGGGGGTTGGGGGTGGTGTGTGGAGAAGAGGGAAGGCGGGGAAGAAGAAGAAGAAGGAAAAAACCCACCAGCTCGTCTGGAATTAGTTCAGAAAGCTCTCCAACTCACACATCTGGTTCTTATATTTCAAAGTTAATTAGTCATATTGAGGCTGTCTGAAGATAAATTTATCATCCAGAAAAAACACAAACAGTTTGAAAAATGAAAGGAAGTGAGGTGACACGGCTTGACGTTTAAATAAATCATTTTAACATGATTAAAAAACTTGTCCTGTCTGACACCCAGCACTTGGGTACTTTGTAAAGAATTTTTTTTTTTTTTTTTTTTAAACAAAGACGAGTTTCTGCTTGGTCTACAAAAGCCCTTACCATTCAATTACTCAGTACAATCTTTGGCCAATTGCTTTTCTGAGTGACTAGCAGGGCATACAGCCCACAGCTGGCCTCACTCTCTGGGCTGGTAGCAGGGGGCTTGGGGTAGGCAGTGATTACCCCAGGGGGAAAACTTGGAGCAAACATTAAGGGCTTTGGGCAACCAGAGGATTCTCCCCAGTGAGAAGAATAAGCTCTTAATGTTGCTCTCTGGGCCTCGGCTGATTGAACAGGAAATCCATGCACAACCCAAGGAAGAAAGATCTTCCTGAAATGCCTGGACCAGATGTGTCCTGTTCGTGACACCTCCTCCCTGGGCACGTATGACAGCTTGGACTCTTGGGTTGATGGAATTAGAATGGGAGGCTTTCTCTGGCCAAGCTAGAGTGGGCAGGGGCCAGAGGGGGTGGTAACAATGTAAGATACCATGTGCTGTCCTGAATTGGTTGTTCTAGGAACAGACGGGGGAAACCTGGATTCCAGCACTCTATCCATTCAGAAACACCATGGTCCAGTAGACTCATGAATCCCTCCCTGCCCTGGGCCCTGTCAGCACACCTTGTGTTCTCTGCAAAGGTTGCTGCCTTCTGTCCCGTGGAGTGACTGACAGAGTGACTGACAGTATTCCCCTGTCAGCTGAGCAGTGGGTGGTTGACGTGATGGTGCTGGTGGTATGTGCAGGTGCTCTTGAGGTGGCAGAAGAGGGTAGACGCAGGCTAGGGCTTTCCCTAATTCTGAGGGAAACTGGTCCTTGGGGGGCTCATTTCTAGGTGCCTCCTGGCTTCTCCTCAGATTGTGTTCTCTGGGCAGGAGAGGTGTGATATGATACACCGTGAACGGTTTTCTCCTATTAGCAATTTGGTCTCTTCAGTTTTGTTAATGGGATAACAAGAGGTGGCGGTTATGGTGCAAAAGCTTCATCCTGTTGGTAATTTTCACTGTAACATGTTAGCAATCTGTCACTGTTTCCAGCAATACTGGCACAAGCCTGCTTACAACAGGGGCTTTCATTCTCCCTCCACACTGCCAGACTGTTCTTTCTGTCTCTGGCTAGGTAGCTTCCCCTTATTTCGAGCTGTCTCTGTCCATCTGGTTCTGCAGACTTCCATGTCTGCCCCTGTTTTTCCCTCTCACCTCCCCGACAACTACTTCCAAGCTTGCATCAGAGGGAAACACCATCTTTGGTGACCTGCAATCATGGAATTCCCGGGCTAGAAGCCCCAACTGTCATTACCACTGTCATCTGTCAGAGGGAGGACAAAGGTCCAGAGGAGGAGAGTCTTTCCCTAGGTGTCACAGTTTAGGTACGAGGTCAAGTCATGATTTCATATATATTATATATGCATTTGTATGCAAAAAATAAAAATAAAAAAAAGAAGCCATGTGGGGTCAGACACTTAGTTTTTCAATATCCTGGTTAAGTTAATGCCACCGAAAGTCTCTTTCACCGTTTTCCCAGGAAGACCCCTTTAGCCAAGTGGTTTTCTGGAGAGATGCCACAGTTTTAGGGGCCTGCTTCTGGGATCAGAGAGGAATCTTGAGTGACTCCTGCTTGGCTTAAGCTATAGCCACCCGTTGTCCTGCACAGTGGTCCTGGTCATATATTGCTGCTTATGACTCTGCTTGTTTGTAGGTCTTGCAGGCCTGCTGTACCTTCTGCCTTGCCATGTGCATTCCTGGGGTGGCTAAGATGCCTTCTTGCTGGAAGTATGCCTCTCCATAGTTGGAATCCTAGCATACGGACGCTAATGCCAGAAGACTACCCCCATCATGCTAGGATGACCAATTCTGAGTGAGAGGGACTCAGGACTGAATCTTAGCTCAGCCATTGAATGGTCTCAGGACTTTCCTAGAAGGGAGCCTTTGACCTTGGTTTCTTTAACTTTAAAATGGAGATTTTTTTTTTTTAAATAATAAGCACATGGACTTTTAGTAGGGAGGAGACAAATGTATGTACAGTATGCTGAATGCTCAAACACACTGAGGAAGTGTGCCATGAACCAAACACACAGCTTGTTATCCATGAGTGGTAGCTGATACAAGTCCATTTCCCTGACTGTCTTCAGAGCAGTCCAGGGTGTCTGTGCAAGCCATCATCACTGTCGGGTCGAAGGGATTTGTTTTCACTGAGGGTCAAGAGGAATTTCTAGGTCAGAGGCATTTAGAGCATAAGATGGATATTCAGATTTCTTCAGCAGGAGAGAGAGAGTACTTGGACATGAATATTTGAAGACTATCCCAGGATTGCACACGTTCCTCCTGTCCAAACTGTCCTGTGAACTGTGTCCACAGCTTCCTTGATTGCTTCTGAAGAAGCTACTTGCTGACTCTGAAATCTTAGAGTAGTCTCATTGCATTTTACAAGATAACAGGAATGCTTCACAGAGGTAGGCACGTCAGGGACGCCATCGTGGGAGGGGGCTGAATGCTTCTTCAGAGTTGCTTCTCCACCCTGCCTCCTTCCAAACCCATCATAGCTCCTGGAGTGTAAGTACTGGATTGGCCCAGCCCTCTTCTTTGTCTTTAAGGTACTCTAGCTGTGAGTTCTCCCTCCCTGCCTGCTTGCCCCTGAGTTTCCAAGCTATGGCGTGTGTGTGTGTGTGTGTGTGTGTGTGTGTGTGTACATGCACGTGTGTGTAGTCACATGTACATGTGTGTATGTGTGTAACCCTACTATATCCTTCCATGTGCTCCAATTTCTGCTTTGTAAGTTAGAGGTTTGATGCCAGGTCATTTAGCCACTGTGGGCTGTGGGCTTCAATTTCCATCACAGTCCTTCCTGTGAGCAGCTCATGCTCACTCTGCACCTGGTACCCCCATAGAGGTGTGTCCGGAACGCTTAGACTAAGGTGTTTCCCTCTCATGAGAGAAAATACCTCTTTTTCAAACCATTAACCCTCGTTAGGAAGCTAACTGCCTTGCTGTTTATTTCTTCTGGAGATTGAGAAGGTGAGAGCAGAGCCCTTCCCTCCTTGGGCCCTTATGTTGTGCACAGCATGTGTGCTGTACCCACCTGTTGGCTGAATATGGAAGACTGTGTGGAATGGCCATTGATGACTTCCTCCATCTGCCTCTCTGGGTTTCTGTAAAGGTCACTAATGGTAGCTGTGGAAGTAATTTGAAAATGTGCAAAGAAATATGCCAAGTGTAAGCTATTAACATTCCTCTCCCAGGGGAGGCAGAGGATATTCTTCTTCTTCTTCTTTTTTTTTTTCTTTCGCCAAAATATCTCAGTAGCCTTGAGGTTGAGCCTGGCAGGAACTGGACCCCTCCCAGGTGTGTCTCTTCCACCTACACAGGGACACTTTGAGCCAGATCCTGGGATCTCAGGGAAACTTAATTCTCTTTTAGGATGGTTCTTTTGTGTCTGTTGTTGCTACATGCTGGGCTGAGAGAGAGTGGGGCAGAAAGATATTGCTGGTTGCTGGGTCTCTTTCTGTTCCTGGGCAAGTCACACTTGAGGGGCAGGCGGAAGCAAGGCTAATTTACAAACTAGTACATTTTAATTTAGGAATTAAATTAATTAGAATGGGCCTGGTGAGTTTAGGTGCTGAGACAGCTAGGGGGAAGGAGTGATTTGCCCTGAAAAGAGAAAGCTGACAGAACTATTTGGAAGAGTGGGTTTACCCTTCTAGGAATGGAAGGAGGTTCCTTAAAGCAATGCTTTTCTCTGTGCATCACTACACACATGCAAGCATGCACACATGCACACATGCACACACATGCAAGCATGCACACATGCAGATAGATCATTTCCCACAGGTGACTTTTTAGGTAGCTTTTCTTGATCACCTTTAACACAAATCACTTAAAAAACGTTTAAAACTTGACAACCACACTTTATATAATAGACAATAGGACTATCGTAGCATATAATAGCATGATTTAATGTAGATCTAAACACCGGGACATTTCAGGTTGCAAAACTGGCCTCCCTAAACACACAAAACAAAACCTGCTTTTCCTAAGTGGGTCAGAGCGACTGACAGATGTGCTCTGATTGCTCCTGTCTACGTTTCTAGTGCACTGATGGCCAACCGATGACAAGGGAAACCCAGTTTTGACCCGCACATTCAAAGGAAGAACACGTGTTGGGTTCTTATGGGAATCAAAAGTAGTTCTTTTTGCATCAAACTCAAAAAGTTGAATCTATAATGAAATAGAAAAAAAAATCTGTGACAGAAAAAAAGGCTTTATATTGTCTTTCCAGGCTCATGTGCCCTTTGCCTGCATTCCATTCTTCCTTATCAACATTACTCTTTCTTGGTCTCCTTTCTAAATACTATAATACACCCATCTGTCTCCTGTACCTATGTCATATACATATGTACATACATACATATCTACATACATACATACATATCTACACACATACATGTATATACTTACCTACATACATACAAGCATGCATACATATGTAAATCTATTATTATGTATGTATGTACACACATATTATACATTTTATAGGCTAAGGTGTGAGGGAGAACATATGGTCACCTTGCTTAATATTGTGTTTTTCTGGTCCATCCACTTTCCTGCAAATTTCATGATCTCATTTTCTTTATAGCTGAGTAATATTTTATTATATGTGTATGTGCGCGCACACACACACACACACACACACACACACACACACATATTCTGGAGACAGATTCTCTGTATAGCCCTAGCTATCCTGAGACTTGCTCTGTAGACCAGGCTGGCCTTGAACTTGAAGACTCACCTGCCTCTGCCTCCCAAGTTCCCAAGTGCTGGGATTAAAGGCATGTGCCATTGTATGCCTGGGGTATAGATATCTTTTTTTTTTTTAACTATTCATTTGTGATAGCAAATAGAGCAGCAGTAAACATGGTTATACAAAAATCACTATGCTAGGGCATGGTGCCCTTGCTGTGTGCATCCAGAAGATGGATGGCCAGTCCCATGGTAGTTTTACTTGTATGTTTTTGAGGGACCTCTGTATTGATTTCCATAATAGCTTTATTCATTTGCACCCCACTGTCGATGAACAAGGGTTCCTCTTTCTCAACACCCATCCCAACATTTGCTATTGGTTTTCTTGATACTGACTACTTTGGCTGGGATGAGGGGTTCTCCCAGAGTAGTTTTAATTTGCCTGTCCTCACAGCTGGGGATGCTGTCCGCTTTATAAGGCAGTCAGTTACTGGCGGTGTGTGCTTCTTCTTTTGAAAACTGCCACTTCACGTCATCAGCCCACTTGTTGACTGGCAGTTTTACTTCCTTGGCATTTAATTTCTGCTGTTCCTTGTGAATTCTGGACACTACCTCCCAGTCTGTAGCTGGTAAGGATTTTTTTCCTGTTCTGTGGGGCTGCCTGTGTGCCCTGACGATAGTTTCTTTTGCTGGGCAGCGGTCTTTTAATTTTATGGGATTCTATTCATTGATTCTTGGGGCTGGCTCCTACGCTACTGGAGTTCTGTTCAGAAAGTTCTTGCTTACACTGAACTATTAAGACCACGGGTACATAAGGAAGCTACACGTGATATTGTATTTGTGGCTTTCGAGAAGGCCACAAGTCGTGGCATCATCATAATTTTAACCCCTTAGAACCAACTGGGGTTCCTCGCTGGGGTCCTGCTGCCTCTTGATGGATACATACTACAGCCTCATGCTTTTCTGTTGTCACAAACAAATCTGGTGGTCTTGTTTCCTTCCCTTTTAATGGGGATTAGCAAACATTGGCCAGGCAGACACAGGCCAGAATTCAGGGTTCTAGGAGACCTCTCCAAGGTTCAGATGATCGTCAGGAGCTCTTGTCTTCACCCCTGCTTCCGTCATCGTCATCGTCGTCGTCGTCGTCGTCATCATCATCATCCTTTCTTCCTCTCACATGATCCATGTTTCTGACAGAACAGTTCCATTTTTATTAAGACTGTGTGGCTTCCGTGGTGGTTTTAATGGGAATGACAGCCATAGGCTCATTATCTGTGAATGCTTGGTCCCTAGTTGGTGGAACTGTTATGGAAAGGATTAGGAGATATGACCTTGTTGGAGAAGGCATATCACTGGTGGTGGGCTTTGAGGTTTCAAAACCCACAATAGGCTCCTGCTCCTACTGTCCACCTTCTTTTGCCTCTGGGATTAGTACATAAAACTCTCAGCCTCGGCTCCAGCACCATGCCTACCTGCCTGCTGCTATGCTCCGTGCCATGATGGTTCATAGATTCACTCCCTGAAACAGTAAGTAAGCCCCCACTTAAATGTTTTTTTAAAATATCGTGTCTTTATCATGGAATCTCTTCACAGTAATAGAAAAGTAAACAAGACAGTCCCCCTTCTTCCACATGTCACACAGGGGCAGGACCCCATCATTTTTCTTTGTCTCTTGCCTTCCCTCTTCCTTTCTCAGTAGCACCTGTATCCCATGCTATCTAGCTGGATGTCAAAGATTGCGTCAGGGTCTTATTTTCCATTTGCCTAAGTGAGTGTTCAATAAATAATAGCAGATTGATTGACATTTCCCCCTCCTGTGCTTGAGATATGACTAGAAACACTGAGAACTATTCCTTTAGTAAAATCTTCCACTGGGGACAAGGTACTGAGAGAGGCCTTTAAAATGTTAGTTCCTGGATGGGGAGAGGCCCAGTGGGCTAAGGCATTTGGTTCTCAATGCTGAAAGCCTGAGTTCTACAATGTGATAGTTTATATATTTTTGGCCCAGGGAGTGGCACTATTAGATGTGTCCCTGTTGGAGTAGGTGTGTCACTGTGGGTGTGGACTTTAAGACCCCCACCCTAGCTGCCTGGAAGTCAGTATTCTGCTAGTACCCTTCAGATGATGTAGAAATCTCAGCTTCTCCTGCACCATGCCTGCCTGGATGCTGCCATGCTCCCACCTTGATGATAATGGACTGAACCTCTGAACCTGTAAGCCAGCTCCAGTTAAATGTTGTCCTTATAAGAGTTGCCTTGGTCATGGTGTCTGTTCACAGCAGTAAACCCTAACAAAGACACACATAAAGGAGGAAGGAAAGAGCTGACTCACAAAGTTGTTCTCTGACCTCCCAATAATAAATAACAGTTTAAAAAGTTAGCTGAATATATCCAGTTGAGAGCAGGTTTTGATCTGTTGGTAAAGAGGTTCACCAGATTCTATTTAGGAATATATGTATATACATGTACACACACACATCGTATACATATATGCATGCAATAATTCGTGAAAAAAGGAGACTGGATTTGAAGGGGATTGGCAAGGGGTATATGGGAGGGGTTAGAGGGCTTGTATGGAGAAAAGGGAGGGAGAAATGTTGTAAGTATATCATATTACCTCAAAATAATGCAGTTCATGGGGCTAGAGAGATGGCTCAGCAGTTAAGAGCATATACTGGCCTCGTAGAAGACTTGATTTCCAAAACCCACATTTGTGACTGTCTATAACTCTGATTTCAGAAGACTCTATTCCTAACCTCTGTGGGCTCCTGCACACACATGATGCACTTTCATGTGCCCAAGCCCACATGCATGTGCACACTTGCACATGTGCACACACATACACACACACACACACACACACACACACACACACTCACACAAACACACTTAAATAAGTAAATAATTCATAGGATTTTGAGTCCTTGGAGGGCTTTTTGGCCTCATTGGCTCTGTTGTCACCATCACAAATCTTTCTTCATAGCAGAGCTAGACACATGCAGCATGTCAGAATCTCCGAGGCAGTACAATCAAAAAGCTGTGGCAGTTGGGGACTGTCCTGAGTCTGCCTTGATACCACTTTTCTCTGGAGCTCTTCCCCAGTGCAGCCTCTAATTGGACTGGGATAACAGGACATCTAGGCATTCTGCTTTGTAAGTTCCCAGGGAAATTATATCCCTGTCATATTTGAACACTCTGAAATGGGAAGGAATTACTTTATTGGGCATCCCACCCCCAACATACACCCCCCCCCCCCCGTGAAATGTTTGAAGCCAGCAGAATGTTTTCAAGCAATTTTGTGCCACTAGATTTGGTGAAACCTACTTCAAGTGTCTTTCCAGAACCTTTCATAGGAAAGTAATTGTGTAATTAGCTATAAATTAGTAAAATTATGCTAATTACTTCCAGGTGTGACATATTTTGTGCTTAAAAACAAGTAAGAGAAATAGAGGAGCTGTCGTTGTACTTCCAGAGTGGAGGTTGCCCAGGCGGCTTGACAGGCTGATGTGAACATTTACTTAATATTTTTTTTAAATTGTATAATTTCTGAATAAGTACAAACAGACCCAGTAACAAAAGTACGACAGACAAAACCCAGGGCTGCCTCTTTTCGGTATGCGCTTAATTAAAAGGAGCACTAGCAGGAGCCTTCTTTTTAAACGTTTATTGGGGGTCCGGGAATAACACAAGTGGAGATGCCGATGTCAGAGAGGCCTTTGGTTTTTCTGGCATTTAGGTCAGAGGTGGTCCAGCTATATCTTTGGGTGTGTCTCCCTTGTCACATGCTTGTTAGCCTCTGTTCTGATTGAGCAAGGAATGGCAGGCAGCCACTGCATGGCACACTCTTGGGGTTGTCTGTAGTGTCTCGTTTGCACGCAGTACTTTATCACAATGGTCTAGCTTAGCACAATCCTGTGACGTATGTAGATACAGGGCAGGTGTTATGGCTTTCTTAGAATACAGCCGTACATTGCTTAACAATGGGAAAATATCCTGAGAAATGGCGTCATTAGGCAATTTCATTGTTGTTGTGCAAACATTCTAGAATGTACTTACATGGGCCAAGCTGACTAAAGTGACCAGGGGGTGTGATTTTATGGGACCATTGTCGTATGTGGGAGCAGAGAATGAGAATAGAATGTATTTCCCTCCTTTTTTCTCCCCTCCCTTCTTTCTTCTACTCTTTCTATTTCTCCATCTACTTCCTAAACACATTCAAGTGTGATTAGCACAACTTGCACCCAGTAGTGATAACAATAAAACATAGAGATAAGAAATAAAGCAACCATTTAGCTAACCAGTGATTTCTGTGGGCTAAATATGCTGGATCCTGTGATAGATACTGGGCACAGAGAGACCAATGTCCCGTTACAGGTCAAGGATGGAGGAGAGTCATGAGGAATGCTGGGATAGACTATAGTCTGTGCTCTAATTATAATGACCCTAGGTCTTGGACTTTTTAAGGCTAGTTCCATTTGTGATCATGTTATCTTTCTCTAAGTATGCTTATGCTCATGAAGTACTGTGTCTGAACCGTGCTTTGGAAAACTTGGCCCTAGAGGCTGTAATAGAGGAAGACATAAACACCAGAGCAAGACAAACATGGTCCACACAGAGGAGGGTATTTGAGCAGAATCTTCAGAGATGGTGGAATATTCTAGGGAGTTGAGGAGAGAGGGAAGTCAGCAGAGCTGATGCCCAAGAAGACTACGGAGGGATGTCTAGAGGCCCTTGGGTATTCAGTAGTAGAGGAGTTCTTGGTGGTGGTGGTGGTGGTGGTGGTGGTGGTGGTGGTGGGTGGCAGGGACAAAAGCACAAAGACATTTGTCACAGTGATGGGTTTGGGGAGCTGCACTTAGCTCAGTGTTGCTGAGGTAACACAAGAGTGAGGAGCACAGTTGTTGAGGAGGTGGACCAAAGGAGCCTGTGGGCCATACTGTGGGAGGTGGCTGGGCTGTCAAACAAAGGGAAACACTATAAAGTGTGTGTGTGTGTGTGTGTGTGTGTGTGTGTGTGTGTGTGTGTATGCATGAGAGAGAGAAGAGAGACACAGAAACAAGAGATAGAGACACAGAGAGACAGACAGGAACATAAGGAGATTCAGAGAGATGGATACAGATGCAAAGAAAGGCAGAGAGACAGACAGAAAGAAAGACATAGGGAATAAGAGAGCTATATAGAACAGTCAGGAGAGATATATAGAGAGAAAGGCTAAAAGAGAGCATGATGAGGCAGAGAAAGAGATACATAAGAGAAATAGAAACAGAAAAAGGCAGAATGAGAGAGAGAGAAACAGATAGACAGAGACAGAGAGACAGAGAGAATATACCAAGCACCAAGGCATCTCTTATATTTACTGCCTGTCTACAGTACTTGCTTTTCTCCAAGGAGTGTTGGCCCACATTTTTAAGAACATCTGGGGTCAGGGAAAGTGGATCCCTCATCTGCAGGAGGGCAGGGGACCCTGTTGCTCCTTGGAGGAATCTCTTCTCAGAGAGGCTTTCTGCCTACCCCCTCCCCCCACCCCCATCACCTTTCAGCCCTCCCACTTGTCATCTAGTCTGTGAGAATTACCCAGAGTCTCTGTCCCTACATATTTTAGTTTATTAATCTTGTTTTTCTTTCTTGAAAACTTTTAGGTTATATTATTTGTAAAAACAGTGGACTTCATCATGACATTTTCACACATGTACTTAATGCGCTGTGATCATAATCATCTCTCGTTTCTCTACTCCAAATGGGGCAGTTACATCCCTGTCTTTAAAGAGAATCTATAGATTCTGAATATGAGAGAATGTAGATTTCTGAGTCTAGCTTATTCCACTTAACACAATGATCCTCATTCAGTCTTGCTCCTACAAATGGCATAATTTCATATTTTTTTGTAAGACAAATGATTGTGTATGGGAAGCTTTCTTGGGGCAGCCTCAGGAAATAAGAGGAGAAATTTAAAAGGAAAAATCGTGAAGCATGCCCACAACCATTGCCATGGTGGGCATCAGTCATGCCATCTGTGTTTCTACCTTCCGATCCTGAGATTCTTAAAAAGAGATGTCACTGGATGCTGGAGTGGGGATATCTGCTTATCATCTCAGCATGGAGGAGACAGAGGTAGGGAAATTGGGTGTTCAAGGCCAGTTTAGGCCATACAGACTATGTCTTTTACTCAAGAACAATGGTAGTGTGATGGTTTGTATAGGCTTGGCTCAGGGAGTGGCACTATTAGAAGGTGTGGCCTTGTTGGAGTAGGTGTGCCACTGTGTGTGTGTGTGTGTGTGTGTGTGTGTGTGTGTGTGTGTGTGTGTTTTAAGACCCTCATCCTAGCTACCTAGAAGCCAGTATTCTGCTAGCAGCCTTAAGATGAAGATGTAGAACTCTCAGCTCCTCCTGCACCATGCTTGCCTGGATGCTGCCATGTTCCTGCCTTGATGATAACGGACTGAACCTCTGAACCTATAAGCCATCCCCAATTAAATGTTGTCCTTACAAGAGTTGCCATGGTCATGGTGTCTTTTCACAGCAGTAAAACCCTAACTAAGACAAGTAGCAACAGAAAGGTCAAACCATAGTATGTTTTAAAGTCGCCGTTATATAGAAATGTTAAGGAGTTATAGAATGCAAAATAAACTCAAGCTATAACATCAAGCTGGGATGGAATGCCACCAAGGCCGAGTGACAGGAGACCTGACCTTGGGTCCTGAGGCATTCATGGACCTTCTGATTGGAACTACTTACATACTCAGATGCCACATTCTGCATTTTAAAAGACAGTTGGATCAGCTCATCTCCAAGACCTTTCTAGATCTCACCTGTAACCATCACATGTTTAATTTGTATAATGCCATGACTGGCTGTGGCAGTGGAGAGTCCCTCTCACTACTCAGGGGTGGAGCACTTGAACATACCCTACTATCAAGTTTCCCCCATTCACAGGACTTCTGTGTTCCGAGGAACAAGGTGCTTTTAGGAAGAACCTCACATTGTTGTCAGAAACCAAACTAAATTTGTGTCCTATGGAGCATGAGCATGCCTTATTTGTTTTCTACCATAACACAACATGGGAATGGAAGGAGCTAGTATCTTCTGAGCTCATGCTTCTATGGTTGAACATTATGTGAAGGGCACTGTGTTTTTATTAAGACACCTAATCCTGGGAGTGGAGCCACTATCCCTGTATTACAGATAGAGACATAGGCACACAGAGAAGTTAAACAGCCAGGACTCTTTCTCTCTCTCATTTTTAAATCTAAAAACCAAACTTATTTATTTATGACTACTCTATCTGTATGTACAGCTGCATGCCAGAAGAGGGCAACAGATCCCAGTATAGATGGTTGTGAGCCACCATGTGGTTGCTGGGAATTGAACTCAGGACCTCTGGAAGAGCAGATACTGCTCTTAACCACTGAGCTATCTCTCCAGTCCCCAGGATTTGTTTTGTATTGGGCTTGAGGATGGTACTGAGCTCAGAACCAGATGTTAAACTCCATGAACCCTCTATCCACTGTGTCTCTTTCCCCAAGCCAGGCTTTCCTGGGACTACTGAAGATTTAATGAGACAGTCTTTGTGATAAATCCCTTTTAAGCTGTAATCCACAGAGCCCAAGAAGGAGGTGGGGTACACATGATTTCCCTGCCCAGGGCAGGCAAAGCCTCCCAGGCAGCTGGGTTCTTAGTAGGAACATAGGAAACAGGAGGCACCAGGTTTGAACTGGAGGAAGAGACTGACAGAGATAGAGTTGAGAGCCTCTTTGCTGCTGACTCCTTCCCTGTGGATGTGTGTCGTCCTTGGGCCTGGCTGAAGGCACAAATGCAGATGTAGCCCTGTGTAGCCTTTCAGCAGGTAGATGCTTCCTAGGGTATGTGCAATTCTCTTAAAAGCTCACCAGTGACTTTTCCTAGTTTGCTGCTCTCAGGTGGGGCCAAGCAAATGCTTTCATGTTGCCCATGAGGTCAACTGTAGCCATCTTGTTGACCTTGCTCTAGGGTTCTGCTCATATTCCTCACTGCTTCCCAACAAGAGACTAATGTTTGCCTCCAAGAACACTGTCATCAGAGAGGAGGGAGCCTCAGTTCTGAAAATGCCTCCATAAGATCACCTGTAGGTGAGCCTATGGGACATTTTCTTCATTAGTGATTGATGTAGGAGGACGTAGTCCATTGTTGACTATGGTCCTGGGTCCTATAGGAAAGCCTGCTGAGTAAGCCAGGAAGCAGCACCCCTCCATGACTTCTGCATCAACTCTTGCCTCTTAGATATTACTTGTAAGAAGAAAGGAATGAGTAAGGCGGTGTTCACTTTGCCCCTACATTCCTGTTGTGTGCAGGTTGCTTAAGTTTTTTTTTTTTATCTCAAAGACTCTGTGCATAGAAAGGCACCCTCGGTGACTAGGAAGTCCTTGGGGCCCACAGTTGAAGTTCAATGACAGTTCAAGCCCTGTTAATAGGGTTTGGCAGCTCTGCGCAGGCAGATCAGCGTCTGGACAAGGAGCTTTGGTCTTGACCAGATTTTTAAAAATCTTTATATGCAGACCTTTGCATATCTGCCACCAGATAACTTCTGGAAGTTAATGCATTGTGGAAATACATTGTCAGTGGCTCTTTTGCAGATATGGCTAAGACCACTTGTGCCATCTGAACATCTTGCCCCCTCGCTAATAGTTATTAAAGATGTCAAGATGGTGGCCAGCACTGTGGTGTGTGAACTTCAGCAGACTTCTGACTACATGGCTGGATGCTCACAATACCGGCCCTTCTCTGCTGTGTGTGTTGTCTATTAGTACTGCCAGGCTGCTGTAGAATTGGATGCTGCTGTTCTTATTAATTTATTCTTTTTAAAAAAATTAACTAACACATGAAACAAAAATATTTCAATAAGGTAACAGGATTGCTAACATACACATATAGTATATGTGTGTTGTAATAGTCTGATTGAAAAATCGAACCAAATGTGCTCATAATTTCTTTATGCCAAAACCTGTAAAATATTTTCTGCTAGCTGACTGAAATGTACAGTGCACGACTGTCGTCTATAGCAGCCCACTTGGAAGCCTGGCATGGCAGTCCACACTTGTAATCTCCACACTTGGGAGATAAAGGCAGGAAGATCAGGTCAAGACCAGCCTTGGCAACATGAGACCCCGTTCCTAAAAACAAAGCACACACGTGCGTGGACACACACACACACACACACACACACACACACACACACACACACAACTTGAAAGAAAACAAAACCAAAAGAAAACCAGAAAAGTGACACGCTGTGCAATAGCAACTTTGGGCATCTGGCTCCTTTGTCTTTCCCCATTGATTGAGCATTCCCCATCCACTCTCTTTAACTTCTGTGAGGCGAATCCTTTCGACTCCATGTCTAAGTGAGAACATACGGCACTCTGCTTGTTTTCCTGAAATAATGAGCTCTAGTTCTTCTAGGACATTTCAAGTGACAGGTTTTTTTTCCCTTTATATAGTCAAGTAATATTCTATTGTATATATGTGGCATGTTTTCTTTATCATTCACCTCTTGATGTATGAGTTGGTTATTCCCATTTCTTGATTATTGTGAACAGCACTGCCGTAAACAGAAACACAGGTATTCCTTTGACATACTGATTTCCCTTCCGTTGGATATGCGCTTAGCAGGACAACTGCCAGGTCACATGGTAGTTCTGTTCTTAATTCTTAAGAGTGACCTCCATATAGTTTTCTACAGAGCTGTGCTGTTTTACACTCATACAAAATAATGTGTAATAAGGGCTCCCCTCTCTTCCTTCTCTCTCTCTCTCTCTCTCTTTCTCTCTCTCTCTCTCTCTCCTCTCCCTGTCTCTCTCTCCCCCTTCTTCCCTCCACCCTCTCTCCCCAAGGTCCAAGTCTACAGTTCAGTTCAGGCTGACCTGGATCTCACTACATAACTGATACGGGCCTTGAACTTGCAGTGACTCTTGTGTTTTGGATTAAAGTTGTAAGCCATCATACCTGGTATCTTCTTTTTATCAAACATGTTATCCAAGTCAAATAATAATATTAAAATATCTACCATATGTACAACATTTCAGGACCAGGGGGCTGGTTATGAAGTTAGTAGAAGACATGGTTTCTCTCTTGAGACATACTTAAGGTATTATAAAAATGACAAGAGTTATCTGCATGCAGTGAACATGTACCCCACCTCTATGCACTGGCATCTTCTCTCCCAACAAAGTAGGGTCATACGGTTTCTTTCTCTTTCTTTTTTTCTCAGAGAAATCGCAGTCATGAGGACAGGTTAACAACACACAGAAAGGTAAGTAGAACACACAGATCTCATATTTCTTGCTTTCAGTGCCTCACCCCCGGAATAAATGCTCAACAAGTATTATAGGTTGCTTGAAACACGAGCTGA
This sequence comes from Rhabdomys pumilio, assembly GCA_030674055.1. Classification (NCBI taxonomy): domain Eukaryota; kingdom Metazoa; phylum Chordata; class Mammalia; order Rodentia; family Muridae; genus Rhabdomys; species Rhabdomys pumilio. Next base: position 18,397,711 of record JANHMN010000015.1, on the reverse strand, counting down.
GAAGCCAGGAAGATTGAGGGACTTTCAAGGAGGCTGAAGGCAGCCTTAGCCTTAGAGGTAGAGTCGGTACCAGTCAGCCAACTCCCGAACCCCTCTGGCCCAATATGTCTTATCTTATTGCGCTTCATCTTTGGTTTGGCCTTGCTCCCTAGTTCCAGACGTGTCTGTGGTCGTACTTGAGGCCCATGATCTTCCTTTTGGTGACACCAGTATATGATAACAGTGATGACGAATCTGGCAAAGAACTACACACTTGACTGCGTGCCTTGGAGTCAGACAATAGAGACTTTTTGACACGCAATATTCCCTGCATCCCCTCCCCACATTCCCACATGCTGGGAGAACACTGATGCTCTCAGTGTAAGAAAACTTCAATAGTCTCCTGTACTAGTTGAAAGACTTTGGGGAAATGACTTAGCACCCAGGAGAGCCTCACTTCCTTTCATCTGAGAAGAGAGAATTGCAATGGGAAAAAAATGTCTCCATAAGATCCAGCTGAAAGGCATTTGCTTCATTAGTGATCAGCAGGGGAGGGCCCAGCCCATCCATTGTGGGTGGTACATCACTGGGTTGGTAGTCCTAGGTTCTATAAGAAAGCAGGCTGACCAAGCCCTGAGGAGCAAGCCAGTAAGCAGCACTCCTCCATGGCCTCTGGCATCAGCTCCTTCCTCCAGTTTGCTGCTCTATTTCAGTTACTGTCCTGACTTTCTTCAGTGATGAACAGCGCCAGGGAATCGGAAGGGGAGTAAACTAGGGAATTATAAGCAGAATAAACCCTTTCCTCCTCACGTTGCTTTGGTCATGGTGTTTTACTGCAGTGATAGAGAACTTAACCGTGATGCTGAGGCTCTCTGACCCGGGATAACTCAGCTAGTAAGTAAGTAGTGGAGTTAGAATCCAGAGTCAGTTTTCTTTGTTAAAACTCTATGTTTTTATTATGAGCACCACGCTTTGTGTAATTACAGCAGCCTATTAAGTTAACGATTATTTCCCCCAACCCAGGAGTATTCTTGAGGGAGTGAATTTCTAAAGAGTAGGGAGGGTTGGATGTCGGGAGATTGTTGTAGGAAAGTGGGGGAGAAGGGAGAGAGGGCTTGAGGGAAAGGCTAAGTTTAGGACCACAGGAGGCTCATTGAGAGGCATGCTGCTGTTTCAGCGGTCTGACTCTCTAGGCAGCCATCAGTGATTTTCATCAGCAGACCAATGAACCAATATTTACTTGGGGACTTAGAAACGGACACAGAGGGCTTATTGTTAGCGGACACTTGACAGGACATTTCCCCTGGCCATGGAGCCCTATCCCTCCAGCCTCAGGAGGCCAGTGGTGTTCTTTGGAGAGTTTGGGGGAACTTAAAAATTTCTAACACTTTGCAAGGTTAACATAGTGAGGGCAGGAGTAGGGTTGGGGTTGGGAGACCATGTTAGGCTTGAGTGGGACTGTCCTCATCTGATGATCCATGCTTCCCTAAGGGTCAACTCCACGTGGCTTCCATTTTCTTTGCCATTTTCCATCTTCAAGATGATTTCAAGAAGAGATTCTCTACCCTGCTCTGACGTGCCCTCCCAGAGGTGGGTGCTGGGACAACAGGCACTTTACTGATGAGGAAATCTAGGCTCTATGAGAAGCTGCAATGTGTACCAGGTTCAGGAAGTAGGTTTGGATTGGAGTGTCACAGTCCACTGTGATCTTCCTACTTTCAGGGGCCTCCGCTCTGATAGCAAAGTCCTGACATGCATGAAGCTTGAGTCTTCACAAAAACAACTGGTGACCCTTCATCAATAAGGGACCATATCATGTAGGTTTTGAACTAATCAGAGCCCATTAATTTGTGGATAGGTTAATAATTTGATGGGTTATTGGAAAGTGGTAGAAGCACTGGGAGGTGTGCCTGGGATAGAGAAAGTTGATTAGAGTGAGTATGGTCATGGGATCCATGTCTTCTCCTAGCCCCTTTCTGTCTCTCCCTTCTTCACACTGCCCTGAGGTGAGTGTCTCCTCTTCATCGTATCGTCTTTGCTGTGATGCCCCTTCTTGTTCCAGATCCAACCAATCATACACTTAAAACTTTCAAACCCACGAGGCAAAAATGCATCATTTTCCTTTTAAGTACTTTATCTCAGTATTTGTCACAGTGATAAAGAGACAATGAACACAATGGCCTGCATTAATACTACAAAATCTCTATACTTAACACGGTCTGTAAGAGGTGCCCAGATATTTTAAAACCCCCATTTCTATTTTGTGCTTCCCCATAAGCAGCAGCTATTGTTAATCTATGTGCCTTCTAGACTTGTGGATATACTATGTGTGTTAAATGCAAAAGGCTTGTAAGTACAAACAGCCTCAGCCTATACCATGCTATTATATCTCTATTTTCATTGAGGCATCATTTATGGTTCTCTATTCATGTGAGAACCTACAGTCCTAGCTCATTCTTCTTAACACGTGACAGTGCTAATATTTTAATTTCAGGATGAAGCAGTTGATTTAACTTGTTCTCTGTTGACTGACACTTGGGTGGGTTTCAGCGTCTTCTCCTATAAACAGTGCTCTACCGAGCATCCTTCGATAGTTGGATAAATTTATGTAAATGAAACTTGTGGCACACAGCATTTGTGCACTTAGAATTTTGATCAATACTGCCACATTGCTCTCAAAGAAAAGGTTGTCTTCATTTACACAATCTCAACAGGATTTTCTCAGGTGTCCAGTAAATGCTGTGGAAATTGTTCCTGACAGTTTATTCAATTATTATTGTAATCCGACTCTCCACAATGCTCAGGGTGATTTTATTGCTTTATGGAAGGAGAGATTTCAGTCCATCTAAACCCTTTGCTGACTTAGGGGCTAGGGGCATTATTTCCTTGTGGAGGTGTCTCGTGTAGAGTAGATTCAGAGACCCAATAAATACTTGTTAAATCTTTTGCCCACTGTCTGGTTATTGAGAAACCCTTTTGGAAGGACGCATAAAAACACCTGTTTATCCCAGATAGGGCGCCAGTAGAGCATAGAAAAGTCTCAGTGGAAGTTTATCTTGGGGAACTGAGGAGTCTATTGGAGTTACTTACAGGAACATGGGTGGTATGTTACTTAAGGAGACTATGGGTGACTCACCAACAGTCTCTGTGGGTTCAGATGCCCATCAGTCCAGATATGTCTGCAAGACACTGTTCCCTTGAAGTCATCCATTACCTCTGACTCGAACAATCTATCTACTTCTTTTTTTCCGCCTAAATCCTTGCATCTTGAGGAGAGGGATTTGATGGAGACATCTCATTTGGGACTGAGTGGTCCAGAACATCTCCCATTCTGCCCATTGTCCAGTTGTGGGTCTCCGTGTTAGCTCCTACCTACTACAAGAACTGTCTGATGATGACTGGATGAGGCACTGATCTGGGCACATCAGAATGTATCAGAATGTAATTAGTAGTCGCTTTGTTGATTTGTCCCTAAAAGTGATTTCTATAAAAGATTTTTTTCTCACTTCCTCTTTACCAACTCCCATTAGGCTTCTCTCTGAAACTTTGAATAGGAAAAGAGAGAGACACATAATTTGTTGTTGTTGTTATTGTTTAATCTGCGTGCATTCTAAATGGCACCTTGTGTGCTGTACGAGACCTCCTCAAAATCCGTGTGTTCCACAGTGTGCTGGCCGGTTTTGTGTGTCAACTTGATATAAACTGGAGCCTCCCTTGAGGAAATGCCTCCATGAGCTCCAGCTCTAAGGCATTTCCTCAACTAGCGATCAAGGGTAGGAAGGCCCAGCCTATTGTGGGTGGTGCCATCCCTGGGCTGGTGGTTCTGGGTTCTATAAAAGAAAGCAATCTGAGCAAGCCAGGGGAAGCAATCCAGTAGGCAGCATCCTTCCATGACCTCTGCATCAGCTTCTGCTTCATGCCCTGTGTGAATTCCTGTCCTGACTTCCTTTGCTCCCTTTTATCCCCAACTTGCCTTTTGGTCATGATGTTTTGTGCAGGACAAAGACAACCAGTTAAAACCCTCATTCCCACCGAAGCATCTAGGGACTTCACCTCATTCTAGATGTTAGGCTCCACATTGATGGGAATGAGAGACTATTAGGGATTTTTATTCTGTCAATACAAGAATTAGACAGACCATTGGTTTTCCACACCTCAATTGCCTAAACATGACTTGAAGAAGGACAGCACCAATAGATATGCTAACCTGGAGTGGGGAAAAAGCATGAGGTCTCAATCCTAGATAAGACTACAGACAACTAAGGAGTAAGGTAAGTAGTCTCCCCAGGAAAGAACACAACATTTGGTTACCCAGTACTAAATGGTCAACCCCATTGCAACATGCACAGGGCATGCTCAGATTTAAGCCAGATAAAATCCCAGTGCTTGGATAGGGCAGAATACATTAGATGCCTAACCTAAGAAACAATCTGCAATTGATATCTTCTGTCAAAAGAAACATTAGTTCTCTCCAATGGAGTCTCACTGGGTATATCAGCCATACTTCAGGGTAGACCCCATTCCCAGCAGTAGTTGGTCAACACAAAAAACTCAATGGAGTTTTTGTAGACTTTTGTTTCATTTTGCTTTGTTTGAGCATCTCTTCTTCTTCTTCTTCTTCTTCTTCTTCTTCTTCTTCTTCTTCTTCTTCTTCTGCTTCTGCTTCTGCTTCTGCTTCTGCTTCTGCTTCTGCTTCTGCTTCTTCTTCTTCTTCTTCTTCTTCTTCTTCTTCTTCTTCTTCTTCTTCTTCTTCTTCTTCTTCTTCTCTTCTTCTTCCTCCTCCTCCTCCTCCTCTTCCTCCTCCTCTTCTCTCTCCTCTTCTTCCTCCTCCTCCATCTCCTCCTCTTCTTTTTCTTTGGTCTTATTAGTATTTTGCTTGTATATTTTGGTTTCTGGGTTTTTTTCTTGTTTGTTTTTTTTTCAGTGTATGTTTCTTCTGTTTTTCTTTTAAAGAGAGAAAAAGAGAAAGAGTTGTGTGGGTGGGGAGGTGGGAAGGATCTGGGAGGAGTTAAGGGAGGGAAAAGTGTGATCAGATATAGTGTATGAAAAATACTTATAAATAAAAAATAAATGAATAAATAATAAAATAAATTGCCTGTGTGGTTGGGAGAGAACTTGCAGGCCTTGTCTACGTGGGGCAGGGTGAGACTTGGGGCTTCAGATAGAAGTGCTGCCTTCCTGGATGTGGTGTTCTGGTGTGTTTCTTGTCTCTCTCTGGGCAAAGACAAACACAGCCTCTGTGACTGCCTCAGCCTCCCCATTCCCCTGACTGCAGTTTTATCTTCCCCTATCTCATCCTAAGAATGCTACAACATAGCTCCAACATTGATGCCACAGTGAGAGAAATCATAAGAAGCGAGAATTCATTCTAAACTGAGGCTGTAGTGAAGCCCACGATGAAGCATGGGCGAGCACGCCAGATTTCATTACATGCTTGATTTAAATTAACCTCTGGTCACCGTGCATTCAGAAACCTTTTACTGTGGCTCAATGTTGCATGACCTCTACATTCATTCGTAAGACTCCCATGTAGAGTCATGACCCATAGTTTCCGAAGTTGCTCTATAAACATGTTATATGTATGCTATGCACTGTGTTATATATGTTATGTTCTACACAATGTGCTACATATACCATATATACTACATGCTTCTGTTCATACGGTAGTACATACTATGGCTATACATGCTATATACTGGGCTTTATGTAGCATGTGCTTCATGCTTTCAACAACATTGTTTACTATGGTACATTCTATGCCTTGTATGTTGTAGATTATACTATTTGCTACAGACTAAGCTATATGTTGTAAACTGTGTGTGAGATAGTCTGGTGACTATGTCTGTTCTATAGAGTACTGTGTTTTATAGAATACTGTATATTCTGTGGAATTTTCTCTGCTTCTGAAAGTAGGGAGATCTTGGGGGTAAGGGAAAATTTCCTTGGGTGGTAATGTGTTTTTTTTTTTCTGAAATACTTTCTATCTGCCTGAGTTCATTTTATCCAATCTATGTCATTAATATTGTTCAGTATACTTTCATTGAGCACCCAGTATAACGTATAGCCTATGTCTGTCTATAGGTCAGCCTAAATCATAGAACAAGAAACAGGGATGGAAGTCAAATCGTAACCAAGACATTCTTAACAGCTCTGGGAAGTGTCTTAGTTTCTCCTCTGTTGCTGTGACACTATGATGAAGGCAATGTGTAAAAGAAAATATTTGGTGGGGCCTACAGTTTCATAGGGTTAGAGTCTATGATGCAGGACAAAAGCACAGTGATAGGAATAGCTGGGAGCTGATTTCTTGTATCAAGAGCAGGAAACATAGAGGGGGAAATATTTGGCATGGCATAAGTCTTTTGAAATCTCAAAGCCTAACCCCAGCGGCACACCTCCTCTAACAAAGCTAAATACCTCCTAATCCTTCTCAAAGAGTTCCACCAACTGGAGACCAAGTGTTCAAACATATGAGCCTATGAGAGCCATTCTCATCCAAACCACTGCATTCTACTTCCTGGCCCCTACTGGCTGAGGCCATATCATATCACAACATATATTTAATTCAACTTTAAATGTCCCCAAGGACTTTCATAGTCTTAAACATAGCTTAAAAGTCTCTTCTAAGATTCAAGGCAATCTCTTAATTATAACTGCCTGTAAAACAAAAAGTAAAACACATACTTTCAACATGCAATAGCATAATATACATCACCATTTCAAAAGGGAGGGATGTGGGCATAGCAGGGAAGTACTGGACCAAAGCAAGATTCAAACCTCACAGGGAAATCCAAATCCTGTAGCTCTCTGTCTGATGTCAGAGGTCTTAGATGGCTCTTGCCTTCCAGCATTGCGTTCTGAAGCACCTCTCTCTCTCTCTCTCTCTCTCTCTCTCTCTCTCTCTCTCTCTCTCTCTGTGGCTCATTTCATTCTTCTGTGCAGCTCTCCTTGCCAGATAGCCCATGGTTGTGGTATCTCCAACATCTTAGGGTTTTCAATGTAATTCAGGCTTCATCTTTATAGATTCATATAGATTCACAAGATTGCCTCTCAGGAACCATGTATGGGAACTCCTCTGTCTTAGGCCTGGCCCCAGAGGCTGTCAATAACAGGGGTATTCCATAGCCCCTTTACCTATGTATCTTGCAGGGCATTAGGGCCAGAACTACATGAACAACACTACTAAGCTTGGCTGCCTTTTGGGGCTGGAACCTGATGGCCTCGAGTCACATTTGCAGCAGCTTTCATTTCTTGATTTTTAGGAACAAGATTTTTTGGATTTTCCCTTCCCTTTAAGTTAGAAGCTTAGCTGGTGAGGTCTTGCCCAGAGGGCACTGCCCCCTTCACGTGGATCAGGTTCTTTTAATCTTCTTATCTCTTTCAGAACAAGCCATGCCTCTGATGCTAAATTTCCTGGTGCTCCTTTTCTTGTCAAACTGTTCATTCTTTCTTTTTGCCACACTTGCTCTTTTTCATTGTAGACACACCCGAGTGTGATTCACTATTCGTTAATTGTTGATCCTAGTACCTGGGCTACCAGTGTTCTATTCGGGGAAATTATCCCCACTGCCAATGCGTTCAAGGCCACTCAACACTTTCTCTTTTATCAAGTTCAGAGCTTCGGTTTTATGTCAAAGTCTTTGATTCGCTTGGACTTGAGTTTTGTGCAGGGTGATAGATATAGATCTATTTGCATTCCTCTACATATAGACATCCTGCTAAACCAGAACCATTTGTTGAGGGTGCTTTCTTTTTTCTGTTGTATATTTATGGTTTCTTATATTTTTGGTTGTGAGCCTAGCCTTTAACAGCTGAGCCATCTCTCCAGCCCTCTGGCTTCTTTATAAAAAAATAAATCAGGTGTCCATGAGTGTGTGGATTTATGTCTGGTCTTTAATTCAATTCCACTGATCAACATGTCTGCTTTCATGTCAAAACCTAGATTGGTACCTAGCCCAACCATCAGCACAGAGGCTTCATCCAGCAACTGTGGGAGCAGATGCAGAGACCCACAGCCAAATATATATTAGGTGTAGCACAAGGTACCCTTGCAGAAGAGGGGAAAGAAGGACTGTAGGAGCCAGAGAGGTGGAGGACACCATGAGAACATGGCCCACAGAATCAACTAAGCAGTGTTGTTCACAAGTGCTCACAGAGACAGAAGTGACAACTGAGGAGCCTGTATGGTTCTGAACTAGGCTCTCTGCGTATATTTTATGGCTGTGTAGCTTGGTGTTCTTGGGAGACTGCTAGTAGTGGAAGTAATGGGTGTCTCTGACTCCTTTGCTTGCTTTTGGGGCCCTTTTCCTCCTACTGGGTTGCCCTGTCTAGCATTGATATGACGATTTGTGCTTAGCCTTATTATAACTTTATATGTTATGTTCCATTGACAAGCCTCACAGGCTTGTTCTCTTCTGAAGGGAAATAGAGGAAGAGTGGATCTGGGGCAGCGTGGGAAGTAGTGGTGGGGGTTTGGAGGGGTGGAGGGAGAGGAAACTGCGGTTGGGATGTAATGTATGTGAGAGGAATTAAAAAATATTAATCACTAATAACCACACAACAGATTCAATATTAGGCTGTCTTAAAATCTCCTTCACCAATGAAATTGCTCAACTGATTTTCAGTTTAGACTCCAGCAAAGACTTAGGATGAGGGCAGGGAGCCAAATTCTTTACTAAAATATCACAAGACTGTTCCCTAGTCCAGCTGCTGCTGTTGCTTCCCTCTGAAACCTTGATCTGGGAATCCAGGGTCCACATTGGTCCCAGCACTACTGCCATTCAAGCTCCTCTGATGAGGACCAATAAGCCCTGCACACAGCCTTCATCCACTTTCCTAGTCCAGAATCCCACAGTCTTCCACATTCCTCAAAAAAAAAACCAAAAACAAAAAACAAAAAACAAATAAAAAACCACATGGTCAGGTCTACTGTCATAGCAACAGCCCACTCTCTGGCACCAACTTCTATCTTAATTTCTCTTCTATTGCTGTGACAAAATGCCATGACAAGGACAACATATAAAAGAAATCATTTAAGTGGACTTCCGTTTTCAAAGTGTTAGAATCCCTTAAGAACTTTTGAACTATAGCTTCCGACTCAAGCTATCTCTGGAGCCAGGACTGCTGGCCTGGAGTCTGTGGTGGAGGACAAGTTTGCTCTTTAAGTCCTGTGTTCACAGTGCTTTGACTTTAAGACTAAAGTGAAGACATAGGTTGCACTCCTAGGCAGCTGGCCTTCATCCAGGCCTTGGGCATTTGAGAGTGACGAGATTGATTATTCTCTTCAACTTAGCCTAGGCCATTTTGTTCTCTTAACTCCATCCATACAATGACCTAGGCCTCCACAAATGTTACACATTTGTTATGCATGCACAAATCTTCGAAGAGAAGTTAGCAAATTTACTAACCAGGCCTCTGCTTAGGCCTACTGTGAGGAATGAAGACCCCTGTGGCTTGAATGTTGGCATCAACACCTTTAAAGTACTGACTGACTTTTGAACCCTGAGGTAAAAGGGTGTGTGGAATTCAAATACAGGATTCCCACCCCTCTGAGCATTTCCTGAGAGGTTCAATGGCTCTCTTAAGGGATAGCAAATGGTTATATTTCACAGTGTAAGCAAAAATTGGATCATAATTAATGATTTTGATATAGATTCTTCCTTGCCTTGGTAAGATAATAAATAGTCTGTCTATCAGCTTGTCCATGATAGACACTTTGCATTCTTTAGAGGGAGGGTGGTGGTGCTTTGGGCAGAGGGACATTTACTTGATTGAAAGGTCTGTCTCAGAGTCACCAACCTGGGACACACCACCTCCCTTTCTCCCCTTCATCCTTCCTTCCAGCACCAGATTTACAAAGTTTGAAGTGTGATGGTTCTCCAGAGCTTCTAGATGCCAGAGTGCTTGGTGGTGAGAGGCCATGTTGTTTGCTTGTTTCCAGTGTGCTCCTGCAATGTTTGCCTGTCTTGGCGTCTCCGTGTTTTTTCTTTTCTTCTTTACTTTCTTATGATCCAATCTATAGAGGTAATGATAGCTGATCTGCTGGCTAACTTAGGGTATGAGGAACACATCCCATCTGTTGTAGAAGAGTCTAGAAGGTTCTGTTGCGTTTAGCAGATGTTTAACCGATTGTCTGCCGTGGTCAACACCAAGAGTAGAAAGACCAGTAAGAGTGGTTCCTTCATTTTGAGAGTTATTGAGCCCAGCCTCATTCCTGCATCTCATGCCTCTGTGGTCCACGGTCTCTCCTCTCCTTACATGGACATATCCTAAGCGATCTCTCCATTTTTAGGATGGAAACACATGCTCTGACCCCGCTTTCCATTCATATGGTCAGATATGCACATATGTGCACGGGAGAATGGGTTTCTTTCTAGACAGATGTGAGACATGGATAAAGAGGCGTTTCCTAAAGGTTCCAGGACGACAGTGGCTCCTATGAGTATTGTTCTTCAGATCAGGGGCAAGGTCATCATGCCAACCCACTCTGAAAGGCAGCTCTCCATAATTGTCTGTGGAGAAAGCAACATGAGGTTTGGGGGGGAAAATGGCAAGTGATCGTCCCAAAGAAAACATGGTTTTTCTCCAGCCGTGAGAGGCCTTGAAATCATTTCAGAAAGGCAGGAGAACTCTGTATTGTATTTTATTTTATTTTATTTTATTTTATTTTATTTTATTTTATTTTATTTTATTTTATTTTATTTCAGGTGGGATCCTGTTGAAGAGAAGCCTCAGGGAAAGGATTTGTCACTTGGATTCCTAAGTAGATAGAAGCAAAAGAATCAGCGTTGCCACAGTGAGTTGGGCCTTCCTGAGAGCTTAGTCCTCTGAACTCAGGCCCTGGTAACTTGGATGACTAAACTTCTTGTCCTTGTATCAAATAAAGGCCTTACTTGGAGAGGTCCTGTGGGTCTCCGGGTTGGTTCCTCTGCTACAGATCACTTTGGGAGACCCCTTGGTGAAGGGAGATGGACTGAAAGTAGACTCTTAGTCCCCCTTTTGGCACCAGGCCACCCCCAGGGCTTCTGGGAGAAGTATCAGCTGAGGGAATTGCTCACTTCTCACCGCGTAGGGTGTGTGACAGGCTGGGGAAGAAGACTCAGACAGCGGGGGCGGCGCCGGCAGGCAGGGTGGGATGGGGATCTCTGCTGTCTGGCGGCTGTGACAGCGGGTACCTGCCTGCTGGCCTCCGCCTGCCCGCGCCGCCGCCCAGCCTGAGCTGACAGGCTGCCTGTTAATTGGAGAGGCGCAGGGGAAATCACGGAGGAGATTTGCTGGGGCTCAGTGCCCTGTGTGATGCTCTCATAGCCTTAATCAGAGAGAAGGCTGTGCGGACCCACAGGCCTGTCACTGGCCTAAGAGCTAGAAGCAAAGCTTGGCTGTAGGACTTACTTGTTTTTTTAAAAAAAAGAAATCTCAACCAAAGAAAGGAGGAGGAAAGCCGACTGCAGTTGGGCTTTGGGGAAGGGGGTGGGTATTACTGATAGAGGTGTAAGCTGAGGCTCTAAGAAGATGCCATTTGCACAAATGACCCTCACAGAGGGGAGCCAGGTTATAGTCCTTTTTATAGCCTCCCTGGGGAAAAGTGGACCCTCTTTCCTGATGGACAGGATGGATTCCCTGGGTGACTGCCCAGCAGGAACCCTGATCTCTGTGGAAGCTGTCTCCCTCAGGGGTGGGTTCAGACTCCATCAAGCCTGAAGGATGCTCTGAGGTCTAACTTTGAGTTGACTTTTCTACTCTCTTCTATACTCTGCACGCCGCAGCACACACGTACGTGCACAGTAGTTCAGAGAGCTGCTGTGGGAGACTACCTCACTTTCTCACAGGTAGGAGGGCTATGAGAAGGACCAAGAGTCATACCCTAGTTAGAGGTAGGGTTGGTGCACCTCCAGTTTTAAACTGGGGTTTAGAAGTGACGTTGAATACCTTTTCGAGTCTTTCCCGGCTACTACCATTTTGGCCCGAAGATATGATTAAAATCTCATCCTTAAGAAATTTACCCATTTTGATTCAGGCTTAGCTCACAACTTATATAGCATACTATCCTGGGAAGCTTGTATGTTAAGTTCTGCCAGTAACTTCTCTCATATAAGAATAAAGGAGGTGAAGACAGAATATACCTGGGGCTAGTATACATATGATAGACAAAGGCCAAGCGCTCTTCAGTGGGAACCCAAGACCCTCCCAGTAAATTTCATTGCCATTAGAAGTTAGCCTCTACTAGACCTAGGCTTTAGGGGGTCCCCTCACACCTGTGGGCAGGTGAGGGTCCAGCAGTGTTCCCATTCAGGCACGGCAGCTCCTGTAGCTGACATTCACTTGGAGCATGACAGAATAGGACCTGTGGGGAAAGCTGCCCCGTCAGCACCCAGCCCTGCTTTGCGCTCCAGCAGCTAATTAAAGCCAGGAAGGTAATTTATTGCTGAGGGAGAATGTGCGGGAGGTTTGGCTTAGCTGAAACGGCCCCCAAAGAGTTATGGGAAGCTAAAGTGGGTTTTCAGAAGCAAAAGTTAATTGCTCTTCACTTAGTGTTCCAGTGTCATACGGCTCTGAGTTACATGCATGCTGAGCAGAGGACTTTACCAAGACATGAGGTAGGGAGGACAGGGTTATAGCAGGGGTGAGGGTGGGGGTCTGTGTATGGCAGCCAGGTCTTGCAGGTGGCTAGAGGCCCCTGACCATGGATTAAAAGTACAGCCTGTCTTCCCACAGAGTGCTAAACCAGACCTGTTTCTTGCAAACTCAATCCAAGCTAGGATTAGGAGGCATAGGATTAGGATAGGAGGCATCTATGCCTGGAGAGTTCTGGTGGTGGGGGTGGGGAGGTGGGCGTTCCTGTGTGGGAATTTGGAGACTGTGACAAGTGGGGATATTGAGGACCCAATGTTTTCCTGAGGTTTTAGTGACTTGGGCATGGTCTTGCCTCTGCCTCTCCATTCAATGATGGTTAACTTACATGGTAGCAGTTGGTGTTTTCCGATGCTGTGATCTATTCTGCCCACCTCCAGGAGTCAGATGGATGGTCTATACTGTTAGGTTGGTAGCCAGATCTTAGCAGGCTTGGAGGTCACTGTGGATGGAAGAACAGATGTCTTCTTCATGTTTAGTATTGGAACCCACCCTCTCCTGTTGACCTGGTAACCCCAAATATCACAACCACTTCCACACCAAGGTTGAAAGACCATATGGGAAGGGTTAGTGTCATATCTGGCCCTTAAGACTTACAGTACTGCTTTGTGCATATGAACATGCATGTGTATGCATGTGTGCATGTGTGCACGTGTGCATGTGTGTGTGTGTGTGTGTGTGTGTGTGTGTGTCAGGAGGGGTAGGAGGGTGGAGTAGCAGTATTTGAGACCCAGTGACCAGATGCTATTTCTAGATGAAGCATGACTATCTCATAAATTAATTTTATTTGCTCTTTATTTCTTTTTTGATCTACTCTGTTTCATCTTTTTTTTTTTTTGGGAAAAGTGTGGGAAGTGAGTCATACCTTGGGCCTGCCTGGGTGGAGCTGTAGAATGCTAAACTTCCCCCCAAATTATATGCTTGCACAGATACTATTGCTTCTTCCCTTAAGAATTTATTCAAATGGGCTGTCAGTCACCTGGATAGAAAATTGCCTCTCAGGAAGCTGCATCTAGAAGCTTTAAGAGATGGTAGAAAATCCTGTCTTTGAATATAAATTAGGTGCTGGCCCCTGTGGTTCTTACACAGTCTCCCCCTTGAGAGTGTGTCACTTTATTCTGGAAGAAACACGTATGTGCTATGACATACTGGTCACTTATGTGCAGACACAAGGCCAGGGTTGGGGATAGGGAGAGGGAGGACTAAGATCTTGGTAACACTTTGACCCATTTGGCAGAGGAGAAGACCAAAGTTCCGACTGGTCCATGGAAGCCTGAATAGAAGCTGTTTTGAATTGCCACCAGGAAAAGCATACAGATACATGGGCAGCTCTTGGCTCTCTCAGTAAAACCTGGAAACTCTTTTGCACTGAGTCTACTGTGGAACTCAGAATCCAGAAGAGTGGAAACAGTCTCTCGTTTTCTACAGACACCATGAAACGGCATCTTCTGGGCATCAGAGTATGGATGGAGACCTTTCTGTCACCTGTCAGGGTTTAGCCTCTCTTGTGCAAGAAGGCTGCAGGAAGCTGTCATGCTCATCCTGTGACTGACGACAGTGTCTGTGGCCCCTAGCTATTCATGAGCAGTACAGATTTATACCATGTCTGCTCCTTGTTAGACAGGGTATGGTAGCAAATCTCATCCTTTAGGAAAGACACAGACGGTGAGTTTTCATCCATAGCCTACCTATTCTCCCATTGTCCTTGGAGTGCACAACTTCACGGTAGTATTTGGGGGTGGGGTGGGTAGGACAAGGGATGATGTTTCCAAGAATTCAGAATTAAGGTGCATTAGCAAGTTCCAGATACAGTTGTTGTCTTTTATTTTTTAGACTTTTGAGAAGTGCATATGGTCATTTTCAACCTCTCAGAATTCTGGTGTTGAAATGGCATTCAAGTATTGTCCTTGACCCTACTGTCAACTTAAGAGCAGGTGGCTGGTGATAGTCAATTACTGCAGGGCCCAGGATGAGGCCCCACTGTCTCTCAGCTAAGCTCCCCATGCTGTTTGGAATAATTTCCAGTTACTGTGCCTTTTCCTAGTTTCTTCCTACTCTATGTCTTCATCCCCTCCCTGGGGAAGGTGAGCAGCCCAGGGTCAGACCATGCACCATGCTGTAGCGAGGACTCTGTACTTACTCCCTATTGGGTCCTGTACTTGAGTAGACTTGTCTCTGGGAAAGAACTCTGTTGACCTCTGAGAATATAGTCCCAGTCCATTTCTGTTCCATTATTAATGATTCGAAACTCAAGCTATACAGCAGCTGCTGTTGAGGGAGGAGAAGAGGAGAAGAAAGAAGAAAATCAGAAAAATGCTTCCCCCATGTTAGCCCACTCAGGAGATGGGAGTGTCTTTCAGTAGGGCGGGAAGCTAACCATCTCTCACCTCTTCAGAGCCCAGGGCTTTAGAGCATGGAATGGTAGCGCCACTGCTGCTTCTTAAACAGAGACCTTGTTGCACCCAGTGGCAAAGAGCCCACAAATAACTGAGCTGTGCTTTGGAAGTGGGTCTGATGAGCCTTCTAATAGGAGAAAATCATCATTATTTCCCAAGAGTTCACATTCCCATAACATTTTTATTAGCAGTTTCTCTTCTAAATAAAGTCCAGTGGATTGACTTCGGTGGCGCTTTCTCATTTTGAACATTCCCTTAAGTTATGGCCTTGGATGTAGCCCCATCATCGCTGCTGATATTATCAGCATCAGCAACTCCATTGTGGTGTTTATGCTGCATTTAGGAAGCTCTCAAAACACTCCAGGTATATTGCCTCATTTGTCCTTATATCTTCCTAAGCAAGGGACTACATAACAAGAACACACACAGGACAGATTTCTCTGTTCTCTGTTCTCTGCCTCTGTACATAGATGTGCCCATGGGGATGCCCTCTGACCCCTTCTTGTGTGTGTAGCTCAGCTTTAACCTAGAGCACAGGAAACTGCCTTGGGATCAGTCACAGCCACCCTGAGTCTGGGTCCCTTAGAGAATTTGGCTCCAGGGGTGGTGGTGGTGGTGGTGGACATGAAGGGCACGAACCTTTGTGTGAGTTTGTGGAACAGGGACAGAACCTCTTAGAGTCCCCTTGACTACCTAGGTATTGACATGAGTTCTTTGGCCCCAACAGGCCAAACCTACTTTAAAAAGTAGTACCCTGAAATAGTAGAGAGGTACCAGCTTGGGGAGTCAAGAGATCTTAGTTTAGACCCTGATTTTTTTTCCACTTGAAA
Source organism: Rhabdomys pumilio (assembly GCA_030674055.1). Classification (NCBI taxonomy): domain Eukaryota; kingdom Metazoa; phylum Chordata; class Mammalia; order Rodentia; family Muridae; genus Rhabdomys; species Rhabdomys pumilio. The sequence continues at coordinate 18,381,879 of JANHMN010000015.1, read as the reverse complement.
GCTTTGCTTCTTAATCTTAACATCTTTGTAACCTCACTTTACGCTTCACACAAGACGGTTTATTAATGCTTCCCTTCAGAATTTTTGTGAGGATTAATTATTATTATCGTTTTGTTGCTGTGAAAAACAGGGAAGATTTATCTTCACTCCCAGTTTTAGAGGTTTCAATCTATAGCTGGCAAGGAAGGGCTTCATGGTAGAGAAGGTTCAACAAAGCAGAGAATCTCAACTATGGCAGCTTGAAAGGGAGAGGGGGAAGGAGAGGGGCGGAAGGAAGATAATTGGCCAGGGTCCCAATATACTGCTGAGAGACAAGTAGGACTGGAAGCCATCTCACCAGACTCCATCTCTTACAGTTTCTTCTACCTCCCAATAGTGTCACAAACTTTAAACACACCGTGTACGTGTGTGTGTGTGTGTGTGTGTGTGTGTCTCCATCCAAATCATAACAACTCTCTACCTTATTATCTTAGTTTTATAAAACAAAGAGATACCGATTGAACCGTTTGTGAAGTGGCCTGTTACCCTAATCCTGTAGTGGTGGACACAGCCTACTCTATTTGCTAAGGCTCGAAGCCCAGGGCAACAGGGAGATGACGCATAACTACCTGGGCAACAGGACAACAAGGGATACAGAGAAGGATGCTTTTATAAAGTCTATAATGGTTTGAGGGAGTAATTATACTAGAAGAGAGGAATCGGATCTTTTGTTGGGAAGCAGGAGGGCCTTGATTTGAACCTCAAAGATTGATAGGGTTGTAATAAAGACACACATGGAGGGCTAGACATGTGGCATATGCCTGTAATCCCAGTATTCTGTGAGTTTGTGGTCAGCCTGGGATACACAGCAAGACTCTTCTCAAGACACACACACACACACACACACACACACACACACACACTCACACACACACTTACATACACTCACAACATACTCACACACTTGTACACACACTCACACACATACACTCACACACATACACACTTGTACACACCCACACACACTCATACTCACACACACTCATACACACACAATCACAGACTAGCATACACACTTGTACACACCCACACACACTCATACACAGACTCACATACACTCACACACTCATACACAGACTCACATACACACACACACACTCACACACTCATACACACACAAACACTCACAACATACTCACATACTTGTACACACACATACACTCATACACAGACTCACATACACACACACTCACACACTCATACACACACATACACTCACAACATACTCACACACTTGTACACACACTCACACACACATACACACTTGTACACACCCACACACACTCATACACACTCATACACACACACACACACACACACACACACACACACACACGACGGTTGGAATATTTAAGATAGAAGGAACAGTTCAAGACACCTTTATCTACATTGAAATTCAGTGGTTACCACGAGTCCAGCCTCTCTTGACAGTTTTCTGGTCTTATTTCAGATGGTTTCTTTCTTTCTTTGGACCAGGAACATGCAGATTCTAGAGCACATCTTCAGCGTATGTACAGAGACAGCCAGAGGAGAAAAAGCTCTCCACACAAACCTGAGTGGAGACTTCACATGAATATCATTTGCAAATCAATTCAGACCTCTTCCTCCTCGGCAGGTTCTTGATTTGAAGTGGAGCTGGAAGGAAGTGACATTTTTCTAACCGCATCCCTGACTTGTGCCTCTGCCAGACATCACTAATTGAACCTTATGTACCTCACGTGAGCCGAGACCTCTGCAGAGAGCATCCAGACATTCCAGGCTGCCAATCACTCAGTTCTACGACACCACATCAGTTCTGTTTGCTATTTTCTGTTTGAAGTCTTAAAACTTTACTACTGTCTTAAATATCAAGTAGCATTTTTATGAAAACCACAATACTAAAAGCAGAGAGCTTAAAAAAAAAATCAGCACTGTGAGAATGCCCAGATGCGCCGGGCAGTGGTGGCGCACGCCTTTAATCCCAGCACTTGGGAGGCAGAGGCAGGCGGATTTCTGAGTTTGAGGCCAGCCTGGTCTACAGAGTGAGTTCCAGGACAGCCAGGGCTACACAGAGAAACCCTGTCTCTAAAAAACCGAAGGGAAAAAAAAAAAAAAAGAATGCCCAGACAGATGCAGATGAAGCTGGGGCTGGAACTCTGAGAGCCACAAAAGATGTGCTCAGTTTCCCCAACCTTCCTGAGATTTAATCCTATCGATATTGGTTTCAGAGAGACAGAAAATATGCGATAAGATATAATAAAACAGGGCCACGTAGATAGCTAAGCAGTAAAGGGCCTGCCTAGCACCCATGGGCTTAATCCTCAGTACTATGTGTGTATGCACAAGGATACCTACAATCATGTGCATATTTATATTTAGAAGGATAGCCATTAGTTTATAACCATCAATAGTTCTCAATGAGCTTACATTCAAGTCTCTGTCTGATTTGCTTGTGGTCCAGATTTCTGGATTTCGTTCATGTTACGGATTTCTGACCTTGGCTCATAGAACGGGACACACTTACTAGACACTCTATTTGCTCCTTCTAGAACTGTGCCTAACACCTGACCTTGAACCTGTTACCAGATACTTAATTACAGAAAATTTACTTTTTGTCCTTTTTTTTTGAATGGCTGGCACAAGGCACAACATTCATTTCTCATAGGTGAGCTACCTTTTCATGTGGATAATATCGATTGTCAGTTAGACAGGACTTAGAATCACTATGGCAACATGACCCTTGTATTCATGCAGGTGTTTCCAGAAAGGTTAGACTCCTTTTGGATGCATGTGGCACCATCCCCTGGTCCTGCCTGGGCTGAATAAAAAAGAAGACAGAGGGTTTTCATCTCTTTCTGTTTCCTAAATGTGGATTCAGTATGACCTGATGCTCCCTGGTCCTGTCACTATGATGATCCAGGTGTGTCCTCAAAGTGTGAGCCAAAAGAAACCCCCCTTTCTGTAAGTTGTTTTTGTCGGGTGTTTATCATAACATCAAGAAAAATAACAAACACTTGCAGTCCGTGAAACTGCAAACGAAGTCATCGTCTCCATCTCCAATGGGACTGGCCTTTAGAAGAGCATGTGCCGCACTTGCGTGGATCAGTGTTTCAAATGCATCTGAATTACGTGGCTCTATGTGGACTAGCTTAGACGCTCAGTTTGCAGTGTGAGTCCTTGAAGGAGCCACGTGGATGGGCCTGTGTGGTTCCCAGCTGACTGACCATCTAGTGGGTAAAGAGTTTACTGTGCTGCTCTGTGCCCCGCGCAATCGTCTCGCCGGCAAGAACGCACTCCGCACTCGGGCACCAGGATCCTTCTGCAGCAAGCGTTTATTGCGATGAAAGGAGGAAGAGAGAGAGACCCAAGATGGCGCTGCTTTATATACACCCTAGGGTGGCGTGGACATATCTGATTGGCTGCTTGCTCAAACCCCCCTATGACACCCCGGGCTGAGCGGTGACTTGGCGGGCTTTCACCACTTGCACATGTGCAATTTACTTGTTTACCCACATCGGGCACCAGCGACATCTTGTAATGGGGAATGCTGTCACCGCTCGCCGCGGCTCTCTACACTGCTCAAGGGACAGTCTGACTGGGTGAAGCTGAAGGGACTTGGTGGAGCTTGCAGGCCTCCTTCTTCATTTCCTCATGAAGTTCAACTTAAGAACACTATATTGTCATTTGTGTCTGACTTTCAGAAGAATAGAGGAGGAAGAGAACTTTTTTTCTGGTGATCAAGACAGAATGATTTGTCTGTATTTCATGTATGTCAAGAGTTTTATTGTTGTACTTGGACATGGTAGACACCAGAAGGGCTGACAGGGACAAACGTTGTACTTTGCATGGCTGAATGGCGAGAGAGCCAGACCATGCTTGTAAGAGTCACATGTAGTGGAGGTAGTCTATCCTGATGCAATCCTAAATACCTTATGGTAAGCACCGTCTCCCAATGCTAACACAATGGATTTAGATCCCACACAAGTGTGAGTAGAGACAAAATATTAACGCCATAGCAAAATTTGATCAATGTGTGGCACACTTGACTTCCTCTAAGTTGTAGCCATGAAAATTAGTACTACCTGTGATATATTTGTTCTGTGCTGGGCGCTTCCCCGAGGCCCCACATAACACTGTCTAGCACTGTTCTTAAAGCTATCCTATGAACAAATGATCACTCTTTCCAGAAAAGGAAATGTGGGCCCAGAAAGGCTAAGTAACTTGTCTAAATAGCACAACATAGGAATGCAAGCTTTGAACCCAAGGTTGTCTGTCTCCGAAGTGTACTTCTCAGTTCTATTTCTGAGAAATATTTTGTTGGGGGAGATTTGCTGGAATCCAAATCGAAAGGCATTAGCATTGCAAGCTAAAACCAAGAAGAAGTGCTCTTACTAAATACAGTGATAGTGGCTTTAAAATCTGCTGTTCCCACGGACTTGAAGGAAACCGAGGTTGATTTTCAGGCCTATTATTTATCTGCTTTTATAGGAACAAGCTCTATGTGGACTAGCTTAGATGCTCAGTTTGCAGTGTGAGTCCTTGAAGGACCTACGTGGATGGGCCTGTGTGGTTCCCAGGCTGACTGACCATCCAGTGGGTAAAGAGTTTACTGTGCTGCTCAGGGGACAACCTGACTGGGTAAGGCTGAAGGGACTTGGTGGAATATGCAGGCCTCCTTCTTCATTTCCTCATGAGAGATGATTCAGCTCAAGGACATGTAGCCTGTGAATGAGTTGACAGAAACCTTTTTCCAACTTTCAGTGCATGGACAATAATAGAGCCCACCCATAGAGAACCATTGTTCTAGAACTCAGATCTTCTCCCTGTGATATTCCCATAGGTGCTCTCTTATAAGGAACAGATTTAATTATCCCTGCCCTTTCTAGACTACCAACCTGTGCAGACATAAACAGAGTAGCAAAGTGGAATCATTGTGTGAATGTTCGAGTCTACGTTGGACCATGTTATGCCCTCAAAGAGTGTTTGTGACTGCTGCCCACCGGGGAACAACCCTCCTGACTCTTAACGTGGTGTTCTTTTCTTATGCCGTGGTAAGTGACACATGGGTGGAGACAAATGCCTTTGCCATGCTTTGAATACCAGCGTGGTGACAGACGCTTGGAAACACATGGGGACATCATCCTGGTATATCTAGGTCTACTGGTGTCATTTTATTACCAAGAATTTATCAATGCTATGATGTGGCATGTTTGCATGTTTGCATGGTTTCATGTTTGCATGTTTGCATGTTTGCATGTTTATAATGTTTGCTTGTTGCTGGGTGAGCATGCAAGGAAATGGGACGCAAAGCAGAGCATGGCTTCAAGGGGCACTTATCCAGGCGACAGAGGCAGACTGATGTGTGACTAGTTTAAATGCAAGGCAGGTGGCTCTTTGCAACTTCTCCCTGTACACGCAAAAAAAGGGAAAGACTTGATATCTCACTGGTTGCCATGGAAGGAAGGGACCAGCTAGGAGAGGTTTCTCCACTCCAAAATGCCTCTATTTAGCTGAGGGTGCAATACACTGGGCTATAGAGGCAGAACTATGAGTCATGCTGGGTGTTTGGTCCAGCCTCTAGAGCTGCTGGCTTCTGACTGCAAGTGACACAGGTAGGGTCACTGTCCTGCTCCACAGCTCTGTTCTTTTCAACAACAGTTTAGTCGAATGTCCCTTTCTTGCCCTGAGCTGGGGAGGAATAGAATGGTCATTTGATGTGGCCCTCTACTTCCACACAGGGGCATTCTTACTTGGGTGGATGTTTAAGAATCTGCATCCACATAGAGAGAGAGAGAACAAGGAACCTCCATTTGTCTCCCTTTTCTGTTTTAATGGCAGAGGGTGTGGGTGGAGGAGATTGTGGGGGAGCAGCTGGGCAGTGAGGGGACTTGTAGGTCAGAGCTTGACAAGGGGACTTGGGTCACCCGGGGAAAATATGGCCTTGCTCTCTACTGGCAGATTCCCAGTGACGTGCTGTTCCCCACCTGCTCTCCCCCCTCCCCCCTTCCCCCAAGTGCTGCTGTCCCCACATGCACGGAACAGGGAGGCGATGATGAATTTCCCCCGAACGGCATTACAGACAGTCATAAATAATGCTTTGCTCTTTGGTGACGGCACTTTCCATTAGAGCTGCCTGTGCCGGGCTCTTGCTACCCCCAGTCTTCTGCCGGGGACTTGCAGTAAAATTTATCAGCGAGCTTTCTGCACCTAATAAATCATCCCCTCTGGGAGCCATCTGGCAGATAAGGCCATGAGAACCCACATGCTCTGCAGATGAGGAGTCGGAGTGAAAGACAAACCTAGCTGGGCAGCCCCAGGCCCTGCTGAGGGGGACTTGCTCTCTACCAGTATGCTGTCAGGTTGCTCATGGCTTCTCTCTTCAGCTGTGAGACAGAGGCCCTAGATTTGGAAGCTATCCTTACTCATGAAACTATATGAGGGCCAGGCCCACAAATGACATCTTTCTTGTATTTTACTTCTAGGTATATAGAAGGTTCACGGGTCTGACCTGGGGTAAGAGTGGGCAAATCTCCAAGCCACGCTGGCGAAGGGAGAGGCATGGGTATCTCTTAGCTCACTCCTTGGAATGTTCTAGAGATGTGAGAGATGGCAACAGCAGATAATCTCATGGTGATAGGAAAGTTTCTGCTGAGAAGAAATGATCTAGAAGCACCCTTTAATTCAGGGAAATGTCACGCTTGTCCCCATAGCTTAAGAACTGTATCTGTTATGATTAAAATTTTCCTTCAGATATATGCTACTTTCCATAATAGACACTAAAAGACGTTCTAAAGGAAGTTACCGAGAAAAGTAGAGATGGATAGGTTCTACTTATGGTTCTTCCCTTAAGCCATTTATTTATTTTTCTATGGTGCTGGAATTGTACCCAGGACCTTGTATAAGCTAGACAGATACTCTACCATTGGGCTACACCTTTAAAGCATTTTCGATGCTGTTGGAGAGAATATCCTAAGTATCTTGGGTGATAGGCATACCCACTCTCTAAACTAGTCAGAGTGCTTGCAAGATGGAAGCCACAGCTAGGGGAGGTGGGGGGATAGAAAAGCAGGTGTGTTTCTAATCTCATGGTCACAGTCCTTAGTGTCTTTGTGTGTATGGTAAATCTTCATGCATGGTAGGTAACTCTGATCAGCATGTGGTAGTGACACAGCCATCAGTCGGCACATGTAGAAGATGAGGATATGGAAGACTGAGATAAGATACAGCCTCATCACCACTGGACATGCAGAGTATGGATGAGTGTGATCCAGGCGTAACCATATACACTATGAACTTGTTCTTGGTACGCATAACCTAGCTGCCTGGGTCATACTAAGAGGCATTCTGAACCTGCTTTATCACTTCTAAAATAATATGCAAAGGGAACACACTCTTATTTGGGGATGTAATTTTTGAGATTGTTGCTATTGTGATGTCTTGTAACTTACTGGTTGCCTGCTTCTGTAAATGGTTTTTTACTTTCTTTAACGTCTATGGATGTAAGAGTCTGCACATATGTCTGTGCGCCACTTGTATGTCTGGTGTCCATGGAGGTCAGAAGAGGACATTAGATCTTCTCCAACTGGAGTTCCAGAGGGTTGTGAGCTGTCACGTGGGTTCTGGGAGTCGGATGTGGGTCCTCTGGAAGAGTTACTAGTGCTCTTAGCCACTGAGCCATCACTTTTGAAAGATGGAAAACTGGACATGATTCTTCCCTTCTGTTATAATAGGGCCCCTTGCCAGCCAAGATGACTTCACTTAAGGTCTGAGTGTGAGGTTGCCAGGAAACCGGAACCTACGCTCACAAGGTGCTCTCCTAAGGGCTCACTCTGAGGCAGGACAGCCCTCCTGCTACATCTGATGGCAGTGTACACATATTAGGGAAGCGCTAAGGGAAGTGTCCCCAAGATGCTTAGCTGAGCCATGCACTGACTGTGTCAGTAATTGAAATTTGCCAACAAAGATTTGCGTGTAATCTGTGATTTTGCTTTTCAATTAAAGTTCCTTTCTTCTGGTTGGAAAGTACTCAACTGTTTTCCTCTTCAAAGCTCGTCATGAGCACGAATCTCTCTTTTCTCTGGGTGCTAAAACGGGAGGAGGAGTGTGGAGTTGATGACATGGAGGAGAAGCAAGAGGAGGGGCTCGCAGTGGAGCCTGGAGAGCAAAGCAGAGGCTCTTTTCTTGCAAAGGTTGGGAAATGAGGCCTAGCTGAGGACAGCTGGATCTCAGTTTCTAGAGGAAGCCAAGAGTTAGTGGTCTTACAAGGTCAGGGCTGGAAGGAGCCCACCTCCAGACAAGCTACAAGAAGCAATAAACAGGTGGTCATCTCAGGTACTAGGAAGCAGGAGATTGGATGATGTCGTGCAAGAAGACTCCTTTCTATCACTATCATGGGTGACATGACCTTAATATTCATACCGCTCTATAGCTCCTGGGACATAGGAGGAACCCATGTTCCAAGGATGACTGGAGGGGTGTACTGGCTGGTTTTGTGTACTAAATTGATACAAGCTGGAGTTATCACAGAGAAAGGAGCCTCCATTGAGGAGATGCCTCCATGAGATCCAGCTGTAGGCATTTTCTGTTAGTGATCAAGGGTGAGAGGGTCCAGTATATTGTGATGGTGCCATCCCTGGGGTGGTGATCCTGGGTTCTGTAAAAAGTCAAGATGAGCAAGCCAGAGCAAGCAAGGCAGTAAGCAGCACCCCTCCATGGCCTCTGCATCAGCTCCTGCCTCCAGGTTCCTGCCCCGTGTGAGTTCCTGTCCTGACTTTCTTTGGTGATGAACAGCAATGTGGAAGTATAAGCTGAATAAACCCTTTCCTCCCCAACTTGCTTCTTGGTCACAATGTTTCATTGCAGCAACAGAAACTCTAAGACAAGGAGTTAGGTCAAGAAAGGAAGGAGAGGTTCCTTGGCTTTTTAGCACCGGGCTAGAACAATTTCGGCAACTGTCAAATGGATAATCCATCCATCCCTCCATCCCTCCATCCCTCCATCCCTCCATCCCTCCATCCCTCCATCTATCTATCCATCCATCCCTCCATCCATTTATCCATCCATCCATCCATCCCTCCCTCCCTCCATCCATCCCTCCATCCCTCCATCCCTCCATCCCTCCATCATCCATCCACCCACCCGCCACTAACTGGGCAGGGGCTAGGAAGGGCAGCTGTCATGTTTGCATCCCCCTGAAACTCATTTGCTGAAACCCAGGCCCAGTGCAATAGGATTAGGAAGTGGTGCCTTTGGGAGGGTGAATGGTATTTCATGAAAGAGCCTCTTGGGCATCCTCTTGTTTCCCCTCTGCAATTCAAAGGAAGACTCAACAAGAGGTCTCCATCTATGTCACACCGGAGTCTGCTGACCCCTTGACTGGACTTCTCATCCCTAGAACTATGAGTAAGCAGTTTCTGTTGTTTATAAATTGTCCAGCCTAAGGCATGTTGCTATAGCAGTCTGAACAATCTAAAAGCAAATACCTGTTGGTCTGTCAGAGTCCCCAGGGAGAAGCTACATCCTTATCCATTTCCTGTGCTCAGCAAGGTACTGGCTGTACGGGAAGACTCTGAGAAACTCTGTTGAGCGGAAATTGGTCAACAGAGATGAGAGGATAAGAAGAACATTTGCAAGCTGTACTGGCCCTTTTTTTTGGCTTCTGAAAAAGTTATGTGGACCATGTTGAAGAATAGCCCAGTGACTTTGACTGGGGCCTTCCTGTGTGTGTATGTGGGGGGGGGTCTAGATTATCTTAGGTGTTCCAACTAACAGTGCTTTCTAAAGCCCGTCCTTTCCTACCTTGCCTCCCCACCATGGCTGATAAAAGTCTACATGAGGTTGGTAACTCCGTCCCTGTCAGATAGCATTAAGAATGATGGACTCAGAGCCAGGCTGGGGGACTTAGATGTGGTGGAGAATCAGCAGTTGGTTTAAGCTACTGTGGTGGGTACACAGCTATGGGCAGAACAGGGCTCTGTGTGACACTAGTGTGAGTCCTTTCTGTCTGGTTTCTTTCAAGTAGAGATAATCCCTCCTACCTGGCCAGACAGCTGAAGTGTTTTCTTTTCTTCTTCTTTTTTTTTTTTAATTCGGTAATAAATCTGCCAACCCCATAGGGCTCCAGCTAGGAGCCTTGCTTGCTGCATCTACACCGACGTCTCCTAAAATGGCATAACATGAAAAAAGAAGAATGCATATTTCACACTTTGTCTGCTCTGTATTACGGCCGTCCTCTATTCATCCCCAATACAAATGTCTGACCTTCACACGGAGTTCAAACATCCTCTGCCAAGCTGGAGGGACTGCATTTCTCTGCTCCCTCTCCCTATCCCCTCTTCCTGCACCTATTTTGCAGGAAGCAGGGCCTGCTGGTAAATGTGTTACACTGGTTTAGTGCTCTCTGGGAGGAACAAAAAAGACTAGCATAAATGACTCTACTGCGTGCCCATTAACAATGTTCAGATGGCCCCTCCCACCCCAACGAAGCTTCTTTCTCTCCCTCTATACAAAGTCATGTAGAATACACTGATACAGGACATCCTGTCGCTGAAAGCAGACTTGTGTTTATGGCAGGTAATTTGCCACACAAGCAGATCTCCAGCAATATCAGTAAATATTCAGTAGAACCAAACACCTCTCCAAGTTCAGCTGCCTCTATTCCCCTCCATATCAGCTCAAGAGGGTCTGAACAAAACACACTGGCTTTGTTCCTGTTCTTTGTCTTTTTGCCTTACCATTGCCCTGCACTGACTCTGGCCCCCTCTCTATTCTCCCCAGCTCAGTCCTACCTACATTCAAGGTTTGCTTCCTTCTCAAAGACTTTGTGGATTGTACTATCCTGTACAATGTATTTCTTTACCTGAGACTTCATCAGCACTTACAGCTCATAGCATCTTTTCTTGGGTATCAGCCACGAACTGCTTTTTAATGGCTACTGTCATTTTCCTATGTGATTATTCTTCCTTAACCTTCGATTCACTTTACCCTCTTCCTCCTTGTGGTGGTTTGAATATGCTTGGTCCAGGGAGTGGCACTTTTAGGAGGTGTGGCCTTGTTGGACTAACTGTGGCCTTGTTGGAGGAAGTGTGTCATTGTGGGTGTGGGCTTTAAGATCCTCAACCTAGCTGCCTGGAAGCCAGTATTCTGCTAGCAGCCTTCAGATGAAGATGTAGAGTGCTCAGCTCCTCCTGCACCATGCCTGCCTGGATGCTCTCATGCTCCAGACTGAACCTCTGAACCTGTAAGCCAGCCCCAATTAAATGTCGTCCTTATAAGAGTTGTCTTGGTCATGGTGTCTGTTCATAGTAGTAAAACCCTAACATTCCTCATTCTTCTCCCCTTTTTCCTCCTCATTCTCATTCTTATTCCCATTCTGTGACAAGGGTTCAAAACACAGACCAGCCTGGCCTAGAACACACCATGTAGACAGAGATGGCCCTGAACTTACAGCAATTCTCTTTCTTCAGCCCAACTGCTAGGACTCCAGGTGTGCGCCACTATGCTGACTGTAGCATCCTTGAAACTTGCTTTAGTAGACTGTAATGTCTTAGAGGTGTCTCTTTCCTGTCTATTGCCAAACATGTAGCTTTTACTGTATGGCAAACAGTAGGTGCTCAATGACTATCGAAACAATGACCTTGGGATGAGGATGCCTGGGGTGGTGTGGCCTGAATTTTCTAGATTTGAGCAGTCAGAAAAATAATCCATACTTTTAAGGCCAGGGAGAGTCTTGACATGGGGGTTTGGCTGCTGAGGTGTTTTCTCTCATTTGGCTGATTCAGGAGCCTGGGTCGCTTTAGTGAAACTGCCCCGAAGTGTACTGGTAGACTCTGGATTCCCTGTCACCCTAGGCTGTTCAAATTTCCAGGGTCACTGCCCCTCTGTGGGTACCTTCTTCAACACCCTCTGCATCTCCCAGGCTCCCACATGCAGGCTGTATTTAAACTGGAGCAGGGACTTAGTGGCTCGGTGCTCACTCATATGTGTGGGATGCAGCCACAGGCTGCCCTCTTCCTCCGCCTTTGCTTCCACCTGAAGGCTACTATGTGGATTGTTTTGATTTGTGGCTGCGGTTTGTAGCTGTCGCCGATTTCTTTGTTGTTGTTGCTGCTGCTGCTGCTGCGACTGTGTCCTTGCAGCTCGATTTTTAGCTGAGTGTTTGGGTAGTAAATATGGTTTACACCAACTCTGCTGGAAATAATGGCATTTATGTGCTAAAGTTATTTCCAAAACCTGCGAAAAGTGTATACAAATAGATCCACGGCAGGGCCCTGAGACTGGGGAGAACACAGACTCAATAAAACCTCTGAGATGGAATATAAACAGGTGTCTTCGATGAGGACTAAGCCAGGCAGATAGGGCGCACACTACCCCCCACGCCCGATGCTGGCTCTAAAGTGGAGGCCTACCATAAACACTGTGCTCGGTGCTGGGGAGGTAGGAGGCATCTTTGTGATTATATTTACCTGCTCCGTGCTCACTTGCGTTTGTTTGAGCGCCTCATATTAAACTTCTTGCATTTCTATTCGTTCACCCGCAGTGGTGTTAAACCTTAATTGCTCCAGATCCTGGGATAGAAAAATGGTGCCAAGAAACTATGGGATTAGCTTATAAAGCTAGCAGCCTTCTTTTCTTCCGTAATGGCTGTCAGTCTGGCATCTTTGGCATGTTGGGTGGACCCAGGCATGGTGCACAGGGTCCCTGATCCTCCATGCTGGTTACCTCCTCCTCCCGATCAAAGGAAATCCAGGTTGCTGGGGAAGTTATAGAGCTGTCTTCTGAAGTTGGCTAGAACTGGTTTTGAGATCTAGCTTGTTGACCGGTACATCTGCATCACTCCTGGAACAAGTACTCATTTCCATGTCTGACGATTACCTGGAAGTGGAGCCCACATCTTGACCCCAGATGAAGGTCTTGTTGGCTAAGGGTTTAATGATTTCAAAGGTGTGTTGGCTCTGTGCTGAAAGCTGCGTGACAAAGGCACAGGGAGGGTGTTCCGATTGCTCTCCAACTTGTAAATGCCAAGCAGAAATCTTGTTGCAGTTCCTAAATGCCACATTCCGGCGTGTTTATTGTCCCCCTCCTAACGGGGGAAAGATGGTGAATGGACTAATAATTCAGGAGCCGAGAACATGTTTATTTGATTTTTAGAGCTTTAGCAAATACAGTGTGTACAAAACCCAGTGCCAACAGCATGCATAATTCCTCCAGGAATGGGGCTGATGGAAACACAAAGCTTGCACGCTTCAAAACTGTAACCAATATTTACACATCCGAGTGACTAATTCTCCACTCTGAGGAGGAGAACAATGGGCGTAATAGTCAGGTGCGTTAATGCAGAGCGTGCTCATCTGGCGACTTGGATATTTGACACACAAATAAACCTGGGAGCGCGGCGTGGGGAGGGGGAGATGTGGAGGCCTTTTATCTACCTGTGTAACCATACACCAAACAGCAGGTTACAAGCCCGCTCAGAAACTGCTGACCCAACGCCGTTCTGGTACCTCATGTGCAGGATTGGCAGAAGATTTGCAGCGCTGCAGGAGTTCTGTAGCTGACCTCATTAGCGGAGCGTTTCCTGGCTTGTTAGCATCATATTTGTATAATTTACAGCACCTTCGTTTTTATGGAATGTGTTTCTTGCAGAGTGTAATGGCAGCAATATATTTAACCTATTGCATTTAGGCATGCTTTTGCTGGAGGCAGCCTGTAGACATAAAGGGCATTTCCTCCTCTCTTGCATGGGCTCTTCTCATTCTGGGTGTGTGGGCTGCTGCTGCTGCTGCTGGTGTGTGTGTGTGTGTGTGTGTGTGTGTGTGTATGTGTGTATGTTTGTGAATATGTGTGTGAATATATGTGTGAATGTGTTTGTATGTGTATGTAGGCATGTGCAAGTTTATGAGTGCATACACATATGTATGTGGTGTCTGAAAGACATAAACAGGTCCTGGAGATAGGACTCCCTCTTAAGTCCAAGGACAGAGACCACATCTAAGGACCTCTGGCTTCATTGCCACAAGGTGTAGCTTTGGATGGGGTGAAGCTTACTGGCTTCTCTTGCTTTGAGAAGATGAATTTTCAAACTGGCAAAAGCAGCCAGGCAGGATAGATAGATACTGGGGATTGTTTCTTTTGGGTGGGAGAAGCGGTGGTAAATGATGCTCTTAATTGTGTCGGCGCACTGAAGTAAGTTTTTAAATCTATCTGGATGACATCTTAGAGATTTCTTCATAAAATAATACAATAAGAAATGAAGAACGTTACATGAGCCCCCTCCCCCGTCCCAACCAGGGGAAGATTCTGCCTTAAATAAGTTTGTACCTTAGAAAAATGTAGATTTTATTTATAATATATAGGGATATTTGACTTATTTTCCTATCTGAGTCATGTAGAATAGATAGAAACAGCCAGGACAAACTAATTAACTCATTGAAAATAGAATCTGAAGATGAAGGTGTGTGTCCTGGTGTGTGTGTGTGTGTGTGTGTGTGTGTGTGTGTGTGTGTGTGTTGAAAAGAGGAACTTCAGCTGAGAAAATGCCTCCATCAGAATGCCTGTAGGCAAGTGTGTGGGGCATTTTCTTGACTGAAGGCTGACATGGGAGGACCCAGTTCACTGTGTGTGGGACTCACAGGGCAGGTCCTGGGGTGTCTAAGGAAACAAACAGAGAAAGCCAGGGAAATGGAGTGAGTAAGCAGCATTCCTCCATGGTCACTGCTTTAGTTCTTTCCTCCATATTTGTGGTGGTTTGAATATGCTTGGCCCAGGGAGTGGCACTTTTAGGAGGCGTGGCCTTGTTGGACTAACTGTGGCCTTGTTGGAGGAAGTGTGACACTGTAGGCATGGGCTTTAAAACCCTCGTCCTAGCTTCCCAGAAACCAGTCTTTTCCTACTGTCCTTCAGATGAAGATGCAGAACTCTCAGCTCCTCCTGTACCATGCCTGCCTGAACACTGCCATGCTCCATACTTGATGATAATGGAATGAACCTCTGAACCTGTAAGCCAGTCCCAATTAAATGTTGTCCTTATAAGAATTGCCTTGATCATGGTGTCTGTTTACAGTAAAGAAAAATAATAATAATAAAACCCTAACTAAGACAATATTCCTGCCTTGAGTTCCTGCCATTCTGTGCTGGACTGTGATGTGAAGTATAAGCCAAATAAATCCTTTCTTCCCCAAGTTGCTGTGGTCATGGTATTTTATCATAGCAACAGAAAACAATTAAAACTGTGTAAAGAGAAACATTGGCCCCAGTACCCAGAGCTCTGATACTAGTGTCTGCTGCCATGAGCCAGGACTTCACAGCCTTGAGTAATTGTACTGTCTCTAGGTCACAGCTCAGGCTATGTAGATTCTCTCTGGAACCAGACATCCCATGTTCCAAGGCCTTCATTTCTGATGTGTTGGAGACAGAGGAAGACTGAAAGCTGGAGTTCTCACCAGCCCTCAATGCAGAAGTGGTAGGTGAGGTGACAGAATAAAGAGACATACTCTCCAGGAACTGCCAGTGGCCTTCAGTTCCCTCTCCAGATAGAGGCAAAGCAGCCAAATAGTGCCATCATTCAGAAACCAAGGTAGGGTGATTTTCAGAGCTCAGAGGAAAACTTGGGAGAGAGCATGGGCAGCTGCTTCCTTCTTTCCCAGGAGTACTTTTCTCCAGGAGAAGTTCACCTCATGTGGTGGTGGCCTGAATAGGCATGGTCTCTGGAATTGTGGTCATTTGATCAGGAATGACTTCCATAGGCTCATATGGCTGAATGCTTTCTCATTAGGTAATGGCGCGACTTGAGAGGATGAGGAGGTGTGGCTTTGTTGGAGGAGGTGTGGCCTTGTTGGAGAAAGTGTGTTAAAGGGAGTAGGACTATGAGGTTCTAGAAGCCGGGCCCAGCGGCTCTCTCCCTGCTGCCTGCAGTTCTGGATCTTTAGCTCCATCTCCCAGAACCACATTTTCCTATGTGCTGTCATGTTTTTGGCCATGCCAATGATGGACTAAACCTTTGAACTGTAAACCATTTATACAATTAAATGCTTACTTTTATAAGAGACATCGTCGTCATGATATATCTTCATAGTGATAGATTGTTGACTAAAACACCCCAGGAGCAAGATAAACAGACAGGCCCTGTACTTTGTCAACCACAATAGACTGGGAAGGTAAGCATTCTATCAAAATGACCTGAGGCTCAGGGCAAGCTTCGTCTAACTGGCTAGTCAGTCTGTAGTTCTTCTCACTTTCCTTCTGTCCCCAGCTTCAGAAGTTTCAGGAACCTCCCTGATCCTAGTATGTATTACAGTTGCAACACATCTTGCTTTTACTTAAAAGATCAAGTTTTCAGTCTGAATCCACGGGGGTTGGGTTCTAGGACCCTCAAGGACACCCAAATGCATGGATGCTCCAATCCCTTATGTAAACTGCCATTCTTTGCATTTAACTTACATATACTCCCACGTGTTATCGCTACAGTATTTATAATACATACTCCAATGAAAATGTTATGTAAACAGTTGTCAGACTGTATGGCTTAGGAATGATTACAGGGAAGACAGCCCAGCCCCAACATTGTCAGCTCACAGTTAATCAAATCAGTGGAAATAAAACTTATGGTTACCAAGAATCAACTGTGTCTCTCTGCAAAACTTAGGAGTGCTACAGTTTGTGCAATTGTTCACAAGGCTACATGTAGTTATATACAAAAATTGAAGGTACATTTATATTTGAGTTTTAAATATATCATGTTACCTCCTGGTGGTAAAGGCAGTAGTCAAAACCAAACAAACAACACAAAACAAACAAACAACAATAAACCCCAAACAAACAAAAACAGACAAACCAAAAAACAAAACTCCAATCAACCAACCATCCAAGCAAACAGAGCTGTTGTGCGCAGCTTCCTGTTTCAGCTTCTTAAATCCATGGAATCCTAGAATATTTACAGAATACCATTAAGTACTAGAACTTCAGTGAAAGTTTGCCTTCTGGGAGTTCTCTGTATCTCAGTCTTGAGTGAGATGTGTATGTCGTTTAAATAGATGTATGAGTAGCGTAATAAAATGTGGAGAGCTTCGTTATCTAGTGTCTGCTAGTTTGACTGTTTTCAAATCTGTACAAGTAGGTTCTGTTTCACATGCTTATTAAAGGGCCCCATCAGTCCCAGCCCTGCCTACTTTCCTTGCTTCGAAAACTTTTGTTTTTCTCCAGACAGCTCAGGGCATGGCTTAGTATTTTCAATGAGACATCTTTTTATTCTGCTAGCTAGAGGTTTGGTCAGATGAGCTGTGTCCTGTCTGTAAAGGCAGAAGCCACCATCTTTTCACTTCTCTTTGTGGCTGGATCCTCCACTTAACTTTAGGTCATTTCAGCTTTGCTCAGTTGTGTGTGATCCAGAACTCCACACAATACAATATCCACGCTTTCCTTTATCTTCAGCATGTACATGTATTTGAATCCTTCCACCTTTTAAAAAAGAGACATTATTTTTCAGTGTGTGTGTGTGTGTGTGAATTCAGTTTATTCCCATATCTGCAGAGCCCATGGAGGCCAGAAGGAGGCATCAGATCCCACGGAACAGAAGTGATTATGAGCTAAAAAATGTGGATGCTGGGAACCAAACCTGGGTCCTCTGCAAGAGCTATTGCTGGTCTCTCCACCCTCTGAACCTCCCCAATTTAAAAGATACGGCTGATGCCATTCATTATCTCTGGGCCAACTAATTCTTATAGTTTCCCAGCCACCCTTTCTGAGAGGCCATGACACACTTATGCCTGTGACTGCTCAGGCCTCTCTGGTGGCTTCTGGCTTCACTTCATGCTTTATAACTATCCCCCATGGTCATCTATGAACTACCAGACATCAACTGTGATGGGCATCATCTTTACTCCCTATCGGCTAACCCCTCTCCTTAGAACATCATATTTTTCTGGGGTTTGTTCTTCTTTCTAGCCATTCCTCAGTTTTCTTTGTCTGCTTCAGGTTTGATGATTGACCCTTCTGTGGAAGTCTTCAGGGTTTTGACAAAATATCTGAATTTCTGCTTACCTTTTTTCTCTTGGCAGGACCATTTTATCAATTTCTCATAGCATCTGTGGTCTCTATGTGGTCTTGCCAAAGATTGTCCTGAGATTCTGTAACTTCTTACCACTCAGCGCCCCTTGGCTACACTGTTGCAAAAGCGTTAGGAACTTATTTCTCTTACACACTCTGCTCAGAGTTCCGGGGTGTAGGGAGGTTGGTACACCTAGGAATTGTCCAGCAAGTTTAAGGTTTCTCTTCAGTGATGGAAATAGAATCACAGTGTGGGTGCCCACATTCTTCCTTTGCTTACAAGACCTACCATGACCCAACAAACTGAGTCCTCTGCCTCTGGTTTATCTCTTGCCTCTTGCTTTGGTCCTCTGCAATCCCGACATCCCAAGACTCTTAATGTCAATATGCCAATCCTTGCCTTTGAGATTTCATAACCACTTTTCTCAGCAGGAACATGACTTCTGCTCCATCCCCTTGCTTATGAAACTTCTAGTTCTCCTCCAGAGAGCTCTCTTCAGGATGGGTTTTGTCGATGAGACATGCTTTTGTCTAATCCTCTTCTCCTCGCCTTGTGCTCCTACAATACCTTGCTCATCATGATTAACACTGATCAATAAAGCACTGATCAATAACCAAAGGGATGGGACCTATCTGTATTTGCAATCATATTGTAAGCCCCAAGAGGGTCAGGGGATTTTTTATCTTATAAGTGAAACACATGAAATTATTTAGAATTCTTTTGCCTCTTGACTCACAAAAGCAGTAAATAATGATGTCCTGCTTAGATACAGCAATAACAGCAACAACTTGTGATTATGAAACAATTTGTAATATGTAATGGAAGGAGGATTAATTATAAATATAAATGACAGGTTAAACACAATTTTAATAATGATTACTTCTGTGTAAGGTTATATGCCTTTCATACTTTTAATTATATAACCTAATTTGACCTTTGTAGGACCCTTTCAGAGATGTCAAATAAATTCTTAGCACTTTACAGGTGTTCAAACTGAGACTTGGTGAAACAACATATCTTCCATTGAATAAACAAAACAGCCAGATCTCCACATTCAGAATCAAGACTTTTTCTCTGTACCAGGCTATGAAATAAAATAGAAAGTACCAGATAGTGGGTAAATTGCTGGCTGTGTTTGCATAAGCACCTGAGTTCAATCCTGAGATCACACATGCAGAAAGTTGGGCCCAGCAGGGTGCATTTCTGATCCCTGTATTCCTATGGGAACATGGAAGGCAGAGACAGGAAGGTCCCTAGAAGCTCAAAGACCAGCAAGTTTGGTGTAATCACAACAACAAAGAGACCTCATCTCAGATAACGTGGAAGATGAGGACAGACATCTGATGTTGTCATCTGACTTTGACCCTTGAATTAAGGCATGCACACCTGCAACTCTTATACACAAACCACATCAGATACACACACACACACACAGAGAGAGAGAGAGAGAGAGAGAGAGAGAGAGAGAGAGAGAGAGAGAGA
>JANHMN010000015.1:18330864-18362326 GCA_030674055.1 Rhabdomys pumilio | reverse complement strand
AGAGAGAGAGAGAGAGAGAGAGAGAGAGAGAGAGAGAGAGAGAGAGAAGCAAAATTCTGCTAATTCTGAGCTTGTGTTTAGTCTAGGCAGTCATTTGATAATTATTTGTTGAATATCTAAATGCATGGATAGAAAGACCAACAGGTCTGACAATGTTACTAAGATTTTACAAACAACTATAAGTCAACAATTATGAGATAATAAGCAGAAACAATACAATATGCCACATTCTGTAGGAGAGAGGTGGAGTCTGGCCAACAGACTAGATAATGGCTTTTAAGTGACTTCAGCAATCACTTTAAATAACTGTGTGGGTGTGGGAGGTTTGTATACACTCCTCAAGAATTCTGAACCCACTAATGACAGGGTTGACAAAGGAAGCTTTATTATAACTTGGGACTTGATTGACATGCAAGACATAAAATGTGTGAGTAATACCCAGCCTGACTCTCTCATGCATATGAAAGGGAACAGAAGACTCTATTGTCCCTGTTACTGGTAGAACAGTGCCATGGATATTTGTCTGTTCACATTTAATTCTCTCCACCACTCCATCTGTACGGTTTAAACATGTTCTAGAATGGAGAGAGCATCATTTATCCAACCCTGACTCTATATAACAACAGGGGCGTCTTCCTCTAGTATTGTGGAGCAGAAGGTCTTTATTCAAGATATGGCTTTCCTCAAGGGAAGACTTTGTGCGATAGGAAGAATTACAGTCTTGCAGTTCTGATGATCTCAGGATGGAAAAAAAATGCTGATATGAGGCTCTTGTCATTCAAGTTTAAAAGAAAACACGAAATGTGCACTTGTTCATGTGTATGTGAGTGAGTGTGAGTGTGTGTGTGCGCACGCGTGCACGTGCATGCGGGCGTGCACATGTATGTGCGCGTGTTTACACATTTGTGTGTGGGCTAGAGAATGACCTTAAGTATCATTACTCTGGAGCGATCCCCTTGCTGATTTTAGATAGCCTTTATCACTGGTCTGGCGCTTGCCTTCTAGTCTAGGCTGGCTGGTCAGTGAGCCCAGGATCTACTGGTATGCAACTAACCAATTGTTAATACAAATGTGTGGGCCCCATGGGAAGAGCAACAATACCAACCAACTAGAGTTCACAGGGTCTAAACCACCAGCCTGGGAGCACGCATGGAGGGACCCATGGCTCCAGCTGTATATGCAGTGGAGGATGGCCGTGTTGGGCTTTGGTGGGAGAGAAGATCCTTGGTCCTCTGAAGGTGGGATGCCCCAGTGTGGGGGAATTCGAGGGGGGTACAGGGGGAGTGGATGGATGAGTGGGGCACACCCTCATAGAAGCAGCGGGAGGGAGGACAGGATAGGGAGTTCCTGGGGGGAAATTGGGAAAAGGGGATAACATCTGAACCGTAAACAAGTAGAATATCCAATAAAAAGAAAACAAAATCAGACAAAAAAAACCAACCAACCAACCAACCAACAAACATCCAAATGTGTGTCACCAAATATAGCTTTTTAATATGGCTTCTAAGGAGTTGAAGTCTGAGTGTCTGCGTGACAAGCAATTTATGAAATGAGCCTCCCCAGACAGTAAATCTTGCCTTTTTAATATTTGGTTAGTTTTTGGGTTGACTGCACAAATCTAGTGTAGCGTTTGGACACAATAGGTGTTCAATAAATTGTGATGATTATGAAGAGAACACAGCCAACTGGGAAAAAAATATGGATTTGAAACCCAGCCCCTCCAGTTAGATAACAAAACAGCATCTTAACCTAAATGTAGCAAGTTACCCAAATGTTCCAATCTGATGATATTTTTTTTAGTCCATAAAATTAGTAATTGTCGTTATGGGCAGGATTCTCTAGCAGGTGTTTTAATTTCTTATTAGTACTGCTTATTAGTCGTGAAAGCCTAATATTATAGGTGAGCTCACTGAGATTCATAGATGTAAGTCTTTGTCTTTAGAGGTATTATTTACCTAGTGACCATCAACACTGAGACAAATCCGAGCCTGTATGACTCTGATTATTTTCTACTTCATCACCCAGGGCGTATGATGAAGAGAGAAATGTTGAATTGTGAGGATTAGAGTCAGAGCACCCAGAGCATGCTCAGCACACAGAACTGTAGGTATTATTACCAATTATGCTACGAGTGGTTTATTTACTCCTATTAATTAGCATTGGGAAAGTCTTGTCATGTGATACCCATCTCGAGCCTTGTTTGGAAATTCCCTGGTTGGCAAAGAGTGGAAGATCAATGAACGCCTGCGGACATGTCAAAGATGTCTCAGTTGATGCACATTAAAGGCCTGACGTCGTCTGCATGTATAACTGAATGCTGTCCTTTAATACTTTATCACAAACACTCCCTTTTGCTTCTGAAAGCTCTGGAAGGGTTTTTACGTTAGTTTTTGAGAACTTTAAAAATTATGTTTAGATTGCCTTTATCCCCTCTTCCATCCCTAGTCTCCACTTCATATTCAATTAACTTTATATTTTCATTTAGAAAAACCCTATAGAGTTCCCTTAGTGCTGCTTATGCACTCTTGAGTATGTGGTCATCCACTGGAGCATGTGAGACGTACCAGGAACCACACCCTTAAAGAAAGCTAAGGCCTCCTTCCCAGGCAGCTTTCCATCACCAATAGTTCCTCAACTATAGATGGTACTTCACCCTCCTTTTCCACTTCCAGGGAGGGATTTCGTGTGGCTTGAGCTTGTACATTCTGTCATAACTGCTAGGAGTTTATAAGCAAAAATGGTGATGCTGTGCCCAGAGAACAATGTTACCTTGAAGACATTCACTGCCTCTGACTCTTGAAATCTTGTTGCCTCGTATCCCATGATCCCTGAGTCTTGGGAGGAGCAGTGTGTGACATGAATATCCTATTTCAGACTGAGGATCTCACAGCCATTTATACACCCCAACCAGTTATTGGTGTCTGTGTTAACTACTGTCCACTGCCCACCCGAAGAAGCTTTCCTGATGAGGTCTGAAAGATGCTCTAGTCTATGGGTATAATGACGAGTCAGAAATCAATAGTTTTAGGTTCTCTCCTAGGACCTAGGACCTACCTAGCTATAGGTTCTTGGCCTTCCATTTTGTGAACTGGACATTAAAATCAATCAGAGAGTGGTTGGTAGCTCCTGTTTCATTGGTGCCACTATTGTATCCATGAGCATATTTTGCTAGGCAGATTGTTCTTATAACTCCTAGAGTTCACAGCTGGGTAAGATTCTTTTTAATTTTAATTTTTTATATTTATTTGAATACCTTAACTTAAGAAGTATAAATAGTTTAGGGAAAAAAACCTCAAGTTGGAAGAGGCAAAGTAGTTCATGAGTGATAAACGAATGAGGATCAATAAACCTTTTGAGTATGTTTTTGTATAAAGATAAAAATGGTTGACAGCTGGATACGAGTGGCAAATCCTTTTCTCATCCAGTAACACTATAACACACTTCAGCATGTGAAAGCTAGCTATCGAGGAGAAAGCTTCCATGTCAATAGCAGCTCGATTTCTCCATGTTGAGTGACTTAAGTATGTGAGCTCTTCAGCAACATGGACTAACTGTGAGGTTCTGAAGGATAACCAAGAAGAATGACAATCACCAACAATATTTGAGGATCGCTGGCTAACAACTCCTCTAGGGGTAATGTATAGGCTATTACCATTTATTGGCTGTTGTGACTAGAGTAGCAACTTTTATAATATACTATAGGACAAGTAGTTGAGAGGTGGTGAGTTCTCCTTATGCTATGGAGAAGTAGGCTGATAACATACCAAACCCCATACAAACAATAACCATAATCTCTAGACAAAATTAAAAAATTAAAAAAAATCCAAGTATAGCTATTGCTTTTGGACGCTTCTTTAGCTAAAAAGAAGAGTATTAGATAACTTTTCTGGTTATTATGACCACATCTGAAGTTAGCATCACATGGGGTAGCTAGGTCAAATTCCCATAGGAAGCCTGTAGTACCTCTGCCTTGAAGAAATAAATGACTGAGGTTTGGGCAACTGTAGCTGCTAAATATAAACCCTGTGCAAATCTCTGGCTAACTTGAGGATCAAGTGCATATGGGGCACCATCCAAGCAGCTCAGCTAAAGATAGAAGAACTGAACTGAGCTTTAGAGAGCCGCCCATGAGATAGTTTGTCATCGGAGTCCCTATTGCATCAATAACAGCTCACTAATCTTCAGAAAATATAACAGAATTCAGAGGAACCACAACACAATACTCACAATGTCTAGAATATAATCCCAAGTTTTAATATAGAAAGATCAAATGGATGTGGAAGAAATATGGTCCATAAAAATTGGTTATTTAGTCCAAATACTAAATATATACTCGCTAAGATAAGAGAAAGTATGACTCAGATAAAGGAAGAAAAGATGTAATCTTAGCGGAGACACAATACACTAAATAAAACTGCAGAACAGAATGTTAGAAGCAAAACTGTGCTTAAGAAGGATGGATATGACATCAGAAGATTTTATGAAATTAC
Source organism: Rhabdomys pumilio (assembly GCA_030674055.1). NCBI lineage: Eukaryota > Metazoa > Chordata > Mammalia > Rodentia > Muridae > Rhabdomys > Rhabdomys pumilio. The sequence goes on along the minus strand of JANHMN010000015.1, from coordinate 18,357,836 downwards.
AGAGTGAGGTAAGAGTCTCTAGGCCCCAGAATAGAAAAGAACAAACAAACTAACGAACAGCATCTCATCTCAGACACTGAGAGACAAAGTCAAAATGTCTCACACATGCTCAGTGTTGCAAATGTGGTTCAGAAAAAAGAAATAATAAGCAAAAGTATCCTGTACAAATGATAAAAATCACGATATACATAGAAAATGGTGAAACCGACAACTAGGAACCAGTCCTCACAGATTTCCACACATTTAATAATTTCAGTGAGCCCAAAGCGAGATGTACATGTAGAGAATCAGACTCTGGAGCTTCACAGTCCACTTTACCAACCTTGAAAACCAATGGAGAGAACTCTTGAAAATCTTGAGGGAAAAGACAATCAATAATCTACTGAAGTAAATCAATAATCTACTGAAGTTCAAAACATACATCCCCAGATGGATGGATGATGCATGTACGAGAACAAAAGCGACCTGTTCAACCAGATTACATCCAGTGTGAACATCATTTAACAACAAAGGCAGTGCAGGGACCCTTTTAGATTAAGCAAGATTGGTTGAACTCGGAAAAGCTTCAAAGTCCCCCAAAGGCCCGTATGCCAAAGGCTTGGCCTCCAGCTTCTGAATACTGGGAGTTGCTAGAACCATTAAGATGTGAGGCATAGTGGGAGGAAGTTGAATCACTGAGTAGGTACCTTTGGGGGGCATACTGAGATGTTCCTGTGTCTATCTTTCCTTTTTTAATACCATGAAATGATTAGCCTTCCTCCAGCATGCACACCCAACATGACATACTGTGCCATCTCAGACCCAAAGCACTGGCGCCATGCTGCCACACGGTGATACCTCTGAAACCAGGAGCCAAGGCAAACCTTTTCTACTTTTAAATTCATTCATCTCAGGTATAAATGGATTGCTAACACACCCACACTACAGCAGATGCTACAGAATTCTAAGAAGATGCTACCATATGGGAAAGTAGGTCTTCAGGAAGAAAGAGCATCAAAATGGTAAGTAAATACCTGGTATAAATAGAAAACAGCATTTCTTATTTCTTTAAAATGCACATACCATTTTATAAATTATAACTATGTCTTGTAGGGTTTATGGTACAATAGATATGTCTGGATGATAGACTCAACATTTGTAATGGGGTGATGTGGTTCCGGGACCGAAAGAGTGGCAATGTTTTCTTATATTTTGTGTAAATAGTACAATATTAATTCTCAGAAGACTGTACATTTTAGTGTCTAGAGAAAAGAAGATTGATTCAATGGAACTTATGTGGAAGTTGTTTACGGTGATTTCAGTGACAAATTGTGTTGATGAATTGCTTCTATGTAACTTTGTTAAGATAAAAGAAATTCAGTGAGAGCAGCCAATAGGGAAACAGGTGAAAGGTCCAGAATTGGCACAAGACATCCCAAGACCAAGTTCTTGGCACAAAGGAGATTGGTTTGCTCTAAAGGTACAAAAGGAAGGGAATAAGAGACAAAGACAGGAGATAGAGAACTAGGGAGAAAAGGAAAGAACAAGGGTGATAGGAAAGGGGTATTTGCTCTGGAGGGACAAAAGACAAAGAACTGCCTCTGGATAGAGAAGAGACAGGTCTGGCCCAGAGGCAAATGGCCCTTTATGAAGAGAACAGAGGAAACCTGTGTTAGAATGAGATGCTTTGATTTGATTTGCCATGTTAATTAGATAAGCCAAAATGGGGCTTTTGATGCTCGATTTCAATACTTTGATAACTGGACCTTGGTAGTTGGCCCTGGGGTGAGGGGAGGGCAGGGCGGAAGAGGGAGGAAGAAGGAGGGGAAGTAGCCAAATAAGGGACTAGATATTGGTGATTAGCTTTAGGAATGTAATCTAATGGGTTTTAGTAAGGCAGAGGGAATGGGGGAGAAGGATAAAGCATGTTTGCCATGCTTGGGCCTGCTAGAGCCCCTTCAGGAGAGGCTAGTTTTTTCTTTCTGCCCAGGAGTTACCTAGATTCTACCTCTTGGTGGAAAAATAAAGAATACTTTAATTTACTCATCCAGAGATGTTTCTATCTAGTAGATGTTATTGGATTTAAGGTTGTATCTTAGCTGCTGAGGATGTAAATACAAGGGGTCATAGCTTTTGTCTCCTTCTTACCCATGAATTTATGCACTTCCCTAACGTCTTCACTGGTGGAATATTTGATCTCATTGGCTCATCTTTTTAGAGGAAAGAAATGGTGTGTTTCTCAAAATACTCACCTCCCTAGACCTGGATAATTGGTACCAGGTTGTGATGGTATATTGTCAACTTGACAGGATTTGGAGTCTCCTAGGAGACAAGTCATAGCACATTCAAGAGGAGAGATATTTTGATTAGATTAGCCTATAGACATGATTAGGTTCATTGATCCTCCCTAAAAGTGGGGGGATCTGTTCTCGGGTCCTGGGCAGCATCTAATGGAGAAAGGTAGCTGAACATGGACATTCCTTTCTCTCTGCTTCCTGATAGCAGCTGCAACAAACTGCTGCCACCAGAACTTCCCCAACTATGAGTCAAAAGAAGGCTCTTCCTCCTTTAAATTGTTTTCCTCAGGGAAAGCAACTAAGGCATGGAGGTCCAAGCATACCATGGGGAGTGTGATGGTCTCTGATTTTGTTTCATGCTATGATATGAAAAGCCTCATGAGATAAAAAGGTTGTGAGACTGAGCATCCCTTGACAGAGAGTGAGAATATACCAGGTTACCCTCCTGCTTGGCACTTACTTAGCTGTGTGACTTTAAACAAGTCACTAACCATATTGAGCCTTAGTTCATTGTGTGAAACACTGAGTAGTGATCTCTACCAATGCTCTCAAAGGAAATAAATTCTGTTTCCTGAGTTTATCTAGTGCTCTGCTTAGAAGTAGGTGGTTGAATCCTATGTTTCCAAGTTGAATCTTAGGGAAAGCGAGAAAATGAATGATAACATTTGTCCAAAATTTTTGTTCTTGGTTAGTTTTGTTTTCTCGTGTGGTATAAATTGGCAGAGTATAGTAGCTATCTTTAAATTATAGCTCTGATTCTATAACCTTGTGACTTTGGACATGATGTCTTATTTTTCCCACTAGGTCAAATAATATTGAGATGGCATGACAGGGGTGACCAGTTATCATTCTTGCTTTGTGTCTGTGGTACAAGCATATTTATGTGAGTTTGCCAGCCAGTGCCAATGAGAAGTCGGTTTACAAATTGTTCTCATGTTGGCCTAGAGAAACACCTATCCTTCCATGGACAAGCCTGCATAGTCCTTCTTTGCAGATATGATAATGGGGTTTTTTTTGTATATATATATGTATATACACACAACCCAAAGCAACAATAACAAAAAACACACAAAAACCAAAAACACAGCAAGAGGGAACCTGCATGGCAAAGATGAAGGAGCCACAAGACAGAAGGATGCTGGGCCTCCATCACTGCTTGAAAGAGTGAAAGGGTGCCATTTGGAATTAGAACAAGTGTCCTATACACTATTGTTTTGTTTGTGTTATCATGCATTTGGTGTTTTCTTTTATAGCATTAGCCAATTTAGTAAGCACAAGTCATGCAAAGCATCTGGCATGGGTCAACTGTCACTTACTAGGATTAAATAAGTAAACGGGTTCTTCTACTTGAAAACAGTATTCTTTAATCAGATCTGATGGCTACATCACCCTTGCAAAAGCCAAATTTCTGACATCCATTCCTGTGCCTATCAGTTTCTCCAGTAGACGAGGCAGAGGTAGCAATACAACATCCCCCCCGAGGCACTGAGGAGTAAGAAGAAAGGAAGGAAGCAGAGAGGTGAAAGAACTTGGCTAAGAATTCCCAAAACTGGCAGATGACAGCTGGGCTGGGCTGGGCTGGGCTGGGCTGGGCAGAGGGCAGTAAATTCAACTCCAAAGCCTTTCTTGAAATCAGTGAGGGGTTTTGACCCATTATTAGACAAGGAGACTGGGACATTTGTTTGTGCAGAAGATGTTTCTGTTAGAGCCCTTCTGTCATGTCATTTAGACATTATGTGAAGACGTGCCTTTGACTGTAAAGGTCAATCCCAGCGCAGTCTTAGGACTGGAGGATGTGGGGCTGTAGAGTAGCAAATATCCAAACTCAGCATCCCTTATGAACAAGAGCTCAGTGGAATAGATTGTGTTTCCTCAGCATCTCAACCCCTACACAAAGGCTAGGTGTGTCAGCTCTGTACTCACGGATGCCTTGCTTTTGCCTTTACTTACTTCTCCTCACCCAGCTCATGAGGGACCCCTGATTGGCTTCTGTGTTTCTGGTCCAGAAGAGTTCTGAGGGCTACTTAAAAGTAGTGGTTCCTGCCCTTGAGGAAGGGCCCTGCTCCTCTCTCAGGACTCAGGGTTCTCTGAGAACTCCAGAGTCAATCAGGCTGATAAGAAACAGCAGCAAGGCAGTGTTCCAAGACAAGTCCCAGAATGGAGTCCGATGATGAACTTGGAGAGGGCACGGGTGGTGAAGGGACACAGAGAAATAGAAATGTCCATAGTCTGAGGAGACAGAGGGTTCTGGATGTCACAAAAAGGGGAAGAGACTAGCAAGCTGCTGAGAATGATATCCAGAGGGACCCACTTGGAGTAAAGACAGAGAGGAAGCTGGGAGGGAGCCTGCCCTGTGCCGGTCAGTGCATCCTGCCAGGCCCTTCCCCTGACGGTCAGCACGGCCAGCTGGCTGATCCTGCTCAGCACATTTTCATCCAGCTCTGCTCAGCACAGCCTTCACTTCGGCTCAGCTCAGCACATCTCATTCCTGCCTGACCCAGACCCCTTGAAACCATTTATTTCTCCTGGAAGAGAGGAGTTTGTGGTTGATCGTGGCCTCTCCGCTGCTACTTACCAACAGAGCACTGTTTCTCTGTCTTGCATCTCTCCCAGGGATTGGACCAGCTCAACCTACATTCCAGAGCATCTCCTTCCAATGGCTTAATTCCATGCTGCCTGGAGTGTTCAGAACTTGTCCAATCCATACCTCCTGTCCTAGCACACTGGACCACCTTGCTTTTGTTACCCAAGGCGCTGATGTGTGCCCGTTCTCTCCTCTCTCTCTCTCTCTCTCTCTCTCTCTCTCTCTCTCTCTCTCTCCCTCTCTCTCCCCTTACAAATGGCTCTGCAGCAGCCCTGGGAGGGCGCAGCCGTACCAATCACGTCTCCATGGTTCCTTGTTAGCTGCACTCTAAGCAGGAAAGTGACTGGGCCTGACAATATAATTTACATTGCTGTATAAAACTATCTGTGGAAGCCAAGCTAATTTGTGCCAGATTAGGCTATTTGTCTCAGCCACTGTCTCGCAGCACAATCTATCAGAGGGCTGTTTTCAAATATCGCTTTTCAAGCGTGCCCTTGAGAGGCAGAAATTGATTGGGATCTTAGAGAGCAAAATTACAGCAATAACTTAAAAGAAACAATAATTACTGAATCATACCAGTGTCAGCACTCTGGAAAACACGAAATAGCCATCAAACCCCAATCCAATATATTCTGAAGCGAATTTATTGAATGGAAAAAGCAGTTGAGTGAGGGTTTTTCTCCTCCCCCCCCTCCCCTTTCCCTGTACATATGGTTATCTCAAAACCGCAAGCGAATGAGTCGATAATTCTTGTCACTGACTGCTCCATTTTCGCCAGGCAGAGGAACCCCATTAGCTGCCTGCTGCTGCACCCAGCTCCCTCTCTCCGAATCCTTTCCCCTCTCCATGGCCGATTCATTTGCTAGTCTCTGCTCTTCAAGCAAACAAACATGTATAACTAATCATCTGTTAAAATGCAGAGGGCCGCTAATAAATCTCCGCAGCTGAAATACTTTAATGGGTAATTAATTGATCCTGTTCCAGAGGAGTAATAAGATAATAAATTAGACAATATTTCACTCAGTCGTGTCAGGCGCCTAGCTAATGGCGCTGTAGGGCTAAGCTGAAGGATAATAAATTAGCCAGAAATTAACTGCTAAGAGGTTTCTGTAGAGAAATCGGTTGACAAGTGAGTCACAGTCGTGATTCAGGGCCTGCCTGGGAGTGTGGCAATCTCCGTGAATGTGAACTCGGGCCTCGGGAGGGGGCCCGTGGGGCACTCCCAGCCAGGCTCCAGCAGGATTAAGTTCCCAGCCAGAACAGTGCCTGTTGGGAAATACCCATGTGTGAAGTGGGCCAGGACCCTGCCTTGCACACCCAGCAGGTCCCTGGCTGTACTAAACTAGGCACAACACGTGATGTGCTCTGGGAAATAGCTCCCCACTCCCAAGCCAGCAGGCTCTCTGAGCATTTAATGGGTCATACCTACTGTCATGTAAGTGACATAGGCCACAGAACCTCTTATAACCACCATATTGCATTGGCTGCTGAGCCCAAGCAAGTATGCTAATGAGGAAGGGTGGAGTCTGGGAAAGAGACTGGCGCTCCTTTAATAACAAGGCTATTACAACCGTCAGGCAGGAGAAATATCAGGGAGCCATGAAGTGAGTTAGACTTTTCCACAGGTCGGAGAGGTTTGTTATGGAGTCAGAGGGAGGGAGAAGCCTCTTCAGTTTTATTAAGAATCTTGGAAAAGTGTTGACAGTTAATAGGGAAGTAAAGGGAGGCACTGAGAGGTCGCCTGCCTTCTCCAAGGAGGAGGTGGAGGCAGGGCTCAGCCTGAGGCAAAACACTGAGGAAGCAGTCCTTTGATTTCTCTCTATTGTTCACCTGTATGTGAAACCTTCTGAGCAAGGATCTGCTGAGGAAAACTGTGCTGACTAAAAGAAACATACACAGGAAGCTTCCAGGTCCACATCCCCTCACAGTAGAGGCATTTGAATGCTAGTTATTATTTTCCAGGGAAGGTTAAAGGAGGGAGAGAATAGCTAAGGAAATGAGGCTGGCTGGACTGGGCTGCTCCTCTCAGTTAGAGACCAAATCACCTGCAACCCTCCTCGAGGAAGGTCCCAGTTGAAGTGTTCACTGTCTCCAGCATCCTCTCACTGCTAATGGCAATGGTGAGTGGATCTGCCTTCAGAGTCAGGTTGGCACATAGAGAGCTTCAGATGAGACAATGCAGGCCATACTAGTTAGAGACTAGAAAGGAGAAGAGATGGTGCCTGTTGATTGGAGGTCCCTGGCATGATGTCTGCTTGTTCTCTATTCTTCATATCCAGAGAGAAACCCTTGTCTTGCTGTCTGGCCTGACTGGTTACTTGCAGAGTGTCAGCAACTTGGCCCTGATTCCATCATTCTTGCTGCTGTGGCTGCGAAGTTTTGGGCTGCAATGCAGGCAGATCATGGCCATCGTATGCATCTAACTCATAAGCACAAATGGCACCACACACCTCATTTAAACAACCTGCTCCTGCTCTCCTGCCTCTTGGGCACAGTCTCCATGCTGTTAAAGCAGGACTCACTTAAGCATTCACTTGACAATCACACCCATGCGTCTTCTGAGTGCAAGGGTATTGATACCCCTAGAAATACAAGCTCTGTAATACAACGGATAAAGTATTCTATTTCCACCCTTTCTGGATGGACCACTTGAAGATGGTATGGTTTCCTGTGACCTCTGTGTGAACGTCTTCTGCTTGATTCAGCTGTGTATTTCCACCTTCCCCTCCCCTTTCCCATCTCCCCTTGCCTCCCCACCCCGTTCCATTACTGACTCCTTTCTCCAGCTTGTACTCTACCCAAACACTAGAGATGAAAAGAGCTAGTGTGTTTGAGCACATGGCTAGTGGGTGCTGGTATAGCAGCATTATCTGTGACTTCTTGTCCTGCAGAGCATGCTTCTCCAGGGATGCAAACTAGTGAACCTCTGGGTGGCTGCAAACCATTGGAGCAGCCCCTGGGCTGTTCCTGCGCTCAGGACCTGTTGAGTTTCCCAAGGCCCTTGCCTGGAGGGCCACAACAAACAAGTCCATCCAGACCAGAACCTGGAAACAAATCTACCTTGTGAAAGTGAAAGGGGTGGGTGGGTAGTGGGGTGAGTAGGCATGTGGGAGTGGGGTCTCCCTCAGGGTGGAGCAGCGGCCTAGTAAGTGAGGACTTGGGTTGGATTCACAGCACCACAAAGCAGACAAACAAAAACAAATAACACAACACGACACAAATCAGCAAGGAAGAATATTCCCAACAATTACAAAAACTTCCAAACCAACAAGGAAGGAAAGTGAGAGGAATGTCCCAGGTCAGGGCAGGTCAGGGTCCCTGTTCTTAACTGACTGACACTTAAAAAGTAAACTCATCCTCACTCCTTCTAAGTTCTTTTATGAGGAGTGTGTCATCCTGCCCCCTTCTATTTCTCTATGGAGGCCTCAGAGTGGCAGGAGGGGTGAGGTATCTAACTTGGCCACTGATGGAGCTGCCCAGGGTAGGGGATAAACTTGAATGTTCACTGCATGTACTTGAATCATTAGAAAACCCCTTTTCTCAAAGGTCCCAGCTGTGCCCTGTGGAAAACACATGACAAATCTGCTTTCTTTCTTTCTTTACACAATGGGTAACCATTAATTGACCCTGCAGCCTTTTCTTTTCGCTTGAAACTTGTCTAGTTCCTTTAACCATTAAGTGTATACCATTTCCTCCTCTTTGTCTTGTGAAATATAACATGCAAAAAGGAAAGTGCCCTAACCTACAGGGATAGCTTGATTAGTAAGCATAAGAGCATCATGCATAAAGGGCTAGGAGATGAGTTGCTCTCTCCAAGGCTATGCCGTGTGTCAGAACAACCATGATGACCCTGGCTGTCGTGCAAATTCCTTGTTGTTTTCCTCAGAGATCTATTACTTACATTTTACATTCTTCAGAGCTGCTACGGGTTCCCCTCCAGTCTATCACAGCAAAGCAAACATCTCAAAGAAAAGAAGTTGCTCGAAAGCTTGATTTCCCAGTGTACCTGAAAATCATCTTCTCACCGCCGTACAGTCTATTCTGCACGCAATAACATGCACACAGTTAAAGATACTTTAATTTGTCCCAAATCCTCATCATCACTTGAGCCAATAAAAAAAAGGTGCCTTTAGGTTTGCCAGAAGCTGAGTGGGCAGAAACCTTCAACGTGGATAAACAGTATCTGTGGAGTCAAGAGAAGCAAAGCATGATGAATCAAGGCGTGCCCGTATTCCCGTACAGCTCTTAGTTCAGCTGGTGGTAAATCTTTATACGCTGTAGTATACTGTTCCTTCTTCCTTACTTAATGTACTGTTTCTAAGTACTGTGACGACAGCGTGTCTCTCAAAAGGTCAGGGGGTGGAACCTTGACTGTACAAAGAACTGTGCTGGCAGTGTGGTCTTGTGAGATATATCTGGGTCAGAGGGTGGAGTCCTGGTGAGCAGGTTAATAGCTCTGATAAAAGAATCGGTAAGCTATCGGAGAGGCTGCCCCCTCCCTCTTCCCCTGGAGCCTTCTGACTCTTCCGTCTTCTCCCAAGAGCTGATACAGCCTTCAGCCCTCACAGGGATCATGAGCCTTCTAGATTGCGGACTTCCTGGCCTCCAAAAATATAAGCCAAAACAACCTCTTTTCTTTATAAATCACCCAATCTTGGGGGATTCTGTTATAACAATAAAAAAACGGGACCAAGACATGAGATTTATTCGTGTTTATGCTTGTTGCTCTCTATCAATACAAGACATGTTGTGTTTTACGCATTTCATAATGACTTTGTTGATACACAGTAATATATTGGTGAATCCACAATAGGAGTGTGTGTGTGTGTGTGTGTGTGTGTGTGTGTGTGTGTGTCTGTGTGTTCCATTACTCATAACTTTTGAGCGGTTTATAGACTGCAGAAGTCTCAGGTTGGGCCTGTGTCCCTGTGTGCATGGTCACTTGCCTCAGTAGGCTACACTCTCAGAAGCAGAATGCTCACTCATGGGGCAATCACACCTTCCGCTTTCCCATGCTGTGCCCACAGGGACCCTGTCATACAGGGAAGTGTATGATACCGTCACTCATGTGTGTATGCTTGTGTGGTAGATCTCAAGGTCTGTTGCCAACTGTTGCCAACTCAGCATTTTCAGGACCCGCCTCCCTTGCAGATTGGTTAGCACCTTAGACCTCAGCTTCCCAACAGCTGATGGCTGTGAGGAATGAGGCACTGTGGATCACACTCAGACCACACTTGGACCACACTCTATGGCCATTCCTCACCCTAAGGCACCTACCTAGAAGATTCAGCTTGTCTACACCTAAGCTTTTTCTCCTCATCCTGTATCCTTTCCTTCTTCTCATGCTTGATTCCTAGAAGCAAGTTGTCTACCAAGCTAACCCCAGGGCTCTTTGCTGACCCAGCTAGCAGCCATTCCTGTGGGCCTTCCCTTGTCAACATTTGGTGCTGATGGACTAAACATTTTTGAGTCTAATGAGCATTTAAGGCACCTCATGATAGATTTTTTTTCCTAGTTAAAGATTTAAAAGTAAACCCTAGGGTTAGCTAGCCAGCTCAGTGGGTACTTATGCTAACCTGGAGACCTTGCTTCCATCCCTGGAGCCCATCAAAATATAGAAGGCGAGAACGGACTCCACAAGTTGTTCTCTGACCTCTACCCACAGACAGTGGTGTGGGCATCCCCCCCCCACCATGCACATGCAGAGACATAAAAATAATGACAACTAATGAAATGAAACCCTAGAATTAAATATATTAAAACTTTAAATTATCGGCGTATAATTTATACACAGCGAAATGTTTCTCCTTTTGACATGAGTTTGGGGATTTTTTTGACGGCTGTACACCATCAGACAGTCGTTATCACGGTTAAGACACAGATTATTTACATCACCCACGTCTGCTCATGGTCCCTAGTTCTTGCTCCACCACTTCTTTTTTGCTTTCTATTATGTTGTCTTCTCCAGATGTTCAGAGGATGGATTCACTCAGAATATACTCTTTGGTGCCTGCCTTCTTCTCGCTGGCCCAATGCTTCTGAGAGTCATGTATGTCCTTGCATGTTTTGGGAGTTCCTCTGTTTATTGCTGAGTGCTGTTTCTCTGCATCAGTGCATCTCAGTTTATCCATCAACTCCCTGACAGGCATTTGGAGTGGTTCCATCCTTTGGCAAGTCATTGTTTGACTTTCATTGCTCCTGGATAAATGTGTAGGTGTGGCATCATTGGGTCATAGGGTAGGTGTAATTCTGACTATAAAATATAAACCCGTCAACAGCTTAGATATATGTGAATATGTTTAAACAAATGTACATGTGCCCACAGTATAACACGTAGAGAAGTGAATAAGGAGGGATAAACATTACATGATGAGGAAGGATTGGATACAGGTAAAGGACACATATGTTGTCAGGAGGACATAAAGCTAGTTGCTTTTCTAGAGTAAACTCTGTCATGGAATTTTTATGTTTTGATGGCAGGTAAAATATATAACTTTTGATGGCATAAAATGTATTTGATAGTAAAAGTATAACATAAGAAGCTCTACAGCTTCAGATGTATAGAAGTTCACTGAGATCTGAAGATCTTGGGTTTGGTCAATCTCACTGTGTGATGCTTTTTATTTGCAAGTCTTTTTTTTTTTCCTGTCCAGGAACTCACTCTGTAGACCAGGCTGGCCTCGAACTCAGAAATCTGCCTGCCTCTGCCTCCAAAGTGCTGGGATTAAAGGCATGCACCACCACTGCCTGGCTTTGCAAGTCCTTTATAACAAAGTTTTAATTTAAAATTTGAAAAGAAAAACATCGTTATGAGTTAAGGTAAGCAAGAAAAAATATCTAGAGAACACAAAGCTCAATCCATTCAAAAGACTCATAAATTAAATTTTAAATTCAGAACTTCTCATTAAAAGATATTTTTAAGAGAATAAAAAATCAACTCATATACTGAAAGAAAATATTAGTAGACTATAGCTGATGAGAAGTGTGTATCCAGGATAAAAAAATTCTCAAAATTCCATTAGATATAAACAACTAGACTTAAAAAGGTTTGATAGACACTTCATAAAAAGATATACAAACTTTAATATACATATAAAAAGATACTTAAGAGCATTAGTCAAAAATTTGCATTACTGAACTGTAAATTAAAAATATAAGCCACCACAGCACACAGTAGGATTGGTCAAATGTTTACAGACTGAATGCCTTGTGCTTTGGCAAGAATGTAAAAGAGCCAAAACTCCCACAGGCCACTGCTGTGTCAAATGTGAAATGTAGAAACCACCGTGGAAGACTGTTGACAGGTTTATATTTTATAGTCAGAATTACACCTACCTTATGACCCAATGATGCCACGCCTACACATTTATCCAGGAGCAATGAAAGTCTATCTCTACAAAAAAGATTTTCATCAAGTGTGTGCTAGAAGCTTTGCTTATAATTGCCAAACGATGGAACCACTCCAAATGCCTGTCAGGGAGTTGATGGATAAACTGAGATACACTGATGCAGTGAAACTGTACTCAGCAATAAACAGAGGTAACTCCTAGTGTGTGTGCGTGTGTGCATATGTGCATTTGTGTGTGTGTGTGTGTGTGCACGTGCGTGTGTCTGTGTGCACGTGTGTGTGCGTGTGCATGTGCGCGTGTGTACGTGTGCATGCGTGCATGCGTGTGTGCGTGCGTGTGTGCGTGCGTGCGTGTGTGTGTGTGTGTGTGTGTGTGTGTGTGTGTAGAGACATACAGAGAGAGAGAGAGAGAGAGAGAGAGGATGGGAAGCTTGTATCTAGGATAAAGAGCTCTCAAGATTTAATAGACACTTCATAAGAAGATACACAAACTTCAATATATATATGGGTATATATTTGCATATACATACATACATACATACATACATACATACATACATACAGGAGTACGGGATAGAATATACTTGCAGAAAGTTTATAGTTTTACATTTTCATCACAGTGTTAATTCATTCTATTACTCAGAGTTTTCTAGAGAAACAATTGGTAGATGGAATACGTATTTGGGATTAATCAGAGTGGCTTACAGATATTAGTCAATATTCTAACAATAAGTTCTCTTGACGGAAATTCCAAGAATCTAGTAGTTACTTTGTCCTTGAGACTGGAGTCTTAGCTGATCATTGTTATACCTGGAGTTGGAATGAAGTGGATTCTAATGCCAGTGAAGGAATGGACTTGCCAGCTAGAGGCCTCCCTCTAGCTGCAAGCAGGCTTCTTCCATGTCCTTTACATAGGCTGCCACCAGAAGGTGTGGCCCAGATTTAGGTGCATCTTTCCACCTCAAAAGATGCAATAAAGAAATCCCTCACATCTATTCTTAGCCACTTGGGTTTTAGTTTATTCCAGAAGTAGTCAGGCTGACAACCAAGAATGGCTATCACGCTTATATTTTAATTTATGATGAGAACAAGTACTTTCTGCAAGTTTATGCGCCATTCAGCTTTTCTATTTTGTGCTAAGACTTCCCCCCCACTTCCTGGTTGGCCTTCTTTGTGATTGGTCCGTAGGAATGTTTTCATATTCTGGAGTATCCCCTTGATTTCACTCAGTCTCCTCGTACTCTGGGTCTTGTTCTTTAAGAACCTTGGTGGTACCATTTGATGAATAGAGTTTCTTCATTTTAAGGAATTAGAAATAATGTTTTATTTCCTCTTGATCATATTTAAACCTCTTAGGATTTGTTAAATTCCCAATACCTGTAGGTCAGGGTTTTCCCCAAGAGTTAATAATGTCTGAGCATATTTCTCTTTCTTCTCTGTTTAGATAGTATCTTTCTTTATGTGGCCCAGGCTGACCTTGGACTCACAATTCTGCCTTATCCTCCCAAGTGGGGTCTATACATGTCTCACCAGACACACTGGTGTTTTTTCCTTTAAATTCTATCCTTTCTCTCTTTGCCTTCTGGAATTCTAAATACATGTTAGCATGTCCAATATTGTCTTTCAGGTTATTGAAATCTGTTCCTTTCTTGTTTCCTTCTAAACATTATTAGTATTGTGAGATCTATCTTTATCTATCTCTGTCTGTCTATATCTATATCTATATCTATATCTATATCTATATCTATATCTATATCTATATCTATATCTATATCTATATCTATATCTATATCTATATCTATATCTATATCTATATCTATATCTAATCATCTATCTAATCTCTATCTATCTATCTATCTATCTATCTATCTATCTATCTATCTATGCATGTGTTTGTATATGTGCACACGTGTGAAGGACAATGGTAGACCTCTACCTTTGCACTTGGATAGAAAACAGCATGGCTCATAGAGTACACTTGGATAGAAAACAGCACCCAGACAGTTTCCTTCATTTAATGTTGACTCTTTACTACTTTGGGACTGCTTTCCTCCTCTGCCCACTGTTAGTGCCTCTAAATCACCAGATTTGTAAAATGTATGTCATTGATGGTATTCATGGGAGTGTTAGATCAATACAAACTACTATGTCCTATCCTAGGGAAGTATCTACCACTTCCTAGTACATCCAATTTTGCTTAAAAATTCTAATAACTCCTGGATTCTTTCAAGATCCTCATATGTACAGTGTTTTGTCCACAATCACATCGTTATTTTTTTCGTTTTAATTCACCTTCTCCCATCTTTGTGTTTTGTCTCTTTCTGATCTGGCATCTCTAGATTATTGTTGAAAAGGGGGCTATAGAAGAATCTCTTATCTGTTTCACACCTACAAAGTTGCTGTGGTTTTAACAGGCTCACTGTGATGATTCAACATGTTTATCAACTTATCTAGATTTTGAACCCACTAACAGGCAAGCCTCCTGAGACATATCATTGAGAGATTTTCTTGGTCAGGCTATTTGAAATGAGGAGGACCCCACCCCATGTGAGTACCACTTTCTAGGAGCAGCTCAGGTAAAAAAGAGGCCCAAGAAAGAATCTTTGCTTTTGCCCCTTGCCTTTGCTCTTGCTGGCAAGTTCATCTGCCACATTGCTGTTGCTGCTGGATCTCTTCACTGGTATCAGAGCTCAGCTTCTGGTCTTCTAAGATGGATTCAAGACTGATGACTCAGTAGGAGTCTACAGGCCTCAATCACCAGATTGGGGATGCTGAAGTAATTATCCTTTTGAACTGAGTAGCGTCTCCAATGTGAGGCAGATATGTTGGGCTACTTAGAACCAATCATATAAGTCAATACAATAAACCTCATTTTATTAGTTCTGTTTCTCTAAAAAAAAAAAAAAATAATAAACCCTTAGAGTAATGAGGATTCTGGTTCCCACCCCTGTGCCCACCCTCTCTGCCCTTGCCTCAGGGATGTAACTGTGCATTGTTGTGAAACCAGCAGAACCCTTTCCTGAAAAGGATGCTAAGCAAGCCAGTGCTGATGTCCTTCAGTGCCCATCTTTGCCTCCTGGCTAGGCAAGGCCCTAGAGGTGAGATAACAAGTGTGGTCCATGAGGGGTTGTGCTATACCACCAAAGAACTTAATGAGTTTTCTAATTCACTCAAGCAGAAGTCTGGGGGAACATGTGTGGGAATGGATTTTAAGGGTGTAGGATGATGACAGAAAGAACGTAAGAGAGGATCAGTCTGAGTTTATTGATATAGGACCATTGAGTAGAGAGTCTAGGTTTTATGTTATAACTCACATAGTTAACAAAGGTGCGAAGAGTTCATTTGACCGATTGACCAACACGTAGTTTAAAAGATGACCTAAGGTGAAATAAGCTGGAGATGTTTCATCTCCCTTGGCTTAATGTTGATGGAGGAATTTTAAAGCTCGAGCAAATTGGAATGCTTGAACTGGGTTTACTATGTTAACCCTTGTCTTATACAATGGAAGGGCCTGAACTACACCCTTCACTAAAGCATAATCGGTGAGAGGGCCACCAGTGTAATGGAAGAGCTCTGTCACTGTTCTCCTTGTGCTAGACCTTACCGTGGAGGTGCAATTGCTCATTTGTATGAATTAAATGCAGGTGTTCTAATTGGATCCCAGAGTAACAAGGGGCCAAGTGGTAGCACTGAATCATCAAAGGCAAGGTGAGTGTACTTATAGTAATGGACACAGTAGCCAACGTAATATTTGTAATAGTTTGAATTGTGTAGACCTTTGGCCCTGGTTATTAATCATGGTGTTCCCAGTGATGAAACAGATAGGAAGCCTACTAAGTTCTTTAACTTAACATTTAGAACAAATTAATGATAGGCTGCCTTGAAATGCAGCAACTGAGACTCAAGGCCCATCAGCCAATTTCCAGACTCGAGTCAGTTTATAAATACACAACCCATTGAATGAAGTGAAGACCAAGGCCAAGTGTTCTTTAGGAAAGACCATGTTACAGCACTGACGTTTTACTATGAATCTGTCTCCCATCCTTCCCCAGAAGGATCTATGATCCTTTATCAAGATTACTTTATTGGGGAACAGGAAATAATCAGACATTTCAGGCGCTACCAGGAACAAATTCTGAGTTGACATGGATCCCAGGAGACCCACAAAAATACTGTGGTCCTCCAGTTAAAGACATACAGAGGTCCGATGATCTATGGAGTTTTAGTCAAAGCCTGACACACAGTGGGTCTGGTGGGTCCCCAAAACTCATCTGCTGGCCATTTCCTTAGTCCCAGAACACATAAGTGGGAAGAATACCCATGTTGATTCCCTAACTGATGGATTGAGGAGGAAATTAGAAGCCATTTGAGCAGCTTCTAACAGGGAACATAGTGAACCCAAAACAGTATCACCTCTCTAGAACGATCACAGAAATTGACATCACCTTCAAGAATTAGTGAGGGGTAGTGGTTCCCACCCTTAACACCCTTTAACTGTTCTTTGTGGTCTGTGCAGAAGACTGATGCATCAGGAGAGTGACAGTTGATTATCATAAGCCTAATCAAGATATGACTAATTGCAGCTTCAGTACCATGTGGTTTCCTTACTTGGACAGATTAACACATCTCCCAGTATGCAGCTATTGATTTTGCAAATGCTTTTCTCGTGGTTCTTGTTCAGAAAGACTGCAAAAAGAAGTTGCTTTTAGCTGGCAAGGCCACCAGTGCACCTTTATTAGTCTACCCCAAGGGTACATTAATTCTCTAGCCAGTGTCATAAGTTAGTTTGTAAGGGACCTCAGTTGTCTGTCTCTTCCACAGAGTATCATGTTGGTCCATTATATTGAGGACATTATGCTGATTGGGTCAAATAAACAAGAGATAGCAATCACTTTGGATTTGTTGGTAAAGCACGTGCACATCGGAGATGAGAAATAAATCCAACTAAAATTCAAAGGCATAAAATTCCAGAGCATATAGTATTAGCTCCTTTTCTAAAATTATATATTTTTATTGAAAATTGATTTTTCATATAAATATATCTGGATATATTTTCATACAAATATATCCTGATTATGGTTTTTCCTCTCCACCTTCCCCCACATCCAGATCCATCCCTTTTCTGTCTCTCATTAGACAACAAATATGGTTCTAAGAAATAAAAATAAAGTAAGATAAAATACAAACAAATATTTAGGAATAAGAAAAAATAAACAAACAGAAGAAAAAGATCCAAAGGCACAAGAAACAGATATAGATGCAGAGACCCACTCATTCACACACATAGAAATCCCAGAAAAACACCAAACGGGAAGCCATAATGCATATTAAGAGAATATATAGTGTTAAAAATGTATAAAAGAGGAAGAAGAAGAGGAAGAGGAAGAAGAGAAGGAGGAAGAGGAATAAGAGGAGAAGGAGGAGGAGGAGGAAGAAGAGGATATAATTTAAAAAAAAAACCTGATATAACATTATGAGACAAGCAACCTCCATAGATGCTATCATGTTTGTTTTGTGTTGACCATTTATTTCTGGGTATGTGGCATACCCTTAAGAGTTATCTGTTTCTCCAGTGAGATTTTAATTTGCAAGTGGTTATCAATCAGAGACTACTTCTAGATTAGGGAGTCATTTTAGCTTTAGAATCCCATATGGGATGGACCTGTGCAGGCCCAGTGCATGCTGCTTTGGTCCCTATGAGTTAATGTGTGTGTTGGTTTTAATATGTTTAGAAGGCCTTATTTCCTTCATGTCCTCCATCCCCTCTGGCTCTTACACTCTTCCTACCTCCTCTTTCTCTGGGTTCTTTGAACCCTGAGGGGAGGAATTTGATGAAGACATCCTGCTTAGGGCTGAGTATTATGAGGGCTCTCTCTTTCTGCTTATCATCTGGCTATGGGTCTTTATATTTGTTCCCATCTGCTCTTCTGATGAGAAGAAGCTTCTCTGATGTCTGAGCAAGTCACTGATCTATGAATAAAGCAGAATGCCCTTAGGAGTAATTTTATTACTACTTTCCTTTAGTGGACCACTGATATTTGGTTTTACCCTAGATCCCTGAGTCATCTAGTCTCTTGCTGATTAAATTTATTATTATTATTATTATTATTATTATTATTATTATTATTATTATTTAGCAAAATCTCAATCATCTGATTTTACCAATGAAGACTCAGGAGCTAGATGGTGGGGTGAAAGCCTGCTATCTTAGAGGGCCAGAGAAAGCACTCAGCTGACCTTCTGTTTCAGCCGATGTCCCACCAGCAATCCCCTCTCTCACACATGCTCAAAAATCCTCATTAAAGCACAGTGCTCCTCCTTTCTACTTCCTGTGCATCTTTCTGACTTTATCTACCCTCCCCAAATCCTCTTAATATCTCTGTTTTTTCTTAATAATTCTATGTTCACTTCCTGTCAACTGGTCATTTGCTCCACCGCTGGACTTATGATTGGCTTTATTTAATTCTGTTAACAATATTCAAGCAGAAAGGTGTATGCTAAAGCTGTGGCACACCACAACTGAAAATAGTAACTAACACTTGGGTTCACAGTGTGATCAAATAACCTGCAAAAATCAAGGAATGTCCTCCTCCCCACATCTATTGTGTAACTGAAACTTGTGTTGGGTATAATAGTCTAGGCCGACAACTGTGGTGTCTTGGAGTTTGTAGAACATCTATCTAGGCCTTTTTCACTTTTAGAGTTTCAATTGAGAAGTCAGGTGTTATTATATTAGGTTTGCCTTTGTGTTGTTTGGTTTTATTCTCTTGCACCTTTTGGTATTCTGTCTTTGTCCTGTACATTTAGTGTTTTGATCATCATATGCCGAGAGGAACTTCTTTTCTGGTCCAGTCAATTTGGTGTTCTGTATGCTTGTACCTTGACATAAACCTTCTTTAGGTTAGAGAAATTTTCTTCTATGATTTTGTTGAAAATATTTTCTACATCTTTTACTTTGGTTTCTTCTCCTTCTCTTCTTATTATTTGTAGGTTTCATTTTTTACATAGCATCCCAGATTTCCTGAATGTTTTATGGCTAGAGTCTTTTAGATTTAACATTTTCTTTGATCGATTATCTTTTCTTCACAGCCTGAGATTTTCTCTCCCATCTCTTGTATTCTGTTGGTGATGTTTGGTTCTGAGGTTCATGTGGAATTCCTAAATTTTTTTCATTTCCAGATTTTCTTCAGTTTGTGTTTTGTTCTATTCTATTTTTTATTCTATTTCCACTTGAACTGTTTTATTCATTTTTTTTCATTGTTTGTTTTCAGATCTCTTTAGGGGATTTATCAATTTCCTTTTTAAGAACCCCTATTATATTCATAAAAGCTATCTTAAGGTCTTTATCTTGTGCTTAAGCTATGTAGAATTTCTCAGGGCCTATTGTGGTAGGGTTTCTGGGCTATATTGGAGACATTCTGTCCTGGCTGTTATTGATTGTGTTTTTACCCTGGCATCTAGGCATTTGGGTTTGGGACAATTGTAATTCTAGGAATTGATACACAATCTTGTGTTTGTTGCAAGTATGTTTTGTTCATTGGTTTTTGTTGGTCTCTCTAGTTCTTTGGAGGGTTTGGTGGCTATGTGTTGCCTGCTAGGACATTCTTTTGGGGTCCTGCCAGGTATGGCCATTGGGGATTCTGGGTAAAATATATTTCTAGGTATTGGGAGCTGACACTTAGGAATGAGGTTCAGTTAGAAAGGTGGTATGCCAAAGTGGTTCACAGGAGGGAGGAAAGTAGGGTGTTTCACCAGGATCTTCCTAGTCACCTGGGAATCAGGGCAGAGAGTGAAGAGAGGCCACAACAGATAGTTTGCTACAGAGCTGGGGATGAGACTGGGGAACTGGATTTGGAGAAGATAGTGAAGACTTGAACCTCGCCTACCTACTTTGCGGGCCTACTTACTTCTTTAGAAGGCTTAGATGCCAGGTCCCAGGGAATGCCAGTTGCAGTTGGGGTCTGGATGCTGAGATATGTTGGGAGGAAGGTTGATAGATTCAGAATGTGTCATGCTATTATTCTGTATGGCATCTCTTTTGCAGCTTAGTTCATCAACTGCCTTTCCTGCCCTCTTCTGTGGGTAATAATCAATCTGCTGGGGTTGAAGGCAGGGAGGAAGTGGGAACTGTAGAAAAGTTGTCTGCTATAGAGTGGGAGTCCCCCAGTCTTAGCTCGATAGCAAATCCAACTGAGGGAATTGGATTTGGAAGAGAGGAGAAAGAGGCAAAGATCTTCAGTAACCTTGCTAATTCTCTAGCTGGTGTGGCCTGTGGGTTCCCTGGGAATTAGAAGTGTTATTTCTAATACTGGTGGAAGACATATCTTGCCCTTCCCACCATCATGGAAAAAGCACAAAACTTAATCGGTAAATTTGAATTTTGGAGGCAGCACATTCTTCTCTTGGGTATGCTGCTCTAGCCTGTATACCAAACAAAGTAGAAAAATGATAATTTTGAGTGGAGCCCAGAACAGGAGAAGGTTCTTCAATAGGTCCAGGTTTCTGTACAGACTGTTAACCACTTGTACCATATGACCCAGCAGATTCATGATACTGAGGTCCGTACAGGCAGATAGGGACGCCATCTGGAGTCATTGGCAGGACCCTATAAGCGAATCACAGAAATCCCTTAGGATTTTAAAGCAAGAGTCTTCTCTATCTGCAGACAACTATTCTTGATTTGAGAGACAATTATTGACACGCTATTGAGTCCTAGTGGAAACTGAACGCTTGACAATGAACCAACTAGTTATCATGTGAGCTGACCTGCTCATCGTGAGTTAGGTGTTGTTTGAGCCACAAAGCTATAGATGTGGATTACACAGCAGCTAGCCATCGTCAAATGGGAAGGGTAGATACGTGAGTGCACTCAAGGTCTTTAAGATGCAAGTTAAATGAAGTTACCAAAATCCCTACGTTCCTATGCCAGTTAAAATGTTTTCTGCCCCCAAGCATGAACACATTAATTGTCTACTTTCTATTGATTCTATTGATCGTGGAGGTGTTGTAACTAGTTGACTCAATTTCCTGCTGACTCAGTTTCCCATAATAGTTGACCACCACCTCGGTTTGTGAGCTAAATAAGTCTTTTCTCCCCTCAGTTGCTTTTGTCAAGGTGTCTTATCAGCAGACCAGGAAAAGAAACTAATGTACAGTGCTCTCAAAGACTCATGGCGATGGCTTGGTTTCAGAGTGGCAATGCTTACTTTTTCACATGTTCTTGTCTTCATGTGTCACTCTAACCAGAGGCTAAACCAAGAAACCACTTGATCTTGGACTTGAACTTCCCAAACAGTGAGGTAAATCAGTCTTTTATGTTTCTAAATCTAGTTGCTGCAAGTATTTAATTGAGCTCAAGCAAAGCTGATTGATACAACAATATTCTGTGCAATTTTTAAATAAACTATCATATCAAGCAAATTACTTCTATTTCTTGGCACTGAAAGCATTTCAAAAATTATGAATTGTCATTAATTTTATCAAGTACATTTTACTTCATGTATTAAAATGTTGAATGATGTTTTATTTGATATATTAATGTGTTGAATTACACTAATTAATTTTCTAACATTTGATCAACATTGTAGTCTTGGAATACATCCAATTGGGTAAGATTTATTATCCTTCTTTTAATATATTACTAGATTCATGTAGGTAACATTTTGATTAGAACTTTTTTTTTCCTAGTAGAGGGGAGAAATCAACTTTTATTGAAGATCTATAAAGAGCTTGGAATATTGTTTGTGCTAATTAATTTCATCCCACGATCATTCTTTGAAGATGTTTTTGCTTTATTTTAATTTAATTAGCATACAAAGTAACAGGTTTCTTCATGGCATTTTTCACACGTATTTAATTTTGGTTGACCAGCAACTTGACTCCCCGTCCCTGATTCTGCTTGAACCTTCCCACCCCCTCTATTTCCCCCCCTTTATATCATAGACATTCTCTTTTCTTCCCTGCCACCATTTCTTAAAACCTCCTGTTTATAATTCTTTTTTCTAAAAATAAATGTTTAGAAGGCAGATAGGATTATAGTGTTGTTTGTAGTATCCTTGCTGAATGAAGTTTATGCTCAGTTCTGTGGTGAGTGAGGAAGAGACAAAATATAGTTGGAACGATTCCTCCTCATGTCATTGGTTGTCCACTTGTCAAGCCATCTAGGCTTGTAGATGGTATTGGAGGACGATTTCAACTTCCGATTCAGTTTAGACAGTGATCAGAACACACCAATTTTTTGTTCTCGTAAGTTTTAGAATTTGTTTGTACCTGTTTTTAAGGCTCTTCCTTTTTATTTCCAAGTGCATCCCTGTGTTCTGCTGTCAGGCTGGTGCTGGGACTCCATGACTCGTCTCTTTTGCTCTCTGCCTCTTTCTGAAAGATAACAAGGGGCTGCTCACTGAGAGCATTGCACCCAGGAGGCAGCAATTAGTCCTAGCCTTCAGATTCTTTCAGTTTTCCTAGAACCAGCCTTCCCACCCCTGCCTCTTCAGAGCTGTCATGGGCCTCTTCTGAGCTCTGAGTCTCAGCTTCTCCATTCTTTAGATCTCCAGCCCTATTCTGCCCTCACTGATGAGGACTCAGATTCCTAGAACTCTGACTCCAAGCTTTTCAGTTAGAGAATGTCAACTGTTTCTTTGCCTTCCAGCCCCAGCTATGGTAGCTGCTGTGTCTGGTCATTGCCTCTATGACAGTCTGGTGCTTTCCCTGTACTCTGATAGTCATTTGTCCACATCGACATTTTCCTGATGCCATACCCACTTAGTCCTTCTCCTGCCTTGAACACTGATAGAATACTTGGCAATAGAAATAGTCACGGGCAAAAAGAGCTTTCTCACATCTAGGTTGGGTTTAGTTTTTTCCTAGCATGAATTTAAGCAGAACTCTTTGCTGATGGCAATGGATTAGTAGTATTGGTGCTGCCCACTAACCCATTGTATGCAGTAGGAATAGGATAATCTATCATCTATGGTTGTTTGTAGTAAAGTCCTTATTGTATCAATGCCAGAGGACACTGTGATTGAATAATGTGGCAATGATTATAACAACATGTACAAGCATGGTGGAAACCAATGGCTACTTCCATTCACATTGGAGAATTCATAGCAGACAATGGCAAGTATGGCTTCAACCAGACACTGCACTGCTATGAAATATTCTCTCTGTTATATAGGGTTTATCTTGATGAAATTATACCTGGAATTTGGCTGTGCAGATTGCAGAATCCTAACATAGTTTGAAGTCAACAGCCACACTGGGTCTGTTTCTTGACCTTTTGAAATGAGATTTTGAATGCCTTAGTCTTTCTAAGCTCCTCCTCCGTATTCTTAGAAGCAATCTCATCTTATAGGGCTAATGAGACAGCTTTGCGTTGTTCAAGACGTAATAATAACCGCACTGGGCAGATGCCTTACAAGAGGATGCCAATTTCCTCAAGCTTTTGATCTGATTTAGAAAATTGAAATGAATGCAAGAATAATCAAAATCCAAAATGAATGCAAGATATTGCTCATTTGCATCAGCATGCATCTGGTGGGATGCCTGTGGGGATGGGTTCTGTGGGTATAAACTCGAAGACAGAATGTAAAATGGATCAGGTTAGTTGATTTGGCCCATGTACCACCAGAGCCAATGCTTCTGATGTTGGAGGTAGTTCTGCAAATACTTGTTATTGAATGAAACGTTGGCCCCACAGTAGCTAGCCAGTGAGGATAAGCCCCAATGTTCAAATACTGACTCCTGATGATTGATGAGCTAGGAATCTTGGAGTAGATAACTATCAGTAAATTGCTCATTCTCCTCACACTCTTACCCAGTGTTTACTATAGCCTTTGGGAAGCCCTGGAAGCCATTTCTTTTATCAAGGGGAAGATGAGGAGTCATATTAGTGATGGAAGCATCAGCAACCTTGAAGTGTTACAGTAGCTTTCTGTGGGCATGTGAGGACATGCATCTATCAGGTATTCTGTCCTCGGCTTCCCATTAGGACATGAGGAGTGGTACCCAAGTATCTGTAAACAGTCAGAGATAATTACTGAAATGGGTAGTAGAAACAAAAGAATGGGAGAAATTAAAAAAAAAAAAAACAAAAGCAAACTCAGAAAAGACAAAGAAGAGAAAAATAGAAAACCAGAAAAATAGCAAGCATAAATGACTAGCATTGACCACAGCACAGAGGTGGCTCTGTAAGCAAAGACAGGGAGCATTGAGTCAGGGGAACATGGATGCTGCTGTTCTCACTGTTTCCAACACCTCCCTACATAAAATACATAAATATTAAAAAAAGGAAAGAAAAGAAGAGAAGAGAAAAGAAAAGCAATGCTCACCCACCATACCAATTTCAACCAAATGGAAGATTCATTCTTCAAACTTCATCACTCTAGTCACTAGGTCTAAGATGGCTAGGTTAGAGATTCTCCCTAGGATCTCTTCTTCCCCATGTGCCATCATATCTCCAGTTTTATGACATAAGCATTCAGATACATACTTAACTTTAAATTCCGGGTCTTCACATAAGAGAAAACACGCAGTATTTGCTTCCTGGGGTCTGATTTATTCCACTTAACCTACTAACTTCTGGGTTGGCATTTTATTTTTGGGAGGACAAGTTTCCAGTCTCTCTTGGAGCGAAGTGTGGTGTGGTCACTACATTCTATTCCTAGCCTGTGAGGTGCAAGTGGATATGTGGAGTGGGATGTCTGAACTGGAGGTGGCTCCTCCTCCCTCCTCCTCTCCCTCCTCCCCCTTTTCCTTTTTCGGTATGTGTGTATGGATGTGTGGGCACATGTATATGTGTGGGTACACTAGATATTGACATTAGGTGTCTTCCCTGACACTCTCTACACTATAGTTTGAGGCAGGGCCTCTCACTTGAATTCAGCGCTTGGTTCCCCTGATACCAAATCATCTCTGTCTCTCAGGTGCTTGGATCACAGGTCACCATAGCAACCTGGCATATATGGGGATGCTGGGGATCCAAACTCAGGCTTTCACACTTACATGTCAAGTCATTTCTCCAGATTCCCTTCTCAGACTCCTTGGAGGAACCTGATCACCTTGGAGGGCGCCCCCTCCCCCCACCCCCGTCAGTCTCCCCACCCTTTCTTCTCATGGTCTTTAATGCAGAGTAAGTGGCTTCCAATTCTACAGCTATCTTAGACTAGGGCAATGAAGTACAAAAAATGAATCTTCCATTTGGTTGAAATTGGTATGGTGAGTGAGCATTTCTTGAGATGACAGAAAGGTTTGGTAAAGGAAGTAATAGGCAGAGATACAGACGACACTTAGCAAGTAGTGTGAGACCATCCACAGGAACTCCAGGTGTTGGAAAACATGCCTAATTTAATAATATTCTTGAGAAACCCACATCTTTCCCTTGAGATATGTGGGAAGTTGGGGAGATTTATACAGTAGGAAAATAAGAACAAGAAAATAAAGTTTAAACTTTTTTCAGATATCGTAAATCTGGGACTTGAACCCACATCCTTTATTCTTGACCTAAGCTCATGCTTTGTCCATAGAAAACATAAGAGGCACATGTGGATTCGGAAGATGCGGGAAGTGAGATGCTGCAGCCAGCACTTCCTAGTGGTTGAACCTTTCCTTCATGGCATCATGTGATTCTAGGGACCAATGTCTTCATAAAAATGCCCAGAATGTCTTGCAAATGTTGAGACTCAAGTTCAAGTCCCAGAATTGAAACAAATAGCCAGACTTGGTAGCTTGCTTTCGTTATCCCATCTCTGCACTGAGGGAGGTAAGCAGAGCCCCGGGACTCACTGGCCAGCCAGCCTAGCAAACTCTGGGTCTCAAAATGCGAGGTGGATGGCTCCTTTGGACTTGTATACACATATGCACACTCAAAAACCACTGATGTGGTCGTAGTGTGTAATATCTACAAGAGGGAGAAAGAATCAAAGAAATTCAAAAGCCCAATGTGAAAGTGGCCAGCTGATTCCTGAGCCCTGTGTTCCTATTGTTTGCCTCCTGCAAGGCAAGACTTGTGAGCTTTGATTTCAGCTTGCTTGGGCCAGGTTCTGCCAGCCGTGTGACTTCTGCACCTTGAAGGAGACCCTTGCCAATTCTCTGTTGTTATCGTCTTGGTTCACAGGAAATCTGAAGGAATCAGGCCTGGAGGGCTACCCAGGAGCTACTGGCAAATTGCCTCGCATTCATCTTTATTCCTTCTGTATTCCTGCTTTTATTCACGGGGTGGCTATGCCCAGCTGTGGACTTCCCGAGCTCTGACACATCTAATGTCCTTCCCGCTGTACCCTTCACCATAGCGTGGATCCGCCTTTGATGTAAACCGCGCTTGACCTATTTACTTCCTTGTCAATGAGTAATGTAAGCCCTCGAAGGGCCAGGCTTTTATCTGTCTGCCGTATGCACTGCTCTTTCCCTAAGTGCCAAGGACAAAGCCTGACACACAGTAGACACTCGATATCTATTTGATTACTGAATAAATGAACACCTTTCACTTTGCAGCTCTCTATTAGCAAAACAGACTAATAAGAGCATCTGCATTTAGCATGGGGATGATTCAAGCTTCTGTTCTCAGATCATGCAAAGGACTTTCTGGCTATTTCTCTACTCAGCCCTTCCTTTTCCTTTTCCTTTTCCTTTTCCTTTTCCTTTTCCTTTTCCTTTTCCTTTTCTCCTTCCTCCCTCCCTTTCTCCCTCCTTCCCTTTCCCTCCCTCCCTTCCTCCCTCATTCCCTTTCCCTCCCTCCCTCCCTCCCTCCCTCCCTCCCTCCCTCCCTCCC
>JANHMN010000015.1:18315111-18330764 GCA_030674055.1 Rhabdomys pumilio | reverse complement strand
TCTCTCTCCCTCTTTCTTTCTTTCTTTCTTTCTTTCTTTCTTTCTTTCTTTCTTTCTCTCCTTCTTTGCTTGACATGGTCTCATGTAGCCCAGGCTGGTTGTGAACTCTCTATATCACTGAACTTAAACTTCCGATCCTTCCTCCAGCTCCCAAGTGCTGTGATTACGGGCATGCATCACCATATCCACTTTGTGCTGTGTTAGGGAATCAAATCCAGGGCCTCATACAGACTAGACAAGCACTCTACCAGGTGAACTATATCCCCGAGCCTCCCATGTTA
This sequence comes from Rhabdomys pumilio, assembly GCA_030674055.1. Taxonomy (NCBI): domain Eukaryota; kingdom Metazoa; phylum Chordata; class Mammalia; order Rodentia; family Muridae; genus Rhabdomys; species Rhabdomys pumilio. The sequence continues at coordinate 18,330,483 of JANHMN010000015.1, read as the reverse complement.
AGAGCTGATACATGATCACAGACTTCGCTCTGAGGACTCGAGAGGGAAGAGAGTTATAAGCTGTATTGAGCAATAGCTGCAAGCAAACCTGGCTACAGGAAGAGCAGCAGGTTAAAACTTAGTTTGGTGTTTTGACTGTGGAGAGAGCTGGTTATGAACAGCAAGGACCTGACTCAGTTCACTTCAGCTTTGACATTCACAGATTAGTGAGCTGTTTTTGAAGGTCCCTGATGTGTTCTAATTCATAACTTTTGTTGATTGTGGATTTGACTTGCCCTGAGTCTCAGCCACATGTTCTTGGCTAAAGAGTTCAGGAAGCAATGAAAAGGGAAAGAAAAACATAGTTACATAGGAGAGGGACATGAGATGGGATTCAACTGAAAGACCAGGAAGGCAGGGCATGGGAGTTTCTAGACTCTGCAAGAGTCTGCTGCCGGAGAAGTGGATATTGATCTCAGGCCAGGCCTTCTCTGGTGGGTGTTAGCTGACATTTTATGAAGGAGGGCTACTGAGATAAAGAGACACAGTAGCTTCTTATCACTTGAAGGAAGCTCACTGGCTAGCTGTGAGACAAGACTTCTCTCAACGATGAGCACCAAATGAGTGAGGAGGATGAGCTCACTAGACCTGGAAGCATATCTTGTCATTGAGACATACCTTGTTGAGTAAACTTAGGAAGTCTTCATTTTTCAGTGGCGCCGAGACAGGAACCGAGTGCCTCAGGTAGGGCAGACAAGCATCCTATCACTGAACTGCATACCCCATACCTGAGCATTGCTTTATTTCTGTTCTTTAAGAAACCATAGAATTTGTGTTGCAAACTCAAAAGAGGGAGGGAAGAAATGCAGTCTTTGCAATGTGGTCAAGAGTGATGGCAGTAGCATAGAGCGGAAATGTGGCAATAGGGAATTACCAGACAAGGGACTCACTTGGGCAGGGGCTGACAGGGGCGCATCCCTGGCTGTGTGTGGGGGGGGGGGTTTAAAATGCCAGGGTGGGTTTAAATGAACAGAACAGTGTGTGTTCACTGCAAGCTTTCGGTAGGGGAAATTAGAGAGACTTATAATGGAAGACATCATTAATGAAAATACATACGTGGAAATTAAAAGTAAAATAAGCAAAACAAACATCCGTGTGCTACAGTTGCTACAATTTGGATGTTGACTGTCAGTGGTCCCCTGGGTGGCACTTACGGGTGAGTGGTGGAACTGTGTGAGGTGAATCCTAGCAGGAGATCTTCAGGTCACTGGGGACACATCACTGAAGGGGACCACCTATCATCTTTCTCTTTGACTTTTGGATTACACAGTGAGCACCTTGCTTCACCATTTGTTCCCCATTGCTACCATCTGACACCACCTGAAACAATGGGCCCACCTCAGCAGGGACTGGGGCGTTGCAATCCGTAAGCCCTTTCTCATTGTAAATTATACCGTGTATTTTGTGATGAGACAGATGGCTAGCACATCCTTGGTTTAGGAGAACACCATCAAGATAGATTTAGGAGCTGATACAGATTTCTGAGCATGATGTAAGAAGAATCACACCAAGAGCAGCTCTTGTGCCTCCTCTGCAGCTATACCTAGACTTCTGAGTCTGCAAAACCACAGGGAAGCAACTTGGAAAGGAACTAGAACCTTGAGCCTGGACAACCTTGAGAGTCATCATCAGATACCAGGAAATTAAGACTGTTTGTGGGGAGGGCATGATGACAATGGGATGTGGGGATGGTGACTGATTTGGTTAGGACGTTTTCAAAGGAACTGAGATGCTTAGTCTTTAAGCGATGTTACTGCAAGGCTACACGTGCATACGAGTTGCTGGCCTGAACCCTGAAGAGAAAGCACAGTTCATAGCACTCAGGAGTTCTACCATCCAGGGCTATGGGCTTCACCCTGGATTTTAGGGTGATTCAGATTAGGGAAGTCTCCAAAAGGGAAACTGTTTAGTTTAAGCTACGACACAGCATACAGTCATGCAGATCTGGGATTATGATGTAATCCCACTCCAAGATTCTGTGACTTAGAAATTTGCCTGATGACACAGGACAGATAAGCATTCATTATGACAAAGATATCTTTGATGTCTGCACATAGTCTGTCACAATTCAACTTCCTTCTCTGACTAACCAGGAAAGCGGAGCTCCCTGAGACACAGTACCCCACAGACAGGTTCACATGATGTAAATAAAATTCCAACAGTTCTCAGACTTGCAGCTCAGAATCGGTAGTCACCACAGAGCATATGGGTTAGCTTTATGACACATGGATTAAAAAACTTTGGCAGCCTATTCATATGACTAATAGAGCCACAGATGGCAGGGCATGGGAGAAAACCTAAAGTAAGGCCAAATTCCCAAATAATTTTAATGTGTCATTAAAGGCAGTATGAAGTTTTAAATTGTTATTTATTATTAGATTATAGGTGATACCCTGAATTTGAGGTCTAACTTCATAAGTAAAAAAACTACGCAATCTTTAAAAAGTGACCTTGTTTGTTCTAGCTTCAGTAATGTAATATCTGCAAATGAAAGATATCTATCTATCTATCTATCTATCTATCTATCTATCTATCTATCTATCTAATATCAAGCTAATTAACATGCTTATCTTCAGTGGTAAGTTCTTGACCCATCCCCCAGAACACTTTCAAATAGGAAATATTATCAACTACATGCTGTGACACAGCTCCCCAGACTTTGTCCTGTCTAACTGAAACTTTGTGCCTTTGGCCAACTTATTTCTTACCTCCTGCACCGGCATCACGTGAACCATGTGAACCATGTTTGTTAAGTAGATTGTTAACAGACCATGGAGGATCTCTTGTTAAAAAAAAAAAAAAAAAAAAAAAAAAGAGCCGAATTTTAATCATTTTCTAGGTGAAGATGATATCAGAGCACCTCGATTGATAATAATTGGAACAGTTACAGCAATAAGGTGTATTTGTTTCTTTTCTTACCATTATGACAAAATATTTGCCCCTAGGCAATTTAAGCAAGGAAGAGGGTTTTTTTTTTTTGGTTCTCAGTTGAAGATACAGTCATCATCGTGGTGAAGCAACTGGTCATGCTGTGTTGAGAGAGAGAGAGAGAGAGAGAGAGAGAGAAATGCTGCTATCAGCCCATGGAATGTTGTAATCCACACTCAAGATGGGTCTTCTCAGTTAAACCTTTCTAGAAATCCTCATAGAAAACACACTGAAGTATCTTTTGATGGTGACTACAAATCCCTGTCAAGCTGACTTGAGAGTAGCCATAACAAACTCACTCCTTGTTGACTTGACAACCAAACACATCAGTTTAAACCACAGCATTCCATCCATGGCATCTAAGTTCTCATGTTCCTCTCATAATGTTCAGTAGTCCCAAGACTCTTCAAATGTGTGTTTTCTGAGACATGGATGATTTCTTTATACTTCCAACATACAATGGCAAAAGTAAACACTTACAATCTAAAAAGGAAGAGTAGAGCAAATATAGTAAGGAAAGACCAGACCAAAGCAAAACTGAAACCCAGAACAGCAAACACTAGGTCCCACAGCTCCACATCTAGTATCCGGGGCTCATGCCGGAATAATCTGGATTCTGCTGACCTTGGGCAGCTTTTCCTTCTCAGAATGCACCACACAGAACAGGCAGCATTTCTCTTGGTCTCACTCTATAAAGTGCCTTCTGCTTTCCTCAGCGGATAGCACCAATCATGAGTACAGCTCTGAAGAGGGTTCTGGCCCTGTGCCAGGCACAGTTGAGGATGGTGAAGTCACTGAAGTCCAGTCTCTGCTTTTAAAGTGATCACAGCGAGTTGAAGATGCAAACTAGCAGAGAGATAGAGGACTCATGGTGGTGACTGTCACGGACAGAATGGAGTGTCTGGGGGAACTTGGATAGTGACATTTATTGATAGCTTAGAATGGGGTCTGGAAAAATAAAATGGTAAGGTTTGTCTGAGAAGAAGGTAGAAGGAGATCCTGAGACTTAAGGAAGGCAAGCCAGGTAGTGTTGTTTAGGTACCTTAGAACTAGGGAAAACTTGGGGTGTCCCTGTCTGAAAACTGGCAGAAATGAAATGTGGATAATAGTCTTTAGTCACTTTTCCTGTTATGGACAAATGCTCCCACAAGCCTGTGCATTGAAGGGTAAGGGCCAGGCTGGTGATATTGAAGGATAATGGAATCTTCAAGAAGTAGAGCCTATCAGAAAGTCTTTTGGTCACTGGGGACACACTCTTGAAAGGGACTGTGTGCCCATCTTCATTTTCTTTTTGCATCCTGCCTATAAGACAAACAGCTTTGCTCCACTGTGTACTCCCACCAGGTTGGTCTGACTCACACAGGCACAAAGCAACGGAGCTAATCAATGATGGATAAGAAACCCCACAAAACTCACAAGTTCTGAGCCAGCTAAAGCCTTAAATATTTATTATTTCCTTATTTAAATATTTCCTTAAATATTTATTTTATCACATTAATTTTGTATACATGTGTATGCTTGTCTCTCTGTTTCTCTGTCTCTCTGTCTCTGCCTCTCTCTCGTGTGTGTGTGTGTGTGTGTGTGTGTGTGTGTGTGTGTGCAGTACCTGTGGATGCCAGGAGAGGGTGTCAGATGCTTTGGCATGGAAGTCTCAGGCAGTTGTAGGTGCTGGGACTCAAACTCTGGTCCTCTAGAAGAACAGACATGCTCTTAACACCTGAGTCATCTCTTCAACCCCAAGCCTTTTCTCTTTAGAAGTTAAGTATCTCAGGTATTTTTTTCAGGTTGTTGGAAAGTGATTAGCACTCACACCAAGCATTTATATGTTCTTATAGATGCAGAGAAGAGGGATAGATAGGAAAGGATCACATGGAGAATGAGTTCCTGTGTTTGGCCTCAAGGGGTTCTGAGGATAAAGAAAAAAATGCAGGTTTGGGGGGGTGGCAGGGATAGGGCATCCATTGCTAATATTTTATTGTTGATGTTGTTAAACGTTCGTTTAGGAGTAGAGTACCTGACACGTGGCCAGTGCTCATCTACTATTCGTTGGTTATTCATATAAGTTCATATGCATATACTCATCATGTTCATATAATGCAGAAATGGATCTGTGACCCATGAAGGTGAATACAAAGGATGCCCAGGTTGCATGACTAAGAAGGTGAGGGCTGAGACGAAGAGGCCACTGGGTGATGGCTTGGCACATCTCAGGGTGGGCCCAGGAGAGGGGCCATCTGTAGTGTTCTTGGCTGCCTGCCCTTCAGGTCTCCCTTCTCCATCCCCTCCCCTTCTTGTCCCGGTGGCCAGGGACTGAAAATCAGCCAGAGCACACTGGAGGAGCTCTGCAGACGAGATTAAAAGCAAATCAAAGAAGAAAAATTGTGGCTCAGTTTATGTCTTCCTAATTAAAACCCCGCCAGTCTCCCTTCTTTTTCTTTCTAGCTAATGTTACACTAACGAGCTGAGTTTAGTGGCATTTATGTAGATAAAAGTCCCAATGATTGATCTCAATGGCTTGTTAAAATTAGTTTCAGTCCACCATATTGATTTAATTCCATTGCTTGAAAGTGCTAATTAATAATGATAATAAAAGTGTCTTGGCCCATTATTATCAGTGGGCAGGCGGGGCTGCGGCGGATGGGTGGGTGGGGGAGACTCTCTAGATTTAGTGTCACTTATTCTGTCTCAGGGTGGCCTTTGAAAGCTGGCGGAGGGGACAGGAGACTGGAGGTGGGGGTAGGTTCCTTGTTCAGATGCAAGAGGTCCTGGTGTCTGTGTCTGGGGCTGTACCCTAAGTGACTGTGAGCATGAATGCTAGTGGAAGCTCCTCCACTCCCTCTAGGGCTGTAAGGCAGGGCTGGAATCTGAGTAGCTCTTTAAGGAGGTCGACTCTGTGGGGTAGGCAGGCTCCTGAGCACATTGTTGGGGTCACTGGGAAGTAGCAAAGGACCGGACTGGACTAGGGAAGCTGAGTCATAAGCTGGGCCATATAGACCCCATTCTTCAGGGAAAGTCAAGATGAAGGGAGTCCTGGCAAGAAGGGCACTTGCTCAAGGGTCCAGTAGATGGGGAGGAGGCATCACTGCAGAGAGCTGATGGGAGGAGCCCACAGAGTCAATGAAGGGGAAGAAGAGGCTTCTTCAATGTTACCCACTTTATTTAGCTTTAATGGTGTCTCCTCACCTGAGAGAAAGCCTTGTGTTCTTGGAGAAATTTCTGTCAGCCTCTTTTGGAATATATGCCACTGAGGGGAAGTACAGGTAAAAATGGCTGGGGAACCCAGAGTTCCCTACGCTGCCACCACCGCTGTGGCTGTGTGTAGTTGGCTGGGAAGCTCTGGGTGCAGCCCCAACACAGGAGGAAGTCCTTAGGTTTCCAAAACCAGTTTATTGGCATGGCAGATGGTGGATGAATCTGGATGCACACCCCCCAAAACCCAGGGCAGGGAGGGGAAGAGGGGGGTGGAGCTGGGGAGGAATGCTTATTTGGCTCCACCCTCTGGCCTTCAGGTACCTCATTAGTATGTAAATCTCTCTAGGGCCTGGGGACTGTTTATCATGTCCACCTGTGTACCTGACTGAAGGGTGTAGGTTGAATGGAGATTAGACCTCCTGTCAGGAGCCTGGATTCTGGGTACATGGCCTACAACCCAAGAACCAGGATACCCTTCCACGGTCCGACTGGGAAGGAAGTTCCAGGGAGGGAACAGTACCTAGAAGACCCCACTGTTCCAAGGTGGTGCCTAAGACCCTATGTAGGAAGCATCTACACAGGATGACTGGGAAGCGAGGATGGAGGCCAGCTCTTCTTAGTCCCAGACTTTTAGGACTCTCCTACAGAAGGCTTGCAAACCTGCCCCAGTGTATGTCTGCCCCCTCCCACACACCCATGTGTGTACATACAAAATACACATGTCATGTATTGCCCTAACTTCAGTCAACTTCATATTGTTTGCATTTTTGGAGCAGCTGGAGGCCTGCAGTTCTCCCTCTCATGAACCTAAGCCATCTATGGAGCACAGATTCTATTCTCAGAGAACCAGGAAAGAGTGGGAGGGGATAGTCCAGGAAGGGCCCAGGGGATGTGGTGGAGAACGGGGGACAAGAGACACACAGGTTAAAGACAGACAGACAGCCTCAGTCTGAAGAGCTCTCATGAGAATCCTGGATGGTGAAGTGACCTTAGCCCTTGATTCTATAGGCTCTGGCCAGCCAGGAATAATTTTTGTGTAGCTATTTTCTATACTTATTCTGGGCTTGTCTGGCATGCAGAATTCTGTAATACAGCTGCCAGCTTGGGAAAACTGAGGATCATAGTCTTAAATGAAGTATCCAAAAGGGTCCAGATGACGTACAACTTTCCTGGAGGTGTCCTTTATTGAACAATATTATGAAATACCCTCCTTACTCCCTCAAAAAAATATTAACTGAAAACTCACACTATATAGTGAAAACTATATGTGATTTACTCTGCTGTTAACTCAAGCATAATTATATGCAATAATTATACTGTGAAGTTCTATATTAATTATAATCCATCCTCATTAAAGAATTAACTAAACCATGTGTAGCTGGTGAAGGGAATGAGTTAAGATGATTCACTTTGTATTTTTCTCCTGTTAGATTATGTATCTTTCTCTCCTATGTCAGCTTTCTGCAGGTGTAACAAATGTCTTGGGCAAATCGGCTTTTAGAAAAGAAAGGATTGTTGTGGCTCTTTGTTTTTGGGTTTTGGCTTTGGATGTGTGTTAAAGTAGCTTATCACAGTGGGAGTGAATGGTAGAGGAAACTACCCATCATGCATTGCTGTTAGGAAGCAGAGAGAGAAACAGGAAGTAGTTGAGGCTCCATTATCACCTTCAAATACATTCTCCCCAGTGACTTGACTTTTTTACTAGGTCTTCCAGCATCTCACACTACCAGCTAGGCACCCAACCTTCAATATGTGATCCTCAGGGATGGATGCCTATCCAAACCATGGCTTGTGTCCGACTTGGTTTGGGTTGAGATTTTGTGTTCCTTGGATGAGGAGCCTTGTCACTGCCTTATTTAATTCTCCAAAGTTTACTTCATCTTTGCTGCTGATGTTCTGTAGGAGGGGTGCTTGCTCCAGTTGGATGGGCCAAGTGTAAACTGCCAGCTTTACTTAATATGGGCTTTCTGTTCGAATGCTCCTCTCTGTCTCCTCCCTGCCTGCTGCTCCTGGATTCATCATTTTGCCCCACAGTGTGAGGGGTTGAAAGCATTCGAGCTCGATTCACTTAGGGGAAAGCAATTTCCAGATTGAGTCCAAGCTTAGAATAGATTGCCTATGGTAAAAAATATGGGGATCCATATGCTTCCTTGTAACACTGTTAAGCATCCTCCTAGCTTCAGCTCGGGAATATTACCGTTAACTATTTCGTGCACACTTACATGGGGTAATAGTGTATTTAAGCTGGAACACGGATCCCGGTATGGAGCTTGAAAGTAACTCGTTCACTTGTCTGTTGGTAGATAACCACCACTTACGCTTTTTAGGGTCTAGAGTTCCCCCATGAAATGTGTTTCTTGGAAAACACAACAATCAACATTCTGTCACCTCCCCCTACCCATGGCTTCCATTGCATATTGTCATCATTACTCTGCTTTTTCTTTGTGAAGTTTTCCCCTTTGCACCTTTTTCTTCTCTTTAGTCTTCCTGGCAGATGTTGACACTTGATTATGGAGTGGTCTTTGTTGTTGACTCTAGGACAGAGAACGAGTGGGAGGAACTGGAAGACCATGTCCAAGAGAGACTGAATGCTGAAGTGATACAAGTTTTTCCTGTTGAGACTCCTGACACTAGGAGATGCAGGTTGTGCATGTCCCTTGTGTCATAGCTTTGTGGTGGTTGGGTTATTAAAGGTTCTTGTGACTCCCACGTGTCATTTTGGAACAGGCTGTCATGGATTATCTTGTCTGATGGTTAGAGTACACAGCAAGACATTCCATCGACGAGCTTGGCATGGGCATCTGATAGCCTCGAGTCTGAGGTTAAGAATCTCTGACCAACAGCGTATTAAGGGCCCAGTGAGGACAATTATCTGGTGCTGGGAATGGCCACACTCAGGGCCAGCTTGTGGGGTTGTGGAACCATAAGTTCTCAGTGGGGGGTTAGGGGAAGGCTTGGAAGGGGCAACAGGAGGGATTGATTTCAAGATCACATCCACTGTGGCTCACTAATGTGGAAATTGTACTTGTTATTAGATCCATTGGGGTACTTACTGGATGGGAAATTGGAGACTAAACACGAGGTCAGAAGTCTGGTAAATACCAACGGGGAGAAAGTATGTGAGTCCAGACAGCCAGTGCTCTGTAGCCAGAGCAGAGAGGATGGGGAGGGACCAGCCGCACAGCAAGGTCAACCTAAGTTAATGGCATAGAGTTATACGTAGGTGGGCAAGGATAATTGGCAGTTGAATCCCATTGACCTCAGCAATCGGAGAAGCAGAAATCTTGAAGGACACAAGCAGAGGCGACACTTTAGCCTGGGACCCTGTTTGGCTTTGGCTATGCGCATACCCCTCTAATAATAATGCTCTTGGCAATCTAATTATTCACCTGCACAGTTCTCTCTCTCTCTCTCTCTCCCTCTCTCTCTCTCTTTCTCTCTCTCTTGCTCTCTCTCTCTCTTTTTCTCTCCCTCTCACCGAACAATGAATCCCCAGAGCAACCTCAGAAACTTTTTCTTAATTGAACTACACACACTCTCAAATTCTGCACAATGGTATAGATTGCTCTGCTCCCAGTAACAATCAAGCTAAAACAGACACTATTCAGTATATTCTTAGTGTACCCCGGATGAAGAATAGAAAAGCACACCAAGCCTAAACTGGTTTTGGGTGCATGCACAGTAAGGCAACGTGTGTTCTTTAAGTGAACTTTTGGGGTAAATCCCCTATATACCATCTTATATGTTTATTCATTATAGGAAGGGACATGAGCAGTAGGAAAAATGATTACATCTCCTAACCTATCAATCAAAAACAGAGAACCATCCAAATCATGCCCCTTAGGAACCAGCCCCTTTCAGACTTCATAAAAGAGACCCCAGCTTGCAGGCTGGGACCCTTGCTTATTCTTGCTGGCATGACCCACTGTGGATCTTGAAAGCATATTTCTCTACAGACCTGTGTTGTCAGTTTGCTGGGGATAGAGTTAGCTCAATTCTTTTGGAAAGTGGTGTGAGACTTTGTTTTCAATGCTTTGAATAAGAGGTCAAGAGCCTGTAGAAATCTGGCTCAGACTCCAATCACTTGTAATGTTTGTATTGGAGGGATATGGCCAGTATTGTAACTCAGTTGGTTATGTACCCAGGAAAGGCCTCTGTTATACCGCTAGGTATAGTTAGATCAGGAAAAGAATGTAAACAAACTTAAGAAGTTATGTAGGTAGGAGAAAAGGGAAAAACAGTGTCCAGCAACTGTGGCTATGCCAACAGGCAGGCAGTGGCATATCACGTTGTACACGTATCTTCCCAACCCCCACTTTAGTGACATTATATCAGTAGGTTGCTGACTTGAACCTTCCCGAAACTGAGAGTATTCATGCCACAACAAGTGACCAAGACTACAAACCATGGGCTTCCTCCTTGGAGTTTCTGACTGTTAAACATTTTCTGGCTCTTCATGTTTCTGGTAGCAATATGGAATGTTGGTTGTGCTTTATTCCGTGATACTATCAGGGACATGGGATAAACCTGAGCTCCCCAGGAGTCTGTGCTTCATGAGCTGGGGGTTGAGGGGGGAGGCAAATGCAGGAAGGAGAGAGGAGAGGGGCTGGCATTAGATCCAGTACTGCCCCAAATGTCACTGGAGGCGTGCTAACGAAGGCCGCTGAAAGAAGCCGTCAGCAGTCCCGCTTTTAGCCCTTTGGCCCTTTGCCTCTCTCTGCTTGGACACTTGTCACAAGCTGTTGGAGAGTGAAAATGGATACGGACCTGTTGAAAAACAAATTGGCGTTGCGTGTGAAGAGCTTCAACATCTCTGCCCTTCAGCTCAGTAACTCCGCGTCTGGGGCTCTTCTGAACACTGAAACCTGAGCACCGGCACCTCTCAGCAACGTACAAGGTGAAAGTTCAGTGAAGCTTTGTTTTCCTTTATTATCAAAAAGTTGAAGTTCACCGAATGCAAAGGAATCTGGGACACGTCTTCTTAGTGGTTTATTATGAGGCAATTTAAAGAATATGAAAGAATTTTATGAAAACTGTAGACACACTTTCAATAAGAATTTGAAATCACCACCAGTCGTGGTGACACATGGCTTTAATCCCAGCACTCTAGGGGTGGAAGTGAGGCAGAGGCAGGTGGATCTCTACAGTTAGAGGCCAGCCTGACCTACATAGCAAATTCCAAGCCAGCCAAGGCTACAAAGTGAGACCCTGACTCAAACATACACTAACTCTCTCACACACACACACACACACACACACACACACACACACACACACACACCACACATGCACACACACATATACAGATATGTACATGCACTAACCACAAGAAGGGTCTTGGACAGCATTTTTCTAAGTATGTGTTTATCCAGTATGGGTAATGTGGTTTTTTGACTGTGGTTTCCAATCAGAACCAAGGTTCTGATTACCTGTGGTTTAACCTATAGATGACACCTGGAGTTCTTAATCCCCCATATCCATCACCATTCTAGTGTATTAATGTTTCTTTAAAGATGTTTTTTTATGTCTATGAGTATTTTGTGTGCACTAGATGTGTGTACCACATGCATTCAGTGTCCATGGAAGCCATAAGAGGCTGTCAGGTCCTCCAGAAATGGAGTTACCAGCAGTTGTCAGCTGCCATGTGGGTACCTGGAATTGAACACTAGTCAGCTCCAAGAGCAGACGGTGATCTTGATTTCTGAAACAGTTTTGGAAAATGGTAACACACTGAATGGTTGTTGGGTTAAAAATGTTCATCAAAATACACAGAAAGGACAAAAAAAGGAAGAAAGAAAGAAAGAAAGAAAGAAAGAAAGAAAGAAAGAAAGAAAGTTGCAAGACTGAGCCATGGCTAGCAATGATAGCCAAAGATTTTTGTACTTTGTGTATTTTCCAGACCATCTTCAATGTTTGTATATTAGTTTATTAAATAATTTTATAAAGATCTCTGTATAAGCAAGTTTATAATATAACTTTCAGAGTGTGTTTGCTTTTCTTTTGTGAATTAATGTTTACAGTTAGCTGGGTTTCATTATGATATCTTTATACACCATTGTATTTTGATCTATTTACCCCTCCCCAGTGTGCATGTTTTCTACAAGAAAAAAAAGTGTCTGTACAATTGGAAATATGATAAGCAAAGTGTATGGTCACTAATAATTCTCATAGTATAATGAAAGTTTCAGAGTATAGACATGAACTTGAAAAAAAAAAGAAAAAACAACCTAGCTTACCACTTCCAAAATGGAACCAAATGTTATATCTTACTACAGATCTGAGTTATTTTTGTCTATGTGCACCTGAGTGTGGCTGTAGGTCATGAGACTAGAAAAGGACCATGGGAGGGAAAAGTGGTCCTAAGGAAGGCAGGGAATCAACAAGAAACATGTGGTGTAAAAATGCAAAGGAGATGGACAAGTACAAGGGGTGGGGGAGGAAGGGAACAGGGAAGAGGAGGAGGAAGAAGAGGAGGAGGAAGAAGAGGAGGAAGAAGAAGAGGAGGAGGACGAACAGCAGCAGCAGCAGCAATGAAAAATATATGAAAATACCATAATGCAATTTATTACCCTGTATACTAATTTAAACCAAAACCAAATGAACCAGTAAGTGACTAGGCAATAGTTAAGGGTGGGCCAGGACCTCATCTCCGAGTGCAGTACCTTCAGTAATCCTCCTGGCAATAATCCTCCTGGCGGCTCCACAGCTAGGCATCCATCTCAGAGCTGAGTGAACAAGCCAGAGAGCTCAGGTGACCTGTCCTCTGTTTCCAGAGCTAGGGTGGAACTCTTGGCATTTGTCTTGTGCTGTCCCTCCCTCAAATCCCCCCGATTTAGGAAGTTTTCCATGACAGAGGTCACCTTGGACAGAAAACTATTCCTGCCCATGAAAGCATCAGTTTGGGTTGGTAAGTCAGAGCCAAATAGACCTTTCTTTCCTTTTGGCTATATTCTCCACCATGTGGAGAAGGTCAGGAATGAAAGAAGGCCAGATTCTCTGCCCAAGAGTACAGGAGTTAGCATGGCTTCTTGAGCTCCTTATATACTCTGGCAAGACCTTTTGTAGCTTTCTTCCAATATATTTTTTCTTACTTTTAACTCCTCTTTATTCTTCTCTTGTTTATGTGCTTCCCTTCAAAGGGGCTCTAAATATGTTTTTTAAATAAAGTTTTGCATTGTTTATTTGTATGTGTATGTGAGTCTGTGTGTGTGTGTGTGTGTGTGTGTGTGTGTGTGTGTGTGTACACGCACGCGTACACAAGCACATGCATAGGCCAGAAGACAATTAGCAGGACTAGGCTCTCTCCTGTCATTTGTGTCCTGGGAATTGGACCCAGGTCATCAGGTTGAGCCTTTAACCAACTGAGCCCCAAAAGAGCTTTTACAAGGTTGAGGGCAGGGTTTGTTTGAAAATAGTTTTTGATGAGGTTCTGGTCCAGGTGGGCTGCATCCCCACTGACAATGTGACCTGTAGGAGTTACTCTTCTTGTCTGGATGACAAAAGTGCCCATGAGAAGAACTTAAGAAGAGAGAGAGAGTTTATTTTGGCTTTCTCCAAGGGTGAAATCCATGGCAGCCTGGCCCCATGTGCATGGGCAGAACATCATGACATCAGAAGCAATTGTCAAAGAGTGTTTACTTTTGGGCTCAGTGGAGATAGAGAGCAAGTGTACAGGAAGAAGCCAGGGCAAGCAAAGCCCTCTAGCCATCCACTTCCTTCAACTCTGCCCCGCCTTCTCCTGCCTTTCACTACGTCCCAATAATGCCATCACATTGTGAACCCGTCAGGTATTAATTTGTTGATTTAGTCAGAGTTCTTATGATCCCATTGTCACTGAAAACACCCAGGGGTGTGCTTTACGGATCTCATAGGCATTTATTAATCTAATCAAGTTGACAATTAAAATTAAGCATCACACCAGCCAAGCTTAGAAACTGGTTTTCTACAGCTGACATGCCCAGAGGGAGAGGGAGAGGCTGAAAGTGTACTTGGGGTCACTTTCTTGCTTTGCCTCCTAGGTTGTTTGAGATATCACTTGTCAAAAGCAATGTGGCCAAGGCAAGTTGCTATGTAGAAGAAAGCTACTACTGAGGTGTGAGAGCCAGGCAGATAAGCTCAAACAACCCAGAGAAGAAAACTGGTTTTTTTCTTTTTTTTATTAGCATTAAAAGTCCATGATGCTGCGGAGACGGACTTGGAATTAGCACGTTCCTGCTACATTTAAGTGAGCATTGTGCAGGGTCTTCATTCTTCAGGGAACTTGGAGAAGAGCAGCTAGGTCTGGATCTGAGTGAAGGATGCCTCTCACTGGCTTGAAGCTGACGTTGAGGTCTATTCCATTCTCCTTGCTCCTTCCTCCCAGGCCTCCAGCTCTTGGATTCTGATTCTGTAAGTATGCACTTAGTCCTGCAGGTCATGTTTCTGTCCACGTTATAGATTGTTGCCACATGGTTGCAGGGCTCATCTGTGTCTAACTTGTATGTCATGGCATTGGGTACTTGCTGGGTACATGTTGTTTAACTCAGTTTCACCTTCAGCCAGCATGCATGGTATCCACATTATACTGCACAGGGCAGAGTATTGGGCTGTTTCTACTGATCTACTTCCGTGGTGTGATTCTCCTTGTGTGTGCCAGCCTTTTTCCACTTGGGGGAGCATAGGTGTTCACTCCACTTTCATGTTTTATTTAATGGGCCATACCTGATACTTTCTTTCCTCCTTTCTAACAGGCTGAAAAATTCATATTGACTATACTATGGAGTGTCACCAGGTTATTTTGGATTAAGGGTGCAATTCTTAACTGGACCTTTGTGTTAATCGAAAAACTTAGTTCCTATGCATAGGGTCATTGATGAGTTTTGCTCTCACAGAATGTTTTTCCCTGAAGCCAGAACGTCTCTGAATGATAGAGTATTCAGTGTAGTAGCTTGATCATTGGGAATAATGGAGCCAATGTCGTTGCAGAAGCTCCAACATACTCTTTAGTGTTATGGTCCAGTGTGCTTGCCGTCAGTAGTTCCACTCTGTACCCTCCCCCTGCCCCAAACAGCAATGAGAGGGCTACCAGAAAGGACTCCCGCCTGGCTGCACAGCTTCAGCATGCAAGGATACTGTGGCCTTGTCACTGATGGGGTTTACTTGGTGTTGCTTACTGTTGTCACCATCAGTGTGTGTGTGTGTGTGTGTGTGTGTGTGTGTGTGTGTGTGTGTGTG
>JANHMN010000015.1:18289788-18310111 GCA_030674055.1 Rhabdomys pumilio | reverse complement strand
TGGGGACTTTACTTCTTTCTCCTTTGCCTTCTCATTTCCTTTTCCGTTCTCTCTCTTCCTATGGCTCCTCACCACCCCCCCAAACCCCGCCTTTCCTCATCTCTTTTAAACTTTCCTTTTGTCAGATGAAATAGTTGATGAGACACAGATAGAATTTGCCTTGAATACCAGAGTTTCGTGAGTTTCTTACCTACTCAGCTCTCACAGTAAACGTGTGAAATGAATACTGTCTTCCCCATTTCGTGGACTTGAAAATGTCAGCTGTCCCAGAACATGGTCTCCTGTTTCCATGGTTGTCCCGCAGTGCATGGGGTCCCCTTCTGTCGCTGCCTTGTCTTATAAGGACAACACTTTGGCTTAACATGTACCCTCAGGAGTTAATTTAACCTCATTTATATCTTTAAAGGCTCAATCATCTCTCTACACAGCCACATTCGGATGAACTGGAGTTAAGGTTTCAGCGCGTGACTTAACCCATGTAACTTCTTTGGTCTTGTTGTCACACAACCTCTTTCTCCTAAAGAGATGCATCAGTAGAGTTTATTTTTTAAGTGAAAGGCACTAAAATGATTTCTGTTCAAAATGTTGGGACTTCTTTGACCAATTTTGAAGTAACTGAAGATTTTCCCTGGGCATGCTGCAAGATCCTGTCTGAGAAACACTGGTTTCTGAGAAAGACGTACACTCAGTGCCATTCCTGGGGGAGGCAGTGGTACAGTTGTTGAGAGCTTCATATCTGCCCCAGTTAAATATATCACCCAAGAGAATAACAAATACTCCAGTCTTGCTTAAAATGTCATCTAGGGTCACACAGGTCTTAATAACAACAGGATATGAACTTGGGTGCTGTCTGATTCCTAAGGCCAGATACCACCTACACAGCAGGTACAGTGTGACCAGCATATGTGCTAGGATAGCTTGCTACCAGGCAACTCCTATCTGTGACTCTCTATTGGATTGTCTACTATCATTAGTATAGACTGAGGCTGCCTTTTTTGAGGTGTCATTCATGATTTGGGGAGTGAGACAGCATTCAGACCCTGCTCTCTAGTGCCAGAGATGAATCTTAGCTTAGATAAGGCCAATGAAAATACCATATCTCCATGACTACAGTGATTGTTTTGGATAGGAGTTCAGGCTTGCAATGTGAGCTGGGCCAACCTAGTCACTTTACAGACTTTTAAAACTGAAAGCGTGAAATAGAAAGAAAATTATTTTCTTCTAGGGGGAAGGGTGTGGGTAGGGGGGCCAGCAGAACTCTTGGATGTGAACCCTGGGCTCCTGAAGGCCACGTGCCATGTAGAGAATACAACTCGTAGAACAGAATAACACGAACACACGCCGAGGCAGGAGAAGCAGAGAAAGAATCCTAAAGGCATTGCCAAGGTCAAGTTCTATTTTTCCCATGTGGTATAAACGGTTTCCTTTGCTTCTATTGGCTTGGGGCAGGAGGGCGTGGAAGTCCTTACTGACAGGCTGATCTTTGAGCAGATCCATGTGCAGGGCAGCTGAATGCGGTGTTGAAAATGGGGACCATGTAATCAGGTCGTCAGGGATGAGTTTGCTTTTGCTGGTTTAGCAACTGTATACTTTTAGAAGAGATAATATCTCAACTATTTAGTTTATTCACTTGTAAATTGAAGATAAGGACAATACATGTGTTTGCCTACCACCTGGAATAAATTTATTCTCATCTGAGAATAAATTAAGGTGAAGCACCTGAAGGAAATGTAGTGTTTTGGGCATGAGGGTAAGTAAGTTCTCACCCTGCCCTGAGCCAGCTGCTCTGGTAACACAGGAGAAACGGCTACCATCAAAGATGAATACTGAATGAAAGAAAAAAAAATCCCAAACATCTGAGAAAAATCATAAAAAAATAAACAATGATAAACAAGCTAGTTTATACAAAGAAAGGAATCACAATTAATAATGAACCACCAGCCCAGGCCTTCCCAACAAAACAGCGTATCTCAGTCTGAGGAAATGAAAGAGGACATGACACTCATGAAGTAGGAACAGGAAGTGATAAAACAGGAACCCACGATTTAACTACAAAGCAGAGAAGTAAGCAGGAGAGCTGCTGAGGGCAGAGTGGGGACAGCAAGAATTTTCCAACAGGTGTAAGCCAGGTGAGGCACGGTGACAGGGAGAGAAGCCGTGGTCTCTGGCAGCACCCACTTCCCTAAGGAGGAAGAAAGGCAGTAAGGAAACACCACTCCACCAGACTTAACGCTGAGTGGCTAAAGCAAGGGCCTGTGATGAATGGACGTGGCCTTTACCTGATTCAGAATCTCCTGCTTAGTTCTCTAGGGGAAATGTCAACTCAGCTGAGAGCAGGAGGAAGCAGATAGGGTGTAGGTAGGGTGGGATTCCAAGAAGGCCATTTTAGAGAGCAGGAGGAGGAGCTAGAACCTTACAGAAGTTGCCATTGGGAAGGGTAGTGGAAAAAAATGGCCACAGCAAGGAGTAGTTTACATTTGGATTTTATAGAAACTGAAATTTAGAAGTTAAAACAAGACAAAACAAAACAAAAAAATCTCTTTTTATGAAAGAACTTAATATTCCTCTAATTACCCAAGATTTAGAATTATTGTTATTTTGTTACTACCATCATATCATCATCATCATCATCATCATCATCACCACCATCATCACCACCATCATCACCACCATCATCACCACCATCATCACCACCATCATCACCACAATGCAGGCTTCAAGCTTGGGATGGAGGCTTATCACCACAATCAGCATTTTGCTGAACCAAGAAGGAAATGAAACCACCCTTAGGAATTAAACCACAGTAAAGCTGAGAAACTGAGCAAGCAGGGCTGTCAGAGAGGAACCAAGCCTGGGTTAGCCACAGGGAACCATGTGCACGCTGGAGGTCAGCAAAGCTGGGCTGGTCGTGAAAGAGGCCACAACACACTGAAAGAGAGGTGGGTACAATACAAGAAACAGGGGTGGAGGGAGGGAGGGAGGGAGGGAGGGAGGGAGGGAAGGAGGGAAGGAGAGAAGGATGGAGGGAAAGAGGGATGGAGGGAGGGAGAACACACTTTCTCTTGCCTATTCCAACAGTTCCTTATTCCAGTTCCTGTGAGCTCTGGCTGAGGTCAGCTCTTTGGGTTTCCAGAAACTTCCGCTTAAGGCTCAGCTTGTATCGTTACAGCTCACCCCCACATAACCAACTGCCTGAAAAAAGAAAGGAAACCTAATAGAGGAACAACTTCATTCCTAAAGAAGAC
Source organism: Rhabdomys pumilio (assembly GCA_030674055.1). Classification (NCBI taxonomy): domain Eukaryota; kingdom Metazoa; phylum Chordata; class Mammalia; order Rodentia; family Muridae; genus Rhabdomys; species Rhabdomys pumilio. The sequence continues at coordinate 18,306,866 of JANHMN010000015.1, read as the reverse complement.
GCTCCTGTCACTGAGCTATGGGAGCAAGGGTAGAACACTTTTCTGAAAGGCTCCCTGACTCTGTGGCCTGAAGGTTGCAATAGGAGCAGAAAGAAGCTTTGCCTAGACTGAAGTCATGCCCTGTGCTGGCTCTGAGTTATCACCACACCTCCAGAGAAGAAGAGATGATCTCTGACAGAACCTTTACTGTCCAGTATATACCAATATAATGGGAACTTACTGGTTCTTACTACCAAATAAGAATTTAGTCATTATCAATACTCTTTTGATATTTTCTTCTAGACAAAGTGTGGAGCAGAGACTGAAGGAAGGGCCATCCAGAGACTGCCCCACCGGGGGATCCAACTTATATGCAGTCACCAAACCCAGACACTATTGTGGATGCCAACAAGTGCTTACTGACAGGAACCTGATATAGCTGTCTCCTGAGAGGCTCTGCCAGAGCCTGACAAATACAGAGGTAGATGTTTGCAACCAACAAATGGACTGAGCACAGGGTTCTCAATGGAGGAGTTAGAGAAAGGACTGAAGGAGCTGAAGGGGTTTGCAACCCATAGGAAAAACAATATCAACCAACCAGATATCCCCCAGAATTCCCAGGGACTAAATCACCAACCAAAGACTACATATGGAGCCACTCATGGCTCTAGCCCCATATGTAGCAGAGGATGCCCTTGTAGGGCATCAATGGAAGGAGAGGCCATTGGTCCTGAGAAGGCTTCATGCCCCAGTGTAAGTGAATTCTAGGGTAGGGAGGTGGGAGTGGGTGGGTGGGTGAGGGAACACCCTCATAGAAGCAGGAGGAGGGGAGATGGGATAGGGGAATTCCTGGGGGGTGGGGACTGGGAAAGGGGATAATATTTGAAATGTAAATAAAGAAAATATCCAGTTAAAAAAAAGTATTGACATAGATAGGCATTTCCTTGGAAGATTATTGTCTCTAGATATATAACAACATATCATGGGTACGTGACTAAAAAAAAAATAGGAAAACTCATAGATTCAAAAGTTGCATTAGTGTTACTATGAACATACATTGGGCCCAGAGAGGTCCTTCAGTAAATGAGCTGAATGTTGTTGTTCAACGTAACATCTCCTAAACGCTTTGCACCATGGACGTTTCTTTCAGAAGTACTCACACTGAAATCCTGCTGCACACAGGGACAGGAAGGGTGGCATTTAGGAAACACTGTTGCTGTTTTACATATGCATAAGCTGGATGTGGCCTGGTGAAGTCACTTTGTCACAGGAAGCAGTGGTGTCTGGAGAGAAGAGACTACTGCTCTCAGATGCCAGAGAAGAAGTCACTGCCTGCCACACGGGGCCACAGAGGAAGCAGCAGGGTTTGGTTACATGGTGGGAGACAGGGGTGAAAGAAACCCAGAGCTTTTCAGTGTTCTTTGGGGAAGGCATAAATTTCCTTTCTTCTTCATCTGGATTTGTCTGTTATTCGATAAAAATGTAATAGGAAGCTGACTGCCAGAGAGACCTGGGAAATGTACATAGCGACTTGCAGTCCCATTGTGACAGAAAGAAGTTGTGGGATCATACCGTGGTGATTTGAAGAACGGCCCCCATTGGCTCATAGATTTGAATGCCTTGTCACCTGGGAGTGGCACTCTTTGAAAGGATTAGGGGTGTGACCTTGTTGGAGAAAGTGTGTCCCTGGAGTGGGTTTTGAGGTTTTAGAAGCTTAAGCCAAGCCCAGAGTCTCTCTCTTCCTGCTGCCCGCGGATCTCCAAGTGTAGGGCTCTCAGCTGCTGCTGTCTTCCCACTATGATGACAATGGACTAACACCTCTGAAGCTGTAAGCCAGCCCAAATTAAATGCTTTTCTTTATAAGAGTTACTGTGGTCATGATGTCTCTTCACAGCAACAGGACAGTGACTAAGACACAGGCTGGTCAAAGCTCAGCTTTTGTTTGGGACAGCTTCATAAGCAATTCCGTAACTGTGATATTCCTGTAAGGCTCAATGGACCTGCCAATCACTGTAAGACCTATAGTTCCCCCAAATTAATTAGTGATTTGACTAATCACTCTGATTATTTAGATCAAAACGCCCTCAAGAAAAACACATATAAATAAGGTTTTTTTAAAAAAAAATTATTCAAGTAAAAGAAATATGCATGTGATACAGAAGTTACTAGAAATAAGATTAATTTTAGGGGCGGGGATTAAAACCCACAGAAGCACATTTGAGAACCATCTAAATGTTTAATAATAGGTAATGTGCTATGATAATTTTAACAGACAATTCAGACTATTATGCAGTTATTACAGATAATAAATGCTGGCACTAGGCAGCAAAACCCATTTCTTTTGAACAATATGTATGAACACCTGGTAAGTGCCAGGCATCATAACCAATGATAGGGATGAACCAAGGATGAAGGAGCTTATGTCTATAATCCCCTGGAGGAGACAGCCTTATAAACATGAGAAAGAGTTTACAAATTATATATGAAATTAGAACAGCAAATTTTTATGTATACAAATTTTTCTATAATGAACATGTGTTATACGTGTAATAAAAGTAGTAAATTCTTGTAATACAGTTTTTTACAACTATGCAAAATATATATAGTTATTGGAAGAGAACATGGCGAAAATAGTTGTATAAGGGAAATCCTACTGTTACAGCTCATTTTATGTCAACTTGGTCAGGCCATCGTACCTAGCAATTTGGTTAAACACTAACCTAGGTGTTGTTGCACCGGTATTTTGTAAATGTGGTTATCACCTATAATCATTTAACCTCATGTGGAAGCTGTACTCAGTAATGTGAATGGACCACAGAGCAAACAGTGAGGGTTCCTAGAAAATAGAAGTTCTGCCTCAAGACAGCAGAGGCACTTTGTACCCAAGTCCCCAGCCTGCTGCCTGCCTAGGGTTTTATTTGGTGTGTTTATTCTTCTCAGTAGTTTGAGTGCTCTCTCGCTCTCTCTCTCTTTCTGTGTATATATATATATATATATTCATATACGCCATATACAAATACACCATATACACATACACCATATACATATACACCATATACATATACACCATATATATACATATATACCATATACATATATATATATACACATACACCATATACATATATACCATATACATATCCACCATATACATATCCACCATATACATATTCACCATATACATATCCTCTATACACATATACACCATATACATATACACCATATATACCATATACATATATATATACCATATACACATACACATACACATATACATATATACACCATATACATATACACCATATACATATATATTACATATATACCACATATTCCCTTAGTGGTTCTGTTTCTCTGCAAACCTCTGATACTTCAAGTCCTACAGTTTGGATCTGAAATCTTCCTGGAAGGCCCATGTAGTTAAAACTTGATTCCTAGACTGGCAGGAGGTGGAACCTATTATCACTGGGGCCTTGTGGGAAGAAATAGATTCCTGGGAAAATGTTCCCACAATTTGGGGGTCCTGGGATATTTCTCTGTCTCTCTTCCTTCCTGATAAGCAGGGTAGTTCCTCAGGTAGTTTCTCCCCTCCATGATGTACTATGTCACTGCAGGCCCAGAGGTGACAGGGCCCAGCAACCAGCAATTGAAATCACTGGATACATAAGTGACAATAAACCTTTCCTTTATTAAATAGGCTATTTTAGGTGTTTTGTCACTGTGCTGGCTAGTGCTGTGTCAACATGACACAAGCTAGAGTCATCTGGAAAAGGGGCACCTCATTTGAGAATATGCCTGAACCTTATTAGCCTGTGGGTCGATCTGTATTTTTTTTATTGATGACCAGTGTGGGTAGGTCCAACTCACTGTGAGTGGTGCCACCTTTGGGCTGGTGGTCCTGGGTGCTATAGGAAAGCGGGCTGAGCAAGCCACGAAGAGAAAGCCAATAAGCAGTAGCCTCCATAGTTTCTGCTTCAGTTCCTGACTCCAGGGTCCTACCTTGAGTTTCTGTCTCTAAATGACTTTCTTGGGTGATAGACTAAAAGCTATAAGATGAAATAAACCTCTCCTATCCACATTGCTTTTGGTCGTGCTGTGTTATCTCAGCAGTAGAAACCCTAAGACTGTAATAATGACAATGTTCTGGCTTAGGAGAGTTTGAAGGCTTTGTGTCATAATCATTGGGCCTAATCATTGAGAGGTAAGGAAGTGATGAAGGCTCTGATCTATAGAGGGATAAATTAATGATAAATATATAATTTGATAATACTATTGGGAAATTACAGAAAATTTTAGAGGCATGGCTCATTTGGGGAAGTGAGTCATGTCTTGGGATCTGTATATATTTCTTTCTTTCTCTGATCTGCTCTCTGCTTCCTGGCTGTCATGAGATGAGCTCCTCTTGTCCTCTGTCACAATGTCCTTGCCTCATATCAGGGGTAACCATGGACTGCGAGTGTGTGTCAAACACTCTTCCCTCTTTGAGTGGCTCACCTTTGTCCCAGAGATGAAAGGTGACCAACATAGATGACTTACATATCACTAGCCTTTTCTCTTTCATTAATTTAATTTGATTTTGAGATGCTCACATAAAGTTCCCTTTTAGACTCTTCTATGCTTCCTGAGATGGGTTTTCTCTTAGCATATTATCTTAGTCTCTCACACCTTCTCCCTACCATTGGTTCTGAACTGTATAAAGGTTGTCCATAAAGCTGGAAGCGTATGACAGGATACACAGAGTATGTTAGCTGATGTGTTGTTTCTTTGCCTTCAAATCTGGCTTAGAGCAACTCCAGAGGCTGCTGCCAGTCTCAAGTTCTATGGATTCCTAGAGTCCTTTACACTTTGTTAGATCCCATGAGCTGTGCTCCTATCAAGAGACTACACAGGAATCCTGGGGACCTAGGTAGCACGTTCCTTTTATCTTTCTTTAAGTCTTTGTCCTGCCCCTAAAGATTTGTTTCTCAAGCCTCGCTGCCCATTGCCTGGGCCAATGGCTGTATTTCTTGAGTAGCAATTCTTCAAGTGAGTGCTGGCAAAAGCAGCGCAATGTCACTTTCCAGCTGTGTGACGACATCCTGACTCTGTTCTCAGATGTACAATTAGGGGAACTAGTCAACTGGACTTTCAGGATTGTTACAAGGATGTCCTTTCTAAAACATCAAGTTTCTAGTATGCTATAGACAATCGTAGAGAAGGCGATACCTATGAAAAGTTTTTAGAAAAGTCATTTGATTTACGTCAGCCATCTTGAGACTTGTGTCTAGGTGGATATCCCAGTTCTAACTGAGGAGGCAGAAAGGATGCTGGGAAAGGACACCAAGCTCTCACAAGGAACAGATTTTAGTGCTCAATTAACAATGCCACTTCATTAGAAAGAATAACATACAACTCAACTCTCCAAATAAGTAGAGGTAAATTTACCACCACACAGAAAATGTGGACTTGTATCTAACTGAGAATTTTTCCCAGAAGTAAGGCAGGCAATAAATGGTGCCTTTCTCCTGCCTCTGTCAGCTCAGCACTTTATTTATAAGGTGGGCTGGTGGACCAACACTTATTTCCCAAACACATCCTTCCAGGCCCAAGAACTCAACTCAGGTCAGCTTCCGTATACCTTATGTGGATGATCCATTTGATAAAGCATCTGCCAAGAAAGTTTTAATCTCCACCAAGTGTTCTAGCATCCCACCCCCCCTTCTCCTCCCAGCCCTCACTCAGCTGATGTGTGCTTAGGAAATGCAAACTAATTTTAAAATTCGCTGGAGCAAAACATGATTAGAATGGTTAAGTCTGCTGCCAAAAATAAAATCAGCTAATGCATTCCATATATTTAGATTTCCGAAATTAAGTTGAAATCATGCTTAGTTCATCCAAAGTTTGGGTTGATACATATCACCCCAGATCGCTGCTAAGGGACCCTACTTTTTTTTTCTGGCAGTCATAAATTTGATCTTCTTGTAAGTGGAACCACAGTTCTCATGTCCCAGGGTAGCATTTTTGCTCTGTCATCCTGATGAACATGTGGTCATACACCCTGTTCACTTCAGAGAAGAAAACCCCATAGTGCTGAGGAGAAGCCAGAGGCAGAGGACACTTCTGGCTATATCTGAACTACAGCTTTCCTGCTTTTTCTAGCCTTCTGCTCACCTTCACTGGATGTAGGAATCCATCTGAGGAATGCAACGCCCCCCTCCCCTCAGGTATTAGCACTGACAATGGTACTAGTAGGAGTCATTGCTGCCCTTCACAAACTCGCAGGTTTTTGTTTGTTTGAGCAGGGGAGACAAGGGGAGACAACATAACACACATTACAGAATACAATTAGTTGTTAAATGTTGTTTTATAGATTATTTAAGAGAAACTCAAGGGAGAGATCAGTAACAAAGGCTGGAGCAGTTTCCATGCGGCACCCAAGACAGGCAGGGTTGGTCCTGGGAAAGAGAGAGAGAACATTTTGGGTGAAGGGCCATTTAGAATATGGACCTGTCCAAGGCACGGTTGCGTGATGTGAAAAAAAAATCAGCTTGGGTGGAAGAGAAGAATCGTGCTAAGGACTTGTAGGAAACAGAGGTGCTCCAAGACTGAGCTACAAGAAACAGAAACTAATGAGGTTTATTGAAGGACAAAATGTGTGACTGGGGCAGTAGCTCAGTATTAAGAGTGACTATTGCTCTTGCAAAGGATCTGGAGTTTGTTTCCCGCACCTATATGGGATGGCTCACAGTTGCCTGTATCTCTAGAGCTGGTTGATCTGACGACCTCTTCTTCATTCCACAGGCATCTGCATTCATGTGCACACACCCTATGTAGGCACATAATTAAGAATAAAATCATAAAAACAAAACAATGAAGGGTGGTTTATTTGAAAGACCCAAGGCGTATCATGAGACTCAAGAACAGGAGTGTATGGAAGATTGCATCAGGGCTCTGGAAGTCCTTATTGCATCTTTTGTCACATCTGCCTCTGCTAGAACGTCTCCATTTTGTGTCCTTACAGCATGTTGTAGCCGTCCCATGTCTTGAATTCTCTCAGTCTCTTTCCTGCCCATTAGCTGTTTCTCTCCCTTTATTTCATATTACTAGTAGAAAAAGAACACGCTAGGCACATGTCGGGTCCCATCAGTGATCAGCTGAAGTCACACAGTATAGCCCGAACCACAAACACAGGTGCCATGCCCTTCTTGGATGAGAGGGTAGATGGCACCCTAGAGGAATGAGATGGGAAGAAGTGGGTGAGCAGGTAAGAATATGTAGGACAGGGCTGCTCTTCCCTTCTTTCAGTACGGGATGAAGATACTTCAGTTGTCTGGAATGTGGTTACCTCATCTGCAGCAAATTCTGAACAATCTAGGTTTTTCTATCAGAAAGATTGGTTTGTGGTCAAAGGTTATTTATTGACTTTTGGACAGACATACCAGGAACTCATTGAGCATTGAGCATTTTCCTATCACATCTCTAGTTATGTTCATAGCATCCGAAATGCTTATGGTCCCTGTGATTGCTGCACCTTCCTGTTGTGGGGATTTTTTTTTTTTTTTTTTTTTTTTTTTTTTTGTGAGCTGACTCCCTATCTGGTACCCTAAGTGCCAGGAGGCCCTGAGAAAGTGAGACGGGCTCTGCAGAAGCTGGTGGGTGTCCATTGTCTAGAGCAGGAGAGATTTCAACTCCTCTTTTGTGTTCATGGTGTCTGTCAAGTCTAGATAGTAATGAAAGCTTTTTGAGCAGAATAAATAAAGTCAGTTTACAGATGTAAGCAATTCACAGCCAAGGAGCAGCTCAAAGAGACTTTAGCTTTATTATAAATAAGAGAAATAATCATAACAATATGTTTCTCCTTGCTCAAACATTCCTATGACACTGTTTCTTCTCCTCCTGCCAGCAGTGTCTCCAGGGACTTGATGACCTCACCTCTTGTTTAATTTTGTGGTGCACCTCAAACAATGAATGGCTTGAAACCTTATTTATGTCCCTTGTTTACAGGCAGGCTTGGGTCCGTCAACCCAGGTACCACTGATCTTTGGTAAAGGTGGGAAGAAGCTGGCTCCAGTCACCAGAGAGAAAACCCTCAGTTCTTCCACAGTGGCACGGTAAGGGTACAGAGGAGCTGGTCACCTTCTACCTGCTGGCCCCAGGCTCACCCCACTAGGCAGGGCTGGAAGCTAATGACAGTCTAGAAGGTGGGCCCACCCCTGCGAACTTTCTTGACTTCAGCGAGAAAGAAGGCAACAAATGAGACGAAATGAAAAATATAATGATGCCTATTATATTAATCATCCTCCCTTTTTCTGACACAATAAATCTTCCCTTTAAACTCGTGGTAGCGATTGCAACATCTTCCTCTCTCCCCGAAACAGCACAGATTAAGATGAAGTGATGGTGCTGCGTCAAAAGAGAACTCTACTGCCACACTTGGGATACAAAGAGAGAGGTTAATTTATCATCGCTGGGGAGAGCTGACAGGAGAGAGATATACAACCGAAAGGGGATTTAGCACAGGGCCAAGAAACTTCACACTATTTTTACCATCTGTCACATGCTCTAATAAAGCAGGGCAAAATATGAAGAAAGGAAAAATGAACTATCAAACACTGATGTAATGCAGCCCATAAATCTAATTTAATTACTTTGCATGGAGACAGGTCCTCCAGTCTGTGTGAATATACTGGATTTTCTTGGCAACTTAACAACTAAGTGTTTTAATAACATCACACTATAATTTATTCGGCTTGAAACACAAAACCCCTTTTGTGAGAGTTTCATTTTTTTGAGAACTGTTAATTTTTTTCGGCTAATGTCAAAACTGGCATAAATTCACATGTGAACTTGAAGCCTGACTGTGAAGAAGGCTTAGGTTACTGCACGCCTTTTTATTGTTCGGCACGTCCCCGCTTCTGCATGCATTAGAAATAATTGGGCTTTGTTGATGACTTAGGTGAGGAGACTTGTCTTGCAATTAGATTTTAATATAATGACAAAGGGTGTGTGAGGGGGGATCTTTGTAAAATAAAAAGAGCTAAGGAAACCCAGTGAGTTAGAGGCCCTGTTCTCCAGTGGAAAAGAAAAAAAATCAGTGCATAATACTCTTAGAAGCAGACTGTCCCCAGAACCATGAGAATCCCACACAGGAGAATGTAAGATCTCAGGGCTGACCGAGACACTGGGGATGCAGGTCAGCCCTACAGCAAGCCAGTGGGAGCAGAAAATAAATAAAAAATAAAATTAATATTCATCGTGTGTCCTCCCGAATTTGGATGCAGTTACAGAAATTATTGTTAATAATGAAAGCCATATATCAAAGGCTATAAAACTCATCTGTGCTAGGACACTATTTTTTTTTTTTTAGGCTCTGTTCTAAACCATTAAAGATGACATATTGCATTTGTGTGCCTCTGTGTATAATAAGATACATTTAGGTCTGATTCTAACCTAAACTGGCAATTTTGGTATTGAACTCGAGTCCTTAAATGGGGGCTGTGACATTCCAGTCCAGAGGAGGTCAGCAGAACCCATCCATTCTCCCATGACCTCACTCAAACAGGGCAGGATGGATGGGTAATTAATTTGTTAGATCATCATGATTCATGTTGGAAGTATACAACACGGAGGCTCTTGACAAATTCAATTGAAATACAGTGGGGGAAAAAGAATACCCCTCCCGCCTCCCGTAAAACCTCAAACCTTAAACGTAGAGCAAGACAGACTGTGCAGTTCACTTATTTAGTTATTCCTTCAAGATACTTACTTTATAGAAAGTCCTGTAGGGTGCACACTGGGAGCACATGATGCCTGGTAAAAGAGATACAGGGATTTGGACACTCCCAGAGCCTATAAGCCATCTGTGGAGTTTGTGGAGGACAGAGCTGGTATATTTGGTCATGATACCTGATCTGGATAAAACAAGTACCTGAACTGGAAGATTCTAACAAGTCTAAGACTCATCAGGACATTGATCACAATGTCCGTACTGTTGACTCTTTGCTGACCGCCACCAGCCATGTGGTGTATGCTAAAAGTCCCAAGCTGTTCAAAGACCACGAAGCCAGGAAGCTGAGAGCTAACTTTTTTTTTTTTTTTTTTTTTTTGAGAAGTAGTTTCAAACACATTTCTCCTGGTGCTTGTTTCTGAAAGTTCATACTCCCCAGATCAGACCTGGAAAATACTCAATTCCTGTGGTTTCCCGTTCTGTTGAATTTGTGTGGGAGAAAAATGTACAGCCTTGAACTCTGAATGAAGCCCAGTGTGGAAGCAGTGGTTTTCAGTGGTGCCATTTCAAAAGCTCTCGTTGGTGTTTTTAAAGACTTCCCACGTATTCTGTTACTGACCCGCGGCTTGGAATAGCGAACATTAAAAATTCAAAAAAAAAAAAAAAAAAAAGAGGGAAAAAAATCCAGCCTGCCAGTATTTACTTACGAAACGACTTGGTGAGAACCCAACAACCCGACTGCCTGGAAATTAGTGCACAAATTGAAACTTTGAAGGCTTTCTTTTTCTGGCATTTTGATTTCCTCATCTGAAAAATGGGGATATTAATACCCACCTCCTGGAGTTGTTGTGAAGATTAAATGCCACTATACTACGTATGTAGCACACGGAGCACAGTTAAGTGATGGCTGCAATTATTATTTTATTATAATTATTTAGATTTCATACCCCTTCTCTTTCCCTGTCTTTCTAACTTCCCCAGTTCTTTTAATGCCTCTCCCCCACTCCTTCCCTCCCCAAACTCCTCCCCTCCCCCACTCTCCCTCCTCCCACTCCTTCCCTTTTTCCTCACTCCTCCCCTCCCTCCCCCTCTTCCCCTCCTCCCCATCTTCCTCCCCCTACCCCTCCCCTTTCTTCCTATGCACCCCCCAAGCTGCTTTTCTCATAGATGCACATGAATCTGCTTCATTCTTCCCTCCCCTCTCCTCACTCCCCCCTACACCCCCTTACTCCTCTCTCCTCCCTTTCCATGGTTCTCCTCCCTCCATATGCATGAATCTCCTTCCCTCAGCCTCCCCCTTCTGGCCCAGCAGCAGACTGCAACCAAGCCACTTCAAAAACAAGAAAACAAACAAACAAACAACAACAACAAAAGCCATCTTCAAAATAAGAAATACAAACAAAAACCAAAACAACCAACGTCATACATGCCTGAAGAGGACTTAGGCTATTGTTCAGAAATGGACCTTCCTTGGGGAGTACTTAGTAAAAGTAAAAGGAGTACCACACTACTCTGGGGTGTGAAAACGAATGCAAAGGAGTTTGTATTCCCCAAAGCCAAGGAATATTTTTACAATCAAAGAGCACAAGGAGTAGGAAGCTTACCAGGAATGAAAAAGTCAGCAAAATTAATGGTGTTGTCTCCTTTAATCCATAACTATTAGTCCATGTGCCCAGATGAGGTAAACTTTGACCTCTCATAGAAAACACTTGTGTTTAAACTCTCCATGCTAACCCTGCCACTTTACACCTTTGTTTAAGCTTACTGGTAAGGATGATATCATTTACTCGAGGAGATGACGAGGGCACTCTAGACCTAAGCTACAAGTGTCCCAGCACCTTGTGACATTGGCAGAAGGAAGGCAGAACCTCAGATGCTTCCCCTACCTCCGCAGTGATGTTCAGACATACTGAATCTTCTCGGTTCATCTCTGCATTCTTCTCATCTGCTTGTTACTGAGTCACTACTGAAGAACACTCGTGGGCCACCATCGATGGTTCTTGCTACTTTATAGAATCCTCATAGAAAACCTTTAGAGTAGGTTTCTCCTCGCACATATTTAACCAATGAAAGAACTGCAGCATAGAGTGGCAGATGACCACCTAAGCCTACTCACAGGTGGCCAGTCTCTTCTATCTGCCCCAGTGACTATAACCATGACCACCATCTGAGGATAGGCGACATCAACTAAGCAGGACATACCAGTATAGTGTGTCATGCCAGTACTGTCACCCTGACTCTAAGAGACAGGTATTGCTTTTGTTTTACACAGAAGCTCAGAGAGATATTTAAACAGACAGTGACTGTTGGATATGATGTGAAATTAGATGGGCCTGGCCTCTAGTCATGTCCCTTTGCTTCTGTTAAATCTCCAAAACAGAGAGTCTCAGCAGAAACCAGCCACTCATTTCACTTGACAGCTTCTGCCCTTGTAACTGATTGTCGGGACCTCTCTCTACTCCCTGTATAGAATGACGGGCTTATTTCTACTGCTACAGAGGTGGAATCTGAACATAGTGATGGCTTTGCCACCCAATTAGGCATGGAGCCAAACCTCTACTACCTCATCACTGTGTATGGGACTGACTGATAAACACAGGGCTATCTCATTTTAATAGAACCCAAAAGCCAAAGCAACCTGGAATTAGAGAAGACCTTCAGGAAGATGTATTCATGGGTTTACATTGAGTGTGTGTGTGTGTGTGTGTGTGTGTGTGTGTGTGTGTGTGTCTGTCTGTCTCTTTGTCTCTGTGTGTGTGTCTGTCTCTGTGTGTCTGGGTCTCTCTCTCTCTCTCTGTGTGTGTGTGTATCCATCTCTAAGGCAAGGATTCACTATTGTAGCCTGAGTTGACTTTGAACTTAAGTATCTTCCTACATCAGACTCCTGAGTGCTAGGATTGCAGATATGTGTTACCACGCCCAGCTCTGGGCAACTGTTCTAGTATCTTCAGAACCAAGGTTAACAAACATTTTCTGTTAATGGCCAGAGAGAAAGAACTTTACATCTTTGTGGCCTGACAGTCTCTGCTACAGGTACTCAGGTATGGTGTGATTGTGTGTTACCAACCACAGCCAATTCCTGGATAAGCCAGCCAGGCTACATTCTAATGAATCTTTATTTATTTCTGAATGCTAAAATGTGCACTTCATGTCATTTCCATGTGTCACAAAGGTCATTCTTCTTTTGATTTCCCCAACTACTTGAAAATGTAAAAACTCTTTTTAGCTCACAGGTCATAGAAAAATTCACAGTGGGCTGGGTCTGCTTCATGGGCCATAGTTGATATGATTTGGCTTAGAACATTTAATTATGTGTCAGTCATTAGAAAATCTACTGTATAAATCAAAACACAAAATACTAATCTAGGTTTTTGGGGGGAGGAGGAGGGCCCCAGTGATTGGATTCTTGAAATACATTTGTACCCTGAAGCATGAAGAAAGAAAATTCAGTGTTGGAGGTAGCTGACACACCAGGGGAGCTAGACCACAGGTCTGCAGGTAAATTTCTGGCCATTTGAGCAACATTGATGTTTTTCTGCCTTTCTTCTTAGTGATGCTTTCTCTGATGTGATCCTTTCTCTATAAGGTGCTGTCTGGCTGATCTTTGGACTGATTGCAATCTTCTCACAACAAGCCCTCTGTTCTCCTAACAGACCTCATCCCGACTCTCAGTAGCTTCCTCTGCCTATGTCATCCAAAATTGGAAAACTCTTATCATTTCTGAAAGTCCCTAAGACAGTGGTTCTTGTCCTTCCTAATGCTCCGACCCTTTAATACAGTTCCTCATGTTTCAGTGACCTTTGCTATTGTTATGAACCATAAATATCTGATATGCAGGGTATCTGATATACAACCCCTGTGAAAGGGTCATCTGACCCCAAAGGGTCTCAACCCACAGGTTGAGAAATGCTACCCTAAGTAGTTCGTGGGGGATCTGAAGGAGTTCCTTAAGACCCATCGATGTAAGATGCTCACATGTCTGAAGGAACCAGTTTTTTTTTAATACAGCATTTTTGTTAATTCTTTGACAATTTCATACAATATTCTTTGACCGCCTTCACATGCCCTCCTCTAATTCCTCCCAGATACACCCTCTCACATCCCTATCTCTTGTAACTTCCTGTCTTCCATTCACTGGAGCTCGGCTAGTCACCAGGGCCTCACTCTTCCTCTTCAAGAAGACAATATCTCCTTAGAGTGGGAACCTGTAGACTCTTCTTTCCTTCCTCTGTGCCTGAATGTTGACTAGTTTGATCTTATATAGGCAACCATATGGCTGTGAGTTCATGAGTGCAGAATCCATGCTGTGTCTAAAACACTCTTCTGGTCCTCTCTACCCCATGGCTTCTGCAAGTTTCCCACTCTTCTTTTGAAATGGTTCCCGAGACTTGATACAGGCTCTACTTTGGGGTCTATGGGGGTGATATGGACTGAGTACTCTACGCTGATCCTCACACTTGTGGAGTCCCTGCTATTTGGTCAGCTGGTTTCTCTAGCTGTGATTTTCTTGCCTGACTGACACTTCTTTCCTCTGCTCATCTCTTCCCATATTGGTCTGTGTCCATCTTGCCCCTTTCATCCCCTTGATCCTCATTTGCCTTTCTTTTGAGACCATTTTGTTGGATTACACTTTAAAAACAGGAAAGAGAAAGCTTCTTGGATGTATGGTATCCTTGGTATGGGCTTACCCTTGACCTTTTGTATGTGGGAGCTGAGCTGAAAATAGTGAGAAGTTGAAGCCAGGCATAACCTTAGGAACCCTGATGTCCTGGACAGCTGTCCTGTGTTTCTCTGGAGATTGTCCCCCACCCTTACCTGTGTGCCTTCTCCTCCAATCAAAGACCCCTAGCTCATCAGTTGTAGGCAGAAGAGACCTTCCGGTTTGCTTTCATGGGTAACCTGTCTCTGCTGTAGAATGCCTACTTCTGGTCTTTTACAATAACATCACGTTGGAATTTTATTGCAACCCCACATAAACCCAAGCAGGGACTGTGGCCAGGGGAGTTTTTGCAAGTAAAAACTGGCTCTTGTGACTTGAGCTCCTCTTTCTTTTTGTTCTGTCCTGTCTCATCCCTTAGGTGGGGCAGGACCCTTAGGTGTCCTGTCTCATCACATTGAGGGGCAGGCAGGTATGACCTTGGTGCAACAGGACCCACTGATAAGAGTTTCTAGTCAGAGGGCATGCATTTCGGGTCCTTTATGTGGAGGAAGAGACATCAGGGTCCAGTGTATACACACACACACAAACCAAGACCCTGAGTTGGTAAGGGATGGGATATGTCACACAACTACATTCTGTCTTCCTGTGAGTCATGTGTGTGGTATTGTAGCAGGAAGTAAGAGAAAGATTTTCTTGTCACAGGCCCTTCTCTCTCAGGGTATCTAGGGTCTGCTTGCAACCAGTCTCTTCCCCACTGTGAGACTCCTGGACAGTGAGCTCTTTGAAGCTGTCCCGTCTATAGGAAGGTAAAAATCCCATGTTGTACGTCTTAAGACATACCTGAGGGTTCTTGTGTCTGTTAGCCATTGTTCTCAAAGCACTGTGCTACAGGAGTACCTACAGGGAGCAAAAAGAGCAACAGTTCCTTCTCACTGCCTTGCAGATCAATCAGATGGTTTTGGCTGGGGGCAAGTTGGCCCAACTTGGGGTTTTGTGGGTCTACTCCTGGGACCAGGGGATTGTACTTTGTATCCAAAGTACAAAATCACAAGTGGAAATAAATTGTCTGATCTAGGTCAAAGCAGATTGCATGTCCAAGTCAAGAGAGGGTCGATAAGATCCACCCAAAGTAGGGAGCCATCTGCCCAGCTATGAGGCAAAAAAAAAAAATGACAGACAGAAGGAGAAGGTGGAGTGTGACACAGCCCAAGCTACTCAACACTGCCTGGTAGTTAGCCAGCAGACCAGAAGGGAAGGAGTTGGCTCAGGTCAGGCTCATTCTGAAAGGGAAGTTGGGACTTCAAGAGGCAGGCAAAGGATGCACTCTACCCTTCCTATCCCAGAGTCCTCTGTCCTTGTCCATGCTTGCTTCCAGCTTGGTCAGACCGAGTGTCTACAGAAATGCTTCCTGCGTTCAAAGGAGCACAGATTGTTTTAATGCGGCTGGAAACTTCCAACATTGGAAACACAGGGAAGACAGCAGTTAACTCTGCAGGAAGCACAGCCTGGTTTCCCAGTGATGTCAGAATGTTTGTGTCTTTGTGTTTCTGTTTGGGCACATGGAACACGTGAGGATGGGTGGGCGGCTGAGTGGGAGTACGGAGGTCTGTGTTTGTGTGCATGTGCACTGTGTTCATGTTTTTGCCAATATGCCTGTCTCAGTCACGCTCAAAAATCTGTCTTTGTAGGCTGGGAGCAGAAAGAGGTTTTCAAAATTAGACAATATTATCACCAAATAGTTTTTGTTTTTTTAAAAGATGAATTAAAAGGATCAGACCTATTCCAAATGCTTTTAGTCAGGGGTGTGTGCGCATGTATGCGTGCATACACATGTATGCTTGCATGCATGCATGCATGCATGCATGCGTCTGTGTCCTGGGCTGGTTTTGGAGGTAGAATATAATCTATAAATAGATTGATGTCTTTCACCTCAATTTCTCTGGTTCTATTTCTGCTGTAACTAAAATGATTTTGGTAAGTCATCTTAGAACTTACACAGATGTAGGAAAACTGCTTGCCTTAATTAGTTACACATTTCTTCTAATAATAGACTTTATCTATTTATCCATCTGTCTATCATTTTTAGGCCATTTGAGGATCCATTTTTCCACAGGTAGGGAGCGAGGAGTATAGGTTGGTCAATGCTGTTGTAGTCTTTCTGATGCAGTCTCTGGGTTTAAGGCTCATCGCAATACATAGCTGGGTAGATTGATTCTTGGTGAGTACCCTATCCCTGGTGCTGTCTCTTAAAAAAAAAAAAACCCACCTCAGACAGGTATGTATAAAGGAGATGGTAGATTAGGTTACGAGGGAAGGCAACGTACAAATGTACCTTCGCCGGAAGATTAACGGATAGCTGCAGTGAGCTGCTGATGAAGGAATTTTGTGTAAGAGCAGGCCCTAGCTGCTGAGGCTCATCTGTCTCTGCTGTCACTCCTCCCCATGACTGCCTGTGCAGCGGGGAGCTATCTGGGCTCCCCAGATCTGCCTCCCTCCTCTCCCTTCAATCTCTGCAGGAATCCCACCTCAGGGAGCCCCAGAGGCAGAGCTTTCCAGTAGAGGGGAGCCAGGAGAAAGCTGTTAAGGTCAGCTATTTTCTGTCTGTCTGTCTGTCTGTCTGTCTGTCTGTCTGTCTGTCTGTCTGTCCTGTGCCCTGGCATGACCTTTTAAAGTCACCTCCACAGTCCTCAGAGCTTCAGAGCTTCATCACGGCAAGCCTAGCAAAAGTGAGTA
>JANHMN010000015.1:18279788-18287288 GCA_030674055.1 Rhabdomys pumilio | reverse complement strand
AAAAAAGGGGCGCTCAAGGAAAAAAAAAAAACAACCGGAAGACAGCTTCCCCAAGACAGGGCCTGGGCTGCTGCGGAACCCAGGAGGCCTTGAAGAGTTGTGTGTCTTAGTGGCTACTTTTGCTTGAACTTGTAATGACGGGCAGAATGTGATGAGCCCAGACAAGCACCTGAAGTTCAGACTTCACAAAGGACCAGCTACCTTGAAACAGAGACTTGGGCCAAGAGGGAGGTTTAGGTCAAGGTTGGGAGGAGAGCACACTGCTCAGGGATGGTTCACCACTGGCAAGTCGCTCTGTGGAGAACTGGGGATCAGAAGGTGAGGGTGCAGTTTATCTCTGCTCTTTGGAGAAAGTGTTTAGTAAATGCCCCCACCACCTGTTTTATTGACTTATTTATTTTCAGATCATCTTTTCAATTCACCTGTGTTTCTTCAGTGCTTCTTGTTTTTGGAGTTGAATCTAGGGGCCAGTTCTAGGCTCCTTTTGGATGGTTAACTAAGCTCTTCCAGGTCCCTTGGTTCTCTGCCTTCTCATATGAAGCTCTGAGAATTAATTGTCCCTTGCTTAGAGGCATGTCCTACCTGTGACCCATGGGCTTCACGTACCCCAGGATAGCTATGGATTTAGTCCCACACAAAATCACAAACTTACTTAAAATGTTTTGAGATTTCATTTTGCAATTTTTTAGTTTTGTTTTGCTTTGTTTTGGTGACTCAGTTTTAGTGGTTTCAAGCATGAACTTTGTAGATAACATTGTCTAAAGGTTAGATATGTCTGTAAGACATTTAGGCCTCAAGGAAAGGAGATTCCTCTTTAGTTTTCTGAGGATGGATTCATAAACACCTTTTCTCCCCTCCTTCTGGGTCCCCAGGACTCCTGTGATTAAGCATAGCTTGACCTAATAACCCTTCATGTTAGTCTGAATTCAACTCCACTGCAAAACAATGAAGATCACCAAACCCAAGTAAGACAGTACTATCTGGGACACTGAGGAAGGAGCAAAACCCAGTACTTTGTCCATACCCTTCAGCAGCTTATAGACCAGTAGCTATGTAGACAAGACACTAATTATGACCAGTGCTTTGAGGGACTACACACCTCTGTCTGCTGGGGCCCTGAGGGGTATGGTAGAGTGAGGAGACAAAGCTGGCTCAGTCACCTGAGAACAAATAACAGAGTCTTCAATGTCTAGATGTCCCTTAAGGAGCATGGATTTATTCTGTAAGTGAAGGGCACTATGGAGTTTGGTTTTGGTTTGGTTTTGTTGTGTGAGCCTAGATCTGTTCCAGGTCATGTGAGAGGCTCAAGAACAAACTGGAAACCAGAACTTAGACTTTAAGACCAGCCTAGGCGGGTGGGAAGGCCATGGGACTGATGAAGCACATGGTCTGGAGGACCAGTGGGATGTATCCTTCCCAAGTGGCATTTAACTTCACTTGGAATAGCTTTCCCAGCCTTCTCCTGAGCCTTCTTCTCAATCTCCTCCTCTTCCTCCTCCTCCTCCTCCTCCTCCTTCTTCTTCTTCTTCTTCTTCTTCTTCTTCTTCTTCTTCTTCTTCTTCTTCTTCTTCTTCTTCTTCTTCTTCTCAGAGGTAGGGCATCAGGGATCCTGGAGGGAATGAACTAAAGAGGCACGACTGAAGGTCAGGGGACTTTGCTCTGAGTGGAACATCCTGAGCCACACCCCTGAGATACAAACATGTACAATAAGGGGAGTGGTCTCTGCTCCCATGCTTAGGCAATAATACAGGGCAAGACTCACTTTCAGTCACAAGCTTGTGGAATGTGGTTCAATTCACCAAAGCCAGTTTGTGGGTAAGAGTTCTAGGAAACCTGTAGCCACAGCACAGGCAGAGTGGTAGCTCACAGGGAAGTGACTCTTCACTCAGCCATCAGTTCCTTAGGACCATCAATCCCTCCTTGCTTTCCCACCAAGACCCAGAGACCATTTATATACATCAACTGTGTCCGGTACTTCAAGCTACAGGGGAGAGTGGAAGTCTGTTTGTTGGGGTCTTCTTTGGTCATTGTCTGGCACATGCTGCTTGCTGTAATTTTCATGTTGATGATGTGGATTCTAGGGCTCAGAGATGGGAAAGGAAGAAGCCTAAGTTTACATGGCTGGTAAATGGTGAATGCATTTAGAAGGCAGATCTGCTAAATGCCAAGTCTATTTTTTCTCTTGGACCCTCTAAACTCCCTTTATTTTAGAAGGTGGCACTGAATATATTTCTGGGTCAATCCCAGTCTTACACTCAGGTAGAACATGTTTCTGTCCTTGGGCTATGATGTGGTCTTGCCCAGTTCCAAGCCTCTTCTCAGGTCCCCAACACAGCAAGGTAGGCCTGTTTGAAGCAGGGATTAGAAGCAGGTGGCCCATGAGTGTCTCAATGTTTGTGTTCCGGGCACTTAGTGCCAACACATCAAAGAGGTTCCATGGCTCCAGAGTAGGGATATTTAGAACTAGATTCTTTCTCTTTCTTTCTTTCTTTCTTTCTTTCTTTCTTTCTTTCTTTCTTTCTTTCTTGTTTTTCAAGACAGGATTTCTCTGTGTCACCCTGGCTGTCCTGGAACTCACTCTGTAGACCAGGCTGGCCTCGAACTCAGAAATCCACCTGCTTCTGTAGATTCTTTCTTAATTCCCTTCTCTCTTGGCTAGAAGGGAATGGAAAACAGAAGGAAGCTTTTGGCCACCATGGCTAATTATTTTGGGGTCTCCAGGGGCCTAACTGCCTTCTAGAAAAAGCCCCAGTGCAGAATGCAAAGTAATAGCACATTGGTCTGTGAGGTGAGCAGGAGCCTAGAGAAATGGAGCAGCCTCTCCTCCCTCCCCACCATCACTCTTGCAGGCAAGCAGAGACTCCCAAGCCTGCCCTTGCCAGCCATGGAGGTTCTGCAGGCTGAGCACCTGGCTTGCCTGGGACCTGCTGATTTAGAACACAAGATTTTATGGTTGGAAAATGGCTTTCAAATTTGTTTGGAATTACCCAGAGCACATTTTTAAACACTCAAATTGCCATCTTCATTTTTTTTGTTGTTGTTTGTTTGCGTTTGCAATTTTCCTCAGTAAAGTTCTACTGTCTTTCCTGGCACACCTCAGGCTTTGGACTCCTTTCCACTGGAAAGGCTCGTGTAGCTGCATTTCTACAGCAGACACCAAGAAGCTCCGGGGTACTCTAAGAGACAGAGTGGCCCCATGCTCTCTGCTATGTCACACTGTGGACTAAGTTTAAGAGAGTTCCTCCAAAGACTTATGTCTGCCTAGAAGCTCTGAATATAACCTTATTTGGAAGCAAAGTCTTTGGATATAATTAGCGATGAGGTCATCATGGTTATAGTGGCCCTAAGTCTAATTCCCAAAAAGAGGCTAAGATACACAGAAGAGATGGCCATGTGGAGGTGGGGACAGTGGGGAGCCAATGAAGCTTCTAATCACAGAACCTTGGGATATCTGGTGATAGCAAGAGAAGGCTTCCCAGAAGCCTTCTGGTCAAGCAAGTGTACTGACATCATTTGAGCCCACAGCTTCTAAATCTGAAAGAAAACACCTTTCTTCTGATGTCATAAGTCACTAGCTTGAGGTGTGCTATGGGGATACCTAGGAAGGAAACACACCCTCTCAGATTGTTTAGGACTCTGCCAGCCTATTCCCCTGGTCTAGAACATGCTTTAAAAGAGACACCCTTCTGAGACAGTGTTTAAGAGTGACCCACTGCCAGCCAGTGGCTCATCTCCTTCAGTATTCTGGTGTCTATTTATTTCTAGGTTCACGCCCTTTAGTGAACCCATGAGAACCAACTTCCCAGAGAAGAACCAAGCAGAACCGTGTCGTTTCTATTAAGTTGGCACATAATAGATGTCAGGTTTTTCATGATCTCTTAAGTCATCTGTTCATACATAAAACGTTACATATCTTAGGTGTCTGACCCATACTTTAGGCTGCATACTTGCAAGAAGAGGAGACTTAGTGTGTTTAAAAGAAACAATTCTAGCTCTTTCTTGTCTCTCTTACCACTTCTGAAAGTTCTATGTGAACACTCTGTGACCCTCCAAAAGAGATGAGACCCTGACTCCTTTTGCATCCAGCATCTCAGAAGCTCTTCCCCCCCCCTTTATTGTGGGAGCCCTTGCCCCTGTGGGCTGTCAGGGGGTTCTGCACATTTTATACCTGACAGGACCTCTCCCAGAAACCCCGGAGGGAGACACCGTTAAAATGTTTTATGTTGGGGAATAGCTTGGTTTCTGTGCAATAAAAACCAAAGCCATTGAACAAGCAAGCTCCTGGGTAATTACTAGGACGGAGGAGATAGCTTCCATATGCTGGTGGGTGCTGGGGCCCAGTCTGCATCTGTTCCCTTTGTTCTGTCAGAGAGCAGAGCCAGGAGGAGGGCTGACCTCTCGATAAACCCTGAACCAGAACCCTCCTCAAGCTTCGGGAGGTGGGACAAAGGTGGTGGAGGGAGGTCAGAGGGCAGCCACATCTGGCCGGGGTGGGGGGAGGCCTGGGGTGGGGGAAAAGTAGAGACAAGGAAGGAGGCTGGGGCTGCTCACCTCTAATCAATAACCCTGCTACCAGAGATCAGAGAACCATTCATTAGCGAGCTCGTTAGGTGATTGATAGGCTTAATTTTCCTGTCAAATGTGGACTTCCCTTGTAAACATGTCAATTGGGGAAAGTTCAAGCTTGTCACTTGGATTTATGGCTGGAATAACATGTAGGTGAAAAAGAGGGCCAGCTCCCCAGCAAGCAGGCTGGCTCTCTGAACCTGAAGGGCAGGGGAGCCAGGTGCCTGGAAACACCCTCCCTCCTTCTTCATGCAGCTGAGATAACAACTCTCATCCTCAGAAAAGTAGCCCAGGTGGCTCCCACTACACCATCCAGTCGGGTCTCCTGACCAGATACCTCCCTCCCTCCACAGGGCTCTCCCAGACTCAGTTATCACTCCACAAAGAAACCCATAGATCCCATCATCCCTTGGAAATGCCCTCCTAGGCTCTGTCTCCTTTTGAGTTGTCCAGGGAGATAAGGAATTAAAATCGGAGTAGAAAGCACACACACCACGACACAAACAAGCCATCAGTTCCTCCGTGATCTGGAAAATTGCTGGTGGCACTTGGGGGACAGGTTAGAGGAGAGGTGGGCAGAGGAAAGCAGCAGCTCAGAACAAATGGTGGGGTAGTGGAGGGTAGCCAGAGCCCAAAGGGTGGTCTTGAGGGGCGCATTTGCAACAGGTTCTAGTTGATGCTTCTCATTAAGTTGGCCAAGCGCAGCCATACTCCCCAGATGGGCAAGAAACTCAGGCCCCAAACAAGTGAGCACTAGATAATTGAAAATCTTGTTCAGAACTCATGGTCACCATGAGAGTGTTGGGATCACAAAGAGCGACTTCCTGGGACTGAATCCCTGGTCAGCTTTGACCAGCAGATCATGGATGGAATTTACTTGAAGAAGTCTAACTTTAGTATCAAAATGCACTGCGTCTCCTATCATACATTTTCCTGGAGCATGACCTGAACCATCTAAGAATAGAGACGTTTGTCTTTCCTGTCCCTGTGTTTTAGGCTGTTCCTGGCGGGACTGTTAGTGTGGGCAGAATTAGAGCAAGAAAAGGACTTAGGGGGCAGATGAAACCTCTAAAGAAGACTTGTTCGTAGCAGCACTGATGGGGGAGTGTGTGTGTGTGTGTGTGTGTGCGTGCGCGCGCGCGCGCGCGCGCGCGTGCACGCATGAGCTCAACTGAGCTGCAGTTAAATACAGCTCTATGAGACCTCTTGATGCTTTGTAGCACAACAGTTCAGAAGTACTGTTTCCTTCATGGTTTGGTCCTAGACTGTGGTGATGAAAGGAGAAAGAATGGACAGACACACGGACAGAAGCGCTGGGATCTGCTGTGTTCGGCTGGAGATGCATCATCAACAGCAACCTAGAAACTCAGCATGTTTACTTTAAACACCTGGATGGAAGAGGCAGGTTTATTGTACACAGCTGGGCAAGGTGACAGGTTTAGCTAACATTCTTAGGCGGTCTCTGGAAGGAAGGAAGCAGTCTCGGGTGCAGTCATCTTGGAAGAGGAAGATATGATTGATAGTTCCTGCCTAGACCTTCATCATGCTCTTTCAACATTAGCACTCAGAGCAGAGGGAGGCTTTGCCATCCCTCTGAGCCCAACCCAGGGAAGGCTTTGCCATCTTTATGGGTGTGAGTCATTGAGGTCCGTGATATGGGTTTGGCCGTGTCAACAACCCATGCTCATTCAGGCTGACATTAGGACAATCATGTGGGCTTCCTCAGCCCCCTACATGGAGGTATGCCATCCTTCACAATGTTAGCTTCTGCTGCGGTCAGACTGGACAGGCTAAATTCTAAGGTCAGACATGAAAAGGAAGTTCTAGCTAGCCTGGTGGCTGGCTTGCCTTTTCACTTTTCTCTGTCCCAGAGTTGAAAGTTTCATTACTTATATGGATTGGCTCAACCCCAGTGTTATTGAAGAGGGAGTGTTTTATACTGTGACAAAATACTGAAGGAGCAGAACTTAGACGCAGAGGGGAGGTTTATTGTTGCTCTTTTAGTCCATGGGTTTGTGATTCTGATAATCGGGGCCTGTGGGGAAGCAGCGTGCTAGGGTGAGAACATGCAGGAGAGGAAGATGTTTACGTCATAGCAGCCTCAAAGCAAACATGAATGTTAAGAAGAGGTTGGGTACATTATCTCTTTAAAGAGCACACACATGGCCTGACATCCTTCCACAAAGGCCCTACCTCAGAAAGGTTCCAGTACCTCACAAAGACCACAAAATGGAGACCAATCTTTGTTACTTGGCCCTTCTGAGGGCACGAAGGATGTGATCTACAGAGATTACAGAAATCACAAAACTGCCAGTTTTTTGAACACTTAACGTACACTCTACAAGTATCTCCTCTCCTACTTCCATGACAGACCTACATGCGTGCCATACCCACACAGGTGGTTTGGGATATGTGATCAGTGTAAGTACTGTGTATGTATCGTGGGACTGGGGCTGCAGACCATTTGCTACATGACTGTAGTGACGGCCATGTTAATTGTGTGAAATTGAAACGTGTTTGGTGGACTGGTCAGAAACTCATTTTTTTGTTCCTATGGCTGGATCTCTGGGCATCCAGTGGTCAGCATTTTTCTGATGTCTTTTTAGGTTTTTCTTCTATATCAGAGAGTAATTTTTCTTCTGTATCAAGCTGTGGAGGGATGGACTGCTACTGTAATGTTCTATCAAGCTGAGCTTCTGGAAAGATTGTAGGGCCAAGTTAGGACACAGACACTCCATTGGACAGAGTCATAAGTGAGGCATGTGTGGGAATGCCTATCAGTCCATCCTGGAGGCCTTTCCAAGGTGACAACACAGTCAGGAGCATTGATCCCAGCCCAGAAAGTTCCTTCTATTGCCCTCTAGCTTGCAGTTATTAAATATATATGTGTATATGTATATGTATATGTATATGTATATGTATATGTATATGTAT